>JACVVK020000623.1:180000-215000 GCA_018292915.2 Batillaria attramentaria
CCGGGGCAAACGTCCTCTGTTCCACAGCCAATGTTACGTGGTGGAAACGGATGTGAAATCACCCCCCCCCCACCCCACATCCGATGTAAAACGACAAGTTTTTTAATCTGGAGTAAAATCCCCTGGGGAATAACTTTGCCTTTACACCGGCCCAGTTCCGTCAGGCCATACAGGGTCAGCAAAAGAAAGAGTAGACTCCAGAGTGCAGTCCCTTTTCGGCGGGGCGTGAAAATGTGACTGCTTACACCCAGCGCCATTTTCAAAAATGGCGAATTTTTTTTTGAAAAGCAGAGACTTGTGTGTCATATGATTCGATTTGAAACGAAGTCTTGAATATCCGACCACTTTTCGTTTGGGCAAAATCTTTGCCAGCGGACAATTATTGTTGCGCTTTGATGGCACTGTTTACGTGGTACACTGATCCAACAGGATGTGAGTAAACGGCAAGGGGGTTGCACTCTGACAGGCAAGGGTGTTGCACTCTACAGGCAAGTATTATTGCACGGTGCAGACGATCACGTACCTGCCTTGTGGTGGAATAAGAGACGATTACAAAAGCATACACACCCGTGCTCTAGGACTGAATGTAATAATAGATCTGTCCATTCAGACAGAGACATGTTATGTATGTCTCTGATTCAGAAACACGCCTACTTTCACTCTGAAGACAGCCTGCCATCACTTGCGCCACTGAGGATCCCTCTGGGTTCAAAGCTGGTCAAGGATGACATAGTGCGCGACCTTGTGTTTGAGTGCACCGAGACAATTTAGGCCCGTCACGGTAGCGCAGTGAGCGCCATTTCCCCACTGTGCACAGAGGTACTTTCCACTGAAAGACTCTGTGCCCCAGAGAGTGAAGAAAGAGTAGCTGGAGTTATCTGCCCGTTTAATGTATGGTAAGCAAGAAGCAAATGTTTTCATAATGATTCCGTCTCCATTGTGCAGGTCTAGTATCGTAGGTACGATCGGAATATATAACTAGCAATGTCATACGTATTAATTTTGTTGTCTTTAGTACTTTGGTATCTTATGCCTCCAGGGAAAATATTTCACCGGAAACTTTGGGATTTAAATGTTGTTTGTTTTGAGTCTCTTGTTTTCAGCTCTGTGTACATCCTCATGGAGTAAACTTTGGTTGGATGGAACTGGGAAGAATTTTTGAAAACTAAATCATGTTCTCTCTTCTCTGCTCTATTAGCAGAGTATGACACTGGAAAATACTATTTAAATTTGTAAATATTCACAACCTACGAGTATCTGTGTCCGGCCGCCATAAGTCAACACGTGGCTATATCTTGTATCCCTCAAAGTGCCCCCAAGAAGCACTGTCCGGAACAAGTACTGTGCCCCGGTTGTGTCCCGTTGCCTATCTTGGAAATAGAGTAGAAAGATGGGGTTTGCGATCGGCGTAAAAAATACGCTTTCATTTGCAGTATTGACAATCAACGAGTGCCTGTATGGACATCCCTGTTCCGGGTCCGTCGTTGTTACACCCCTCTGACGACGCCCAAATCGGGCTAACCGAGACCGAGCCGAGCTAAGTGATACCTAAGAAGGAAAAAACAAAACTACTCGGTGACAAGGAAAATGGACAGTTGCGAACTGTTTTGAGGTTCCCGTGTTATTTCACAGTGTGCACAGAAGCGGTGAAAACTGTCCCATTCACCAGCACAGTACATTTTCAGCCTGTTTAGAGATTATTGCCTGTATGAGTTGTCCCCCGTGCATACACAGACCCGCAGCAGGCATACGTTTTTCGTGGCAGCTTTGTGCTCTGCCACGTAAAATGCGTGCCCGTTGCGGCAAGGGAGACAATTCATGCAGGCAGTAATCTCTAAATAGGCTGAAAATGTACTGTGCTCGTGAATGCGACAGTTTTCACCGCTTCTGTGCACACTGACGGGGACCTCAAATTTGTTCGCAACTGTCCACTTTCCTTGTCACCGAGTATTTTTGTTTTTTCCTTCTTAGGTATCACTTAGCTCGGCTCGGTCTCGGTTACCCCGGTTTGGGCGTCGTCGCAGGGGTAGAGAAGCGACGGACCCGGAACAGGGATGTTGTGTGGATGTCTCTTATCCCAGTCGACCACGAACGCGCAGCGGACGATACACAAGCAGCTGGCCCGCGTGTTGTCCGTCTTTTCAGTATTATTGAGAGCTGTACGCGACAGCTTGTATCGAGCCAGCCTCACTCCACCCTAGTCCCCCCCCCCCCCACTCCATCCCCTTCCCTCTCACGCTGTGACGGCTGTCTCTATTACCTTGACTCTATGACACTATCAGGCTTTATTTAATGCTACGAGTACCAGGCTTTATTTAATGCCACGAGTACCAGGCTTTATTTAATGCTACGAGTACCAGGCTTTATTTAATGCTACCAGTACCAGGCTTTATTTAATGCCACGAGTACCAGGCTTTATTTAATGCTACGAGTACCAGGCTTTATTTAATGCTACCAGTACCAGGCTTTATTTAATGCCACGAGTACCAGGCTTTATTTAATGCTACGAGTACCAGGCTTTATTTAATGCTACCAGTACCAGGCTTTATATGCTACCAGTACCAGGCTATATTTAATCCTACCACTACCAGGCTTTATTTAATGCTACCAGTACCAGGCTTTATTTAATAATAATGATAATGAGTATTATATAGGCGCTTCACCCAATTTCATGAATCGGCTCAAAGCGCCGCGAACTGAACCCAAGACGCACGCTCACGTGAATCACATGCATTCTCTCACACACTGGACATAAACACATTACAATCACGTGGTGCGAAGGGTCAGCTCAGCTATTTAAATTTCGGAATTTAGAATTGCATTTATTTTTCAAATTTGGTGGGCTGAACATTTTCAAAGCAGAGGGGGAGGAAGCCGGAGCTCCCGGAGAGAACCCCCGACGATCGGCCCGAATGAACGGTGCCACATACGAGAAGGAAAAATTCTTTGCCCCGAGTGGGACTCGAACTCCTGACCTCTCGCATTGGTGACAAGTCTCTTAACCACTAGACCACCGCCCGCCCCATTTAATGCTACCAGGCCTTATTTTATGCTACCATTACCAAGCTTTATTTAATGCTACCAGTACCAGGCTTTATTTAATGCTACCAGTACCAGGCTTTATTTAATGCTACCAGTACCAAGCTTTATTTAATGCTACCAGTACCAAGCTTTATTTAATGCTACCAGTACCAGGCTTTATTTAATGCTACCAGTACCAGGCTTTATTTAATGCTACCATTACCAGGCTTTATTTAATGCTACCAGTACCAGGCTTTATTTTATGCTACCGGTACCAGGCTTTATTAATGCTACCAGTACCAGGCTTTATTAATACTACCAGTACCAGGCTTTATTAATACTACCAGTACCAGGCTTTATTAATGCTACCAGTACCAGGCTATATTAATGCTATATTGAATATTGAACATGTCCGGCCCACGCAGGCGTGTACTGTTTTGCCTTCTTTCTTGTATTTTCCCTCGTCATGAAGATCTTGAACTGATGTACTTTAGTTCGGCTCATGATGCTAGTAGCTTTTAATCATTGATGCGTGTAGACAGCGCGTGTTTATTTTTTTATTAGTGGATTGTTCTTGTACGCTTCATTTGACCTGCGTCACATGCATTATGCGGGAATCATTATCATTATGCTATCATCAGTATGCATACATTACGTCACTATCATAAATAATAATATTATACATGACGTCATTGCCATTAAACATACAGTATTACTTTATTTGCTTTTTGCGTACCAACCTTTTGAACAGGTTTTTGATAAGCTGTTTTTAACACACACACACACACACACACACACACACACACACACACACACACACACACACACACACACACACACACACACACACACACACACACACACTCACACACACACACACACACACACACACACACACACACACACACACACACACACACACACACACACACACCTATCCGCGTTATACACTGTAACTTTCAATCACGCCCACATACATACATACATACATACATACATATATACATACATACATACATACATACACATTCCCAGTACGTGGAACCTGATTAAAAACAGTGGTACGGATCGTGCACTATACAAGTTGTTTATATGACAGTAGGGTTGTGCTAGAGCAGCTCGAGCGAGGGAAATTCTGTCCCGGTGATCGTGGATGTTGTTCTGACCTTGCGACACTCGGCAGTGGATCCACCATACCACCAGACACTTGCCGCCTCATAATGTTTGATTACCACTGTCATGGAAAATGTCAGGACACTGTCGATAGTAGCGCGATGAAACTAGATCATGATCAGTCTCGTACACAATGTTGGGTTTTTACGTGTGGGTTTTGTTGACGTCATCAACACTTGAGAGTGAATTGCCGTCGTTCGGGAATGTGTCTCTAGGTAAGGTTTGACTTTTTGTTGCTGTTCAGCTGCTGATCAGCGTTTGAGGATCATCTGATGTAACTAGAGAATCATTACCTGTGTCTTATGTTCAGTCGTGTGTGATATCTCAACCGTCACCTGGTGGTGGCAGCTTGCTTCTTTCTGCATCACCCACTTTATTCATCCACCATTTTCGCAACAGCTGGTGCGCATGACTGGAAAGATCAGATGCAAAGTATGGTATGGTATGGTATGGTATGGTATGGCGCACATATCCATCTCTTCAGAAATGCTCATGGCGCCGCAGGGCTGGAGGACAAAGCAGTGAAAGCCTGCCGCCACTAAGCGCTACTTCATGTGCAAACCTCCACCTTGCTATTCATCTGAAGTCTGGCGCGTCGTTAACTCCCTTACGCGAAGTTCTAATAACAGGTCTGCAGCAATACTCAGTAATCTCACTGCTGATTTATTTGATAACCACTTTATCTCCGTGGCTGAATCTTTAGCAAAGTCGCAGAAAAACCCAGAATAACGCGCACATACGGTCTCACTTGGACTATGCGTCAACAATGTGGGATGGTTGCAGCCACATTCATTTAAAGGGGCTTGACTCCCTTCATAGACGTGCAGCAAAGCTAATTTTACCGAACCCTCATCTTACAGCTGATGAAAAGCTGAACCAGCTGCAGCTTCTTCTCTTGTCAAAGCACTTGATATACAATAAAGGAATTTTCATGTATAAGCTATGGACCAGAAAGGCTCCTAACTATTTATCCGACTGTTGCCACCGCTCAGCCTCCCGATATGGCAGTTCAAACAACCTGTGTATCATTCCAAAGCCGCGAATTGACATTTTCAAAAGCAGTCTTTCGTTTTCTGGAGCGGCATTATGGAACAGTTTCCAGCCCATGTGAAACACGCATGCTCTGTCACAAATTTCAAACAGCTTTTCTTCAAATATCGTATGTCACACGATGCTTAATCTTCCCACAGTTTATTCTCGCCCATTCCTACATGTATTGACATAACTGGTATTTTCATCACGCTTTTAAAATGTTCCTGTCTTATTAGAGTGTAGTTTTATTTCCTATGGTTTTATTGCTATTTTGCCTTTTCTCCTGTTGCATCACGTGTGTGTGTGTGTGTGTGTGTGTGTGTGTGTGTGTGTGTGTGTGTGTGTGTGTGTGTGTGTGTGTGTGTGTGTGTGTTTTCTATTCAGATAGATACTACTAGAAATAGCAACGGCAGGTATGAAGATCGACTGTTTTACGTTAACTACCTCTACCGTTGAAAATAAAGTTTTCTTGATTCACAGTATTTCTGTTTTCCACGCCACCGGCCACAGCCTACTCTTCTTCGAAAGATGGACATGGGATCTTTAGCGTGCACACTTGATATTTGTGTTTGCCTGTGTACACGAGGGCGGGACAGGCACGGTAAACAAGTCTGCACGTGATCTTGACTCGATTTGAACAGGAAAACTCCATCCAAAGTCCTGCCCACCAGGGATTCAAACCGGGCGGCTCAGGATCCCAAGTCGGATACTTTAACCACTAGACGATATGCCCTCGTCAGACCAAATCCCCTAAGTCAAAAGGGTGTGGTGGTTACTTGATTTGGAAGCATTATTCAAGGGAAGGGGGGGATGGGGGGGGGATGGGGTATGCTACAGAGCGGAGGCCGTTTTCCGAGTGTGCATACGCAGGCTAATGTCATTAGGCATGAGCAGCGTAACCCATTTACATGTAAACTAGGCACGTTAGGGGCACCATTAGCTAATCACAGCGCGTTAGCCGCTCGCGACCTCTGTCATGTGATCCTACTTTACATGTAAATGAGTTACGCTGCTCAGCCAAGTCCTTACGAAGTCCTACTAAACACGCCTCACGCAGTACCAGGTCTTTTCAGCTTCCAGGTGATCGTTAAGCGAAAAAAAACAAAACAAAAAAAAAAAAAACCACGAGAGAGAATAATAGGGCGAACTGCTGTTGCCGAAATCATGCGCTAGTGTATTTGCGTTTGTATGGCGTCCATGCACTGTGAGTTTCACTGTGACTCGGCGACTGGCCGCGTGAAGAGGCTTAGGCAAGTCAAGTTTTTTGTCGTACGTTGTTTTGATCTCAAGATGCTGATAAAAAAAATAGAATATTGCGCTTCAGGATAACGTTTACAGCTGGAGACGCCAGTTGGTGCGGTAACAATACACACTGGGCCTCAACTATTATGTGGAGTGTGGAGCGACGTCCATGATCATATACAGACAGCTGCTGCAGGCCACAGCTTTGATCTGGCTTAACCCCACAACCACCACCACCACCACCACCACCAGACTAGGGCGTGGACTAACCGCACTAGACTTTCTACCGTTGGCACTCGTGCATTCTTCTACGCTGGTCCTTTAGTCTGGAATTCTCTCCCTCATTCTCTCCGCCAGTCACCCTCCCTTGTAACTTTCATGACAAATCTTTAAACCCATCTGTTTCCCTCCCTGGACACCATTTAACTGTTAGCATCATGTTCTCAGCGTGTGTGTGTGTGTGTGTGTGTGTGTGTGTGTGTGTGTGTGTGTGTGTGTGTGTGTGTGTGTGTAGGCCCTGACCTTATGGCTCTGTATATGTTTGTACATATTTCTTCCTTTTCACTCCGTGAGTTCGTATCGCGGCTGGGGCCAAATATTTGTGCTGACTTTTTCATCGTTGCCCCGTCCTTGATATCACCCCTATGTGGTGGAAAAGAACGTTAAACCCCCAAACACCCACCCTCCCTTCCTTTTGACTCGTCATTTTATCTTTAAGCGATTAGAACTATTATTTTATAATAGGTCACAGCGCTATACAAGTATTGTCAGTAGTAGTAGTAGTATAGTAGTAAATTATAGTCGTGCATCCCACAATCAGCGTGACAGGTCACAGCGCTATACAAGTATTGTCATTAGTAGTAGTATAGTAGTAAATTATAGCCGTGCATCCCACAATCAGCGTGACAGGTCACAGCGCTATACAAGTATTGTCATTAGTAGTAGTAGTATAGTAGTAAATTATAGCCGCGCATCCCACAATCAGCGTGACAGGTCACAGCGCTATACAAGTATTGTCATTAGTAGTAGTATAGTAGTAAATTATAGCCGCGCATCCCACAATCAGCGTGACAGGTCACAGCGCTATACAAGTATTGTCAGTAGTAGTAGTATAGTAGTAAATGATAGTCGTGCATCCCACAATCAGCGTGACAGGTCACAGCGCTATACAAGTATTGTCATTAGTAGTAGTATAGTAGTAAATTATAGCCGCGCATCCCACAATCAGCGTGACAGGTCACAGCGCTATACAAGTATTGTCATTAGTAGTAGTATAGTAGTAAATTATAGCCGTGCATCCCACAATCAGCGTGACAGGTCACAGCGCTATACAAGTATTGTCATTAGTAGTAGTAGTAGTATAGTAGTAAATTATAGCCGCGCATCCCACAATCAGCGTGACAGGTCACAGCGCTATACAAGTATTGTCATTAGTAGTAGTAGTATAGTAGTAAATTATAGCCGCGCATCCCACAATCAGCGTGACAGGTCACAGCGCTATACAAGTATTGTCATTAGTAGTAGTAGTATAGTAGTAAATTATAGCCGCGCATCCCACAATCAGCGTGACAGGTCACAGCGCTATACAAGTATTGTCATTAGTAGTAGTAGTATAGTAGTAAATGATAGCCGTGCATCCCACAATCAGCGTGACAGGTCACAGCGCTATACAAGTATTGTCATTAGTAGTAGTAGTATAGTAGTAAATTATAGCCGCGCATCCCACAATCAGCGTGACAGGTCACAGCGCTATACAAGTATTGTCATTAGTAGTAGTAGTATAGTAGTAAATGATAGCCGCGCATCCCACAATCAGCGTGACAGGTCACAGCGCTATACAAGTATTGTCATTAGTAGTAGTATAGTAGTAAATTATAGCCGCGCATCCCACAATCAGCGTGACAGGTCACAGCGCTATACAAGTATTGTCATTAGTAGTAGTATAGTAGTAAATTATAGCCGCGCATCCCACAATCAGCGTGACAGGTCACATCGCTATACAAGTATTGTCATTAGTAGTAGTATAGTAGTAAATTATAGCCGCGCATCCCACAATCAGCGTGACAGGTCACAGCGCTATACAAGTATTGTCATTAGTAGTAGTATAGTAGTAAATTATAGCCGCGCATCCCACAATCAGCGTGACAGGTCACAGCGCTATACAAGTATTGTCAGTAGTAGTAGTATAGTAGTAAATGATAGTCGTGCATCCCACAATCAGCGTGACAGGTCACAGCGCTATACAAGTATTGTCAGTAGTAGTAGTAGTATAGTAGTAAATTATAGCCGCGCATCCCACAATCAGCGTGACAGGTCACAGCGCTATACAAGTATTGTCATTAGTAGTAGTAGTATAGTAGTAAATTATAGCCGCGCATCCCACAATCAGCGTGACAGGTCACAGCGCTATACAAGTATTGTCATTAGTAGTAGTAGTAGTATAGTAGTAAATGATAGCCGTGCATCCCACAATCAGCGTGACAGGTCACAGCGCTATACAAGTATTGTCATTAGTAGTAGTAGTATAGTAGTAAATGATAGCGTGCATCCCACAATCAGCGTGACAGGTCACAGCGCTATACAAGTATTGTCATTAGTAGTAGTAGTATAGTAGTAAATTATAGCCGCGCATCCCACAATCAGCGTGACAGGTCACAGCGCTATACAAGTATTGTCATTAGTAGTAGTATAGTAGTAAATTATAGCCGCGCATCCCACAATCAGCGTGACAGGTCACAGCGCTATACAAGTATTGTCATTAGTAGTAGTATAGTAGTAAATTATAGCCGCGCATCCCACAATCAGCGTGACAGGTCACAGCGCTATACAAGTATTGTCATTAGTAGTAGTATAGTAGTAAATTATAGCCGCGCATCCCACAATCAGCGTGACAGGTCACAGCGCTATACAAGTATTGTCAGTAGTAGTAGTATAGTAGTAAATGATAGTCGTGCATCCCACAATCAGCGTGACAGGTCACAGCGCTATACAAGTATTGTCAGTAGTAGTAGTATAGTAGTAAATTATAGCCGTGCATCCCACAATCAGCGTGACAGGTCACAGCGCTATACAAGTATTGTCATTAGTAGTAGTAGTATAGTAGTAAATTATAGCCGCGCATCCCACAATCAGCGTGACAGGTCACAGCGCTATACAAGTATTGTCATTAGTAGTAGTATAGTAGTAAATTATAGCGCGCATCCCACAATCAGCGTGACAGGTCACAGCGCTATACAAGTATTGTCATTAGTAGTAGTAGTATAGTAGTAAATTATAGCCGCGCATCCCACAATCAGCGTGACAGGTCACAGCGCTATACAAGTATTGTCATTAGTAGTAGTATAGTAGTAAATTATAGCCGTGCATCCCACAATCAGCGTGACAGGTCACAGCGCTATACAAGTATTGTCATTATTAGTAGTATAGTAGTAAATTATAGCCGCGCATCCCACAATCAGCGTGACAGGTCACAGCGCTATACAAGTATTGTCATTAGTAGTAGTATAGTAGTAAATTATAGCCGTGCATCCCACAATCAGCGTGACAGGTCACAGCGCTATACAAGTATTGTCATTAGTAGTAGTATAGTAGTAAATTATAGCCGCGCATCCCACAATCAGCGTGACAGGTCACAGCGCTATACAAGTATTGTCATTAGTAGTAGTATAGTAGTAAATTATAGCCGTGCATCCCACAATCAGCGTGACAGGTCACAGCGCTATACAAGTATTGTCATTAGTAGTAGTAGTAGTATAGTAGTAAATTATAGCCGCGCATCCCACAATCAGCGTGACAGGTCACAGCGCTATACAAGTATTGTCATTAGTAGTAGTATAGTAGTAAATTATAGCCGTGCATCCCACAATCAGCGTGACAGGTCACAGCGCTATACAAGTATTGTCATTAGTAGTAGTATAGTAGTAAATTATAGCCGCGCATCCCACAATCAGCGTGACAGGTCACAGCGCTATACAAGTATTGTCATTAGTAGTAGTATAGTAGTAAATTATAGCCGTGCATCCCACAATCAGCGTGACAGGTCACAGCGCTATACAAGTATTGTCATTAGTAGTAGTATAGTAGTAAATTATAGCCGTGCATCCCACAATCAGCGTGACAGGTCACAGCGCTATACAAGTATTGTCATTAGTAGTAGTATAGTAGTAAATTATAGCCGCGCATCCCACAATCAGCGTGACAGGTCACAGCGCTATACAAGTATTGTCATTATTATTAGTAGTATAGTAGTAAATTATAGCCGCGCATCCCACAATCAGCGTGACAGGTCACAGCGCTATACAAGTATTGTCATTAGTAGTAGTATAGTAGTAAATTATAGCCGCGCATCCCACAATCAGCGTGACAGGTCACAGCGCTATACAAGTATTGTCATTAGTAGTAGTATAGTAGTAAATTATAGCCGCGCATCCCACAATCAGCGTGACAGGTCACAGCGCTATACAAGTATTGTCATTAGTAGTAGTATAGTAGTAAATTATAGCCGCGCATCCCACAATCAGCGTGACAGGTCACAGCGCTATACAAGTATTGTCATTAGTAGTAGTATAGTAGTAAATTATAGCCGTGCATCCCACAATCAGCGTGACAGGTGTGTAGTACAGTGTATCTACTGATTCAGGCCTCACTTGACTTGCTCTAAGTTTTGGACGAACACTTGTTTACTGTTGGATTGTCAGCATTACATCCCATAATATACCGGAGTGGCGCCGGTAGTTCGTGTTGTTCGTCGTGAAGTTCGGCTCGAATGGTCAATGTCGTATGGTGAAGGCCACTGGTGACTGGCTCCAGCTTTTCGACGAACACTCTTAATATCGGATTCTTATGCTCATCAGTGGATCTAGGAGAAATCTACTGGTTGTCTTCACCAGCAGTCTGTCAGTGAAGGAGTACAGCGCATCGTTCATCTTGAAGTTACCATCAAATGGTCAGGGGCGTGTGCTTTTGTTTAAAGTGTGCCCCGCTTACACTGTGGTGAAGCTACATCTCACGAGAGTTTTCAGATCTCGCCGGCAAGGTCACGTGTTCACGATCTGGATCAGACGCTGCGACATTTATTCAGGAGGGTGGTTGGGTGGGTGTTTGGGGGTTTAACGTCCTTTTCCACCACATACGGGTGATACCAAAGACGGGGCAACGATGGAAAAGCCAGCACAAATATTTGGCCCCAGCCGGGCAATAATGCAAGAGAGTCGCCTGACTGAAGACGGGGGTTGCATTAGTAAAACTCGGTTTCGTATAGGATATAACAAGATATTTGTTTAGAAGGCGAGTTTTGAGAAAAGTACCACGGGCCAGGTACAAAATCCACTTGCAGTTTAGTCAGTGTACATCTTACGACATTGATCATTTTTACGTGCATTATGGTGTACACCACTAGTCCTCAGAGTCTGACGATATCGGCCTTTGAGTCTGATGTAATAGCTTACAACAGTGGTGCAGAAAGTCTGACGACATTGGCCAGTTGAGCCTTATGTAATAGCTTACAACAGTGGTGCAGAAAGTCTGACGACATTGGCCAGTTGAAGGGTAAGTTATAGCTTACAACAGTGGTGCAGAAAGTCTGACGACATTGGCCAGTTGAGCCTTATGTAATAGCTTACAACAGTGGTGCAGAAAGTCTGACGACATTGGCCAGTTGAGCCTTATGTAATAGCTTACAACAGTGGTGCAGAAAGTCTGACGACATTGGCCAGTTGAAGGGTGAGTTATATAGTGCATCAGCATGTGACTTGGTATCGACTATTTCACTGCTGGAGTTCACTGTCTGATACATCTCTTGAAACTGCAGCACGGGGGGCGGGAGGGGGGGGGGGGTATGTGACGGGGAGACAGGTTTCTCAGATGATCATGGATTACTGGTGGTACAGATAGTGTTAGCTGACTGTAGACATTACCTGACGCACCTTCAGTGGATACTTGCGATGGGACATGGCCGTGTAGTGCGCCACATCTTCCACATTGACGTGAGGTTGGTCGAGGGTTTTATGACACAACATGGTCCTGCTGTCGCCACGATAAGTCCTTAATCCCATCTACAACACGAGAAATCCTTAACCCCATCTACAACACTTGACGATTTCATTACAATCACAGGCTGCTGACTAGTTGCTGAGCTTCCGCTGGTTATGACGTCATGACTGAAACCTTCCATTTTGGAAGGTTATGAGAGAGTTTCGTTGCCTGTGTATCCATTGGCTTTGTCTGAAAGTACGTCGGCTGGACTTTTCTATTTCTGATGGCAGCGAATATAATCAAAGACCACGATGTTTCCAAAGTCTTTGATACAACACCATTTGAAACGTTAGGAAGGTATTTTGTGGCGTATCTGTAAACTGGATGTATCTCAGAACGCGCCATATTGGCCTTGGAGTTGAATTTGATGGGGCAAACTCGACTGTTGCTGTTGACGTATGATTTCACCTAGAACGTGTAGACGCTGCGTTAGTAACATGTAACAGGGAAACCATCGTCAATAAATACCACACAATGTTAGATCTAAAAATAGGTACAGGTGGTCAGGTACAAACACCTTGTCAAATCTACCAAATCTACTGTGGCAGCAAGTTTAGTCGTGTTTGTCGACCACTGTACTGGCGTTCTACTTCTAGAATCTACACTCTTTTTCCGTGCTGTTGGACGCTTACTGAATGACGTGGTGAGTGACATCATCGTCGTGATTGCGTGTTGAGGATGACGTAGTGCTCAGTGACACCATCGTCTTTCCTGCTGTAGTGAGGTTTTTGCCGTCAGCGGCAAAACTTCAAAACTTGAAATTATGTTCTTGTGTGAAGTCAACAATCAGCTTGCCTTTGTCCGCTGACTATTTCCGTCATAGATTTGAAAAGAAACATTTTGCAGATTTTCAACATTTGTTAATAATATGATAATGATAGCAACTTGTGGGCATCAGTGATAGAAAAAACCTGTCACTTGTTATGAAATAATGGCGTGCGTTTTACATTCGTTTTGATGAACAGTTACACAAAGTTACAGAAAGAAGAGCAAGACTGTGCAGCTTACTGAATTCCACATCAACTCGTTCATTTATTTATTTTGTTCACTTATTTGTTTATTACTTGATGTGGTTTGACAGGTCCGTGCATTCATCTAAACCGTTCGTGTATTTATTTTGTGGCGTTTGCATATGCCGCCCGCTGATCAGTGTTGAAAATCTAAACACGGGAGTTGTTGATGTAGGTTTATCCAGTAAACACGCAGCTTCATTATACATCTGTCTGCACAATAAACAATTGAAGGGAGTTGTGCGCCCTTGGCATAGTTCGTTTCCTGTCCTGTATACACAATGACGTGTTCAGACCTAACAGAGCCAATAAGTGTTAGGAGGTGTGAACATTAAACGAGCCAATAACGTCTGCTGTTGAAACTCAGTTCTGTCACAATATTCATAACATAAATCATCACGGTTGACAACGAAAATACAATGCATTGATTAATGTAGGGTGATATCAAAACGTTATTGAAGTGTAACATTTTAGCGTGTTGTTACTGAATAATTCGTGTCAGTCAAAGAAAGGACACTTCAAAGCCCACAGTGTTTGTGTGCCGCCAGTACAGGAAGGAAAATACGGTGACGAATTGTGCAAACAAACCCATACAACGAAAGCGACACTGGAGCACATTTCAAGCATTTCACACACACACACACACACACACACACACACACACACACACACACACACACACACACACACATATTCAGATTCAGAACGGCGACAGATGCGTCCGCCTGTATGTATTTAGCATATATCAGTTAAAATGACACCGATTTCTGCTTCGCTAAAATTGTGAAGGTAAAGTTGCCTCACATTGCCTGTCTTCATATTGGATGCTACGATGCTATCAGGCAGACTGTAACAGTGAAGCTGGCGTGTAGATAATTGTGGTTAGAAGTGTGTTTCGGTTGTTATTGTGGGTCGTTGACTGGGGAATGGTGCAACAGCTGTAGTGAAAAGAAACCGACAGTGCAAAGAAGCACAGTTGACCGGTCACTCACAGGTTTCGCTTAAAACGTTTGTCGTTCAATCAGCAAGGCTGTGGGAAAACGTTTGCCGTTCAATCAACAAGGCTGTGGAAAAACGTTTCCTGGAATGCACGTAATCCGTGCGTCATGTATAGAGTCAGCCGCCACTCGAGACACAATACAGCATGGGAAACCATCCTGGTGACTCGTGTTGGCGTATAACCATTATGTTCTACTGACGTACAAGGAGACAGGCAGACAACGTTATCTGGCAGCGGACTGGACAAGCTAGACAACGTTGATCGGTAGCTAGTTATAGCGATTTGATCGATCGACGTGTAGTACGGTGTGGAAGTGTTAGGCCCAAGAAAGGCCTAGTTCTCTCCTATCAGAGGCCGCAAAGTCACGGAAACGGTGACAGTGGCCCAAAGTCACGTCACGGAAACGATGACAGTGGCCCAAAGTCACGGAAACGGTGACAGTGGCCCAAAGTAACGTCACGGAAACGATGACAGTGGCCCAAAGTCACGGAAACGATGACAGTGGCCCAAAGTCACGGAAACGATGACAGTGGCCCAAAGTAACGTCACGGAAACGATGACAGTGGCCCAAAGTAACGTCACGGAAACGATGACAGTGGCCCAAAGTCACGTCACGGAAACGATGACAGTGGCCCAAAGTAACGTCACGGAAACGATGACAGTGGCCCAAAGTAACGTCACGGAAACGATGACAGTGGCCCAAAGTCACGTGTATTCATTTGGCAAACAGCATTACGGCTTTGTAAGCGTCAGTTTTCCCCCTTAGAATTCACTACGAACATTGAGACTTTAAACATCTTTCTTACCCAGTTCACCCACTGTGGGCTCTCAAGTGCAACAGAGAGAGAGAGAGTTCTTAACGCCCTACAAGATGAAGTTCTAATATTGTTCTTGCGCTTTCCACGGTAAACAAAAACAACAACAAAAGCAAAACAAAAACAGACACACACAAATAAATTAAAAAAAACAAAACACACAAGGATAATGAAAATGATTTCGATGACGGTATAATGTCTATGACGATGATGAGAACGACTACAATCAAAATGACGATGATCACGATGCTGATGTAATGTATGTGACGATATGATGTAGATGACGATATGATGTAGAGGACGCTATAGAATCAAGATGATAATCAAGATGAAGGTATGATGCAGCTGGCGATGTTGTAGTAACGTGCCTTCCCATGTGCCGTGTGTTACAGAGTCCGATGAACTGCCCACCATCCTACCCCCAAAACGCCGCAGGACTCAAGGTAGTCGTATCGCGGTGTCCTCTCATCAGGCGTCACTGGTGGCAGCAGCAGCAGCAGCGGATGTGAGACACACCATGCAGGAGTCGCTGTTAGACCCTCACGGCTCGAGTGCCGAGCGCCTCATGCGGGAGTTCCCGCGCTACAATTGGCTGGAGCACAAGATTCTACAGAGGGCCACGTGCACCCCGCCCTCCACCACCCCAACACCCACCCCCACCCCCACAAGCTCGGCCCCCTACAGTACTGACGCTAATGGTGCTGCTCCGAGTTCTGTCAGTGTTTGTTCCGCGACAGTGACTTGTACAACTGCCACGGCCACTAGAGCGCCACCATGTGGTCGTGGTGATGGTGCAGACAGACCTGGGGCTGAACAAGA
The DNA here is from genome assembly GCA_018292915.2 of Batillaria attramentaria. NCBI lineage: Eukaryota > Metazoa > Mollusca > Gastropoda > Batillariidae > Batillaria > Batillaria attramentaria. Next base: position 196,146 of record JACVVK020000623.1, read on the forward strand.
TGAAAGCGGTGACAGCATCACGTTGCCAAGTGACGTCAGTGGGCGAGACAGAGTTGGATCTGCCCTGCCTGCCGCCGGCACCGTCAGACCAGACCTCATCCCAGTATTTCCCAGCATGCCTCAAATTGAAGACTCGGTTGCCATGAACACGGGATCTGCTGTTGATATGCTGAAGACTGATACCCGGCAGACACACAGTCCCACGTGGACATGTCACGTGCAGGGTGGGGTAGCCGCCGTGCAAGACCCCTCCCCCTCCCTCCAGCACCCTCCCCGACCCCCTTCCCCTCAGTCTGCCCGTCCTCAAGGAGACTACTGCACAGCGTCACAACCAGTGACAGTGAGTGGACACAGTTCGCTATCTTCAGTACAAACTGTCACGCCGTCTGTAACCAACCTTGTTCCCAGCACCAGGTGCCGGTCACGAAGCACGGAGAGCAGACCGCCTCATCACGACCCTCACTCACTGCGGCCTGACGACCAGCTCGTGCACCACGTGCACAAGGACCACAAACGGCCGGCATCCACACAAGCCGTGTCTCAGGCCGCGAGCATTGTGGACAGGGGGAGGCGGAGAAGCTGGGAACAGACGGAAAGAGAGATCGGGGATTCCCCTACAGTTACCATGGCTACAGGGACAGCAAGGTGCGTGGTGACTGTTTTTGTGTGTTCGTCTTGTTCATTTCATTTAATGATATTATTTGGTTGTGTATGCATGACATACTGTTGAACATTAATTTTGATCATTTCAGGTCTGGCTAGGGATGCATGTTGTTCATGTTTGTGATTTATAGATGTTTGGATAAAGTCAGTGGCCAATCAGATTGCTTTATAGATGTTTGGATAAAGTCAGTGGCCAATCAGATTGCTTTATAGATGTTTGGATAAAGTCAGTGGCCAATCAGATTGCTTTATAGATGTTTGGATAAAGTCAGTGGCCAATCAGATTGCCTTATGTATTATTTTCATTAGACACAATACTGCTCATTCACACATCCTATAATATTCCCGAGGAATGTCATTTCTCCAACCTTTTTTTTTTCTTCTTCTTTTTTTGTTTGTGTGAATTTTTTTGTTTTTGCTGTTGGCGTATTCAAAAAGACAAATTCCGTCCCACAGATTATACAGTAGTTTGCAAATTCTTGTTATTGAAACTGGAATCCCTGATAGAGAGAACGGTGCTGATTACGTCGTGAGTACTAATTACTCTTCACTGCCAGTGTGCTTTCACAGCGGATTAGTTTCTCTCCCTTGATAGAACCTATGTAAATCCAGGCTATCTTTATACTACAAGTTATAGCGGACATGTGCCCCAAAATATCGAACCATCGTGCAGGTGATTCAAGTCAGTCGTCACGTGGTGTGTATCGATATTGATCAGTCAGTGAGAGCTATGCTGGCGGCATCAACTTGACAACGTCACACTTAGCATTCTGTTGTATGATCTCGCCCTAAGCTATTGAGAGGTTTATTGGCGTAATTTGCATGATTTGTAACCCTCATTGCCTAAGGTGAACGTTAATGTCTCTCTAGAGATGATGGAGATAAACACTGGAGACATAAAAACCACCCTCACTCGGTTAGTTAATTAGTTAGTTAGTTAGGGCTTAACGCCCCTCACTCGGAGTTATCTTTTCCTTATTGACTCACGTGTGTAACAAAGTGAGTATATGTTATAGTCCCCCGTCAAGTCGTCTGTCTGTCGTCTGTCTGTCTGTCTGTGACAAAACTTTCACACTGGCCTTTTCTCTGGAACTACAAACAATAGAAACACCAAACTTAGCACAATCGTAGTTGGTGACAAGTGTTTTCCAGTCATATTTTGAATGAAGGTGACAGTGTTGTGGTAAACTTTCCAAACAAATCTCGTGCACAAAGGCTTGCGTGTGTACACGTTGGGTGACCTTGACCTCAAATTGTACACATGGGATTGTGTGGAAGTTTAGAAAATCAACATTTTGGCAGAACATTCTTTGCCTTATATCTACATTGATAGGTGTTAAAGATGCTTTTTTTTGGAGTGACATCGGTTAAAGGTCAAGGTCACACGTGAGTCTTAAGGTTTTGCCATTTTAGTCTCTGAACTCAAAACGAGAGCCAGCCCCTGGTTCATGTGACATAAGAATGTAGGAAGCGATTCCCGTGTCCAGCAGCACGACTCCAGTTTTCCTCTTCTCTCCAAAACCGTGAACATTTCTTGGCCACCTTGTAAGTAAGCAGAGTGTTGTAGTTTGTAAAACAGCCTTTATTCCTGCCTCATTCCAACTCAACGGCCTGAAAGTAGACAATCGGTAGGAAGAGAATTAGAGAATGCGGTTACAGCGACCGTAACACTGTGGTCTGTTGACGAGCGATAAGTCATCATCGGATGTCTTTCGTTCCGTGTTACTCTCACACACATTTGGTGCTGGCACGTCAAAACTCTCTCTCTCTCTCTCTCCCTCTCTCTCTCTCTCTCTCTCTCTCTCTCTCTCTCTCTCTCTCTCTCTCCCCCCCCCTCTCTCTCTCCCCCCCCCTCTCTCTCTCTCTCTCTCTCTTGTTTATAATTATGTAGGTTTCAACAGCTGCTGATCATTTTTTGAGCTCATGATGTGTTCGTTCTTCCTTGGCAGATTTAATACGACGCAGAGCGCATTGACGGTTAGCAAGCCTAGCTCCCCTGGTGACGCAACAGTGACGTCAGCAATGCTAACCTCCAGTTCGTCATCGCTCGTGTCGATGAGCACCCTAGGAACCCTGTCAGATCCTCAGTGTGTCACGCGATCCGCCAGTGCCCTGCACGTGACCACCGGTACAATGTCGGACAGCGCGGAAGACGGATGTAGACCGGCCAGTAACGAGACAGGACAGGCGGGCACTAACGCCGAGTCCACGCTGCCTCTAGATCTGTGTATCAAAAAGCCAGGTACACTTATTACTATCTATGTTATCAGCAGCAAGGTGTAGGGAACCGCTTGTGACACACACGTCACGATGTTTGGACTGTAACCCTTTCCGGGCCACAACTTAGTCTACATTTACTTACACTTGGGAGCACTTAGTAGAACTAGAAGATCCAGATCTCGAAGAAATCTAAGATGTGATTTACTAAAAGAACCAAGTCTTTCTGCACAGACAATCATGTTCATACCTTTGTTACGTGTGTGTGTGTGTGTGTGTGTGTGTGTGTGTGTGTGTGTGTGTGTGTGTGTGTGTGTGTGTGTGTAGATCCCCTGACAAGCGGCAGCAGATCTCGCCCTAACCCCCCGGTACAACTGGTGTTGCCTCAAGTTCAACCTCGCACCACCACCGCGACAACCACCACTACCTCACCCATGTCCACCGGCGCCAGCTGCAACAACCTCTACACGGCGTCGTCGCCAGATCTCATCGCCAGCACGAAGCAGACGATCAAAGCTCTCTCCTACAGCTTCAACAACAACAACAACAACGCCTTGGACGCCAGCAACCCCACCAGCATCGCTACAACCACCGCTACCGCTATGGCACACCCCCTCCCCCGCACCCCCAGACAGCTGACTGACGATAGTGGGGTGGGGCAGCACGTAGGAGGGTGGGGGAGCAAGGACCTACCCCCGGGCTCTGTATGCACGAGGGAGGTTGAGGACAGACATGGCGCGCGTTCTGTGGATATGACGTACGGCGGGTCGGCGGCCGGCAATGTGACTGGGGGCGCTTGTTCACCATCAGCCGCTACACACGGTGTGGGCAGGATGAGGATGTGTGTGTGTGTGTGTGTGTGTGTGTGTGTGTGTGTGTGTGTGTGTGTGTGTGTGTGTGTGTGTGAGAGAGAGAGAGAGAGAGAGAGAGATGATGATGATGATGATGAAAACGTTTTTAATCAGGATAAGGCATTGCTGTCTATCTTACAGGCTGTCCTGCTTCACTACAAACAGGAACACAAAACAACATACTACAGAAACTATGAGAAAATCCCAAAACAAACAAACAAAATATTTCAAAAACTAAAAAAGAAAAATATACCCATGATTAACAAATGAAAACAGCCGAAATGACACGCGCCGGTAACGTCGGCTGCACGTTGTTGAAGATGTTAAATTGTAAAGGTTGAAAGTCGTCTGTTGAATGCACAAACGGGTTTGCAAAATGTGGCCTTACGGTCTTTGTTGACTGAAACGTTTCGCGTAGAATTTGTTTGAAAGTTGGTTGTTTTTTTGGGTATTTTAAAAATTTTGACATGTTTTGGTGCTCTGTGGTAAATAGTTCCACGTGGACGCCCCTGAGAAAGACAGGCGACATTTAAAGATGTCAACCCTTAGGCGAGGCACTGGGAGCAGACTGTTCCTTGTATTGTGTCTTTTGTTATGTTTGAAATTGAATAATTTATGGCGATATGTTTGAGATTTGCAATAAACATTTTCGCGCATCAGCAAACATTTGTTAAATTCTAGTTGCTGTTTTAGAGGAAGATGTTTAAGGGCTTTTGACTTGGGATCCGTACTAAACTTAGAATAGCTTGCAGATGTCAGGACCAACTAAGTTTAGATAACATGGAGCGTGCAGTCATCAGCAGACATATCACAGTTTACATCAGGGTTGAGATGGAAATATTATCACTGATATATAAATATTATCACTGATAAATAAATATTATCACTGATAAATAAATATTATCACTGATAAATAAACAAAAGAAAATTGGGCCAAGTAGAGCGCCCTGGGGTACACAGATTTTAACATCGCCCTCTTCAGAGGTCATAACGCCAAGACTTTTGGATAAGACTTTCTGTCAAACAGTTGGAAGATACGAGGCAAAGAAAGAGACTGTTTAGGGAGCAGGGATATGAGGCAAAGAAAGAGACTGTTTAGGGAGCAGGGATATGAGGCAAAGAAAGAGACTGTTTAGGGAGCAGGGATATGAGGCAAAGAAAGAGACTGTTTAGGGAGCAGGGATATGAGGCAAAGAAAGAGACTGTTTTAGGGAGCAGGGATATGAGGCAAAGAAAGAGACTGTTTAGGGAGCAGGGATATGAGGCAAAGAAAGAGACTGTTTAGGGAGCAGGGATATGAGGCAAAGAAAGAGACTGTTTTAGGGAGCAGGGATATGAGGCAAAGAAAGAGACTGTTTAGGGAGCAGGGATATGAGGCAAAGAAAGAGACTGTTTAGGGAGCAGGGATATAGCCACAGTTTTCTTAGTAAAATACTGTGGTTCACCAAGTCGAAAGCTTTCTTCTGGTCGGCAGAGACTGCGCCAGTTAATTGCGATTTGTTGATAACAAAAAGCAACATGCCGACGGTGCGGATGTGCGGTGTGGCATGAGTGTTGAGGGTGGAAACCATGTTGAAAGGGATTTTTAAAGTTGATTTTGTTCACACAGAGAGAGAGAGAGAGAGAGAGAGACTGTTACGGTTATAGAGATAAGGATATAGATACAGATTTTTTTAAAATCCCATTGTTGGGAAATGTCTTGAAAAATGTGGACAACAACAACAACAAAACAACAACAACAACAAAAGACCCAACGAGACACATAGACACAAGCCATGTGTGTAATTGTAAGTAATCTGTGTAATCTGGCAGACTCCTGTCCACAACACCATGACGGTTCATCTCCAGTCAACATGGCGGCTGAGGGTGCCCGTGAGGAGAGTGACCACGCCCCTAGTTCCACCCTAGTTCCTCCCTCCCCCCGGGGCGACCTGAGTGACGGTGACCTTGACCGAGAATTCGAGAAACAGCTGAAGGAATTCCGGGAGATAGAGAGACTGGCAGCCGCCAAGGAACAAGAGGTACGTGTGACCCTTGTCTTGTTAGTTGCCTGGATTGTAGTTAGTTAGTTAGTTTGTTAGTTAGTTAGTATTTGCATAATTATTTAGTTAGTTAGTTGGTTATTAGTTGGCATTTTTATTTATTTATTTATTTATTTATTGCTTGATTGATTTATTTACCTATACTACTGTCGGAAACACTGCCTATTGGCCCACCACCCATCTGTTTGTTGTTGTTGTTGTTGTTGTTGTTGTTGTTTTTCATCTCTGGCGGCATAATGGTGAATTTTGGTTAGTTGTATCTGCTGTATCATTGCCCCTTGTAATGCTAATTTCTTGTTTTGGGAGAAGAACGACACTTGCCGATAAGTGTGCTTAGGAATTGGCGTGACGCGTAGGACTGACGCCTGTCTTGCACTTCTTTATTGCTATGTAGGTTCATTACCAGAAAACCCATGAGCAAGACAGTCAGCACCAATCACACTCATAGACAATCGTCAGCTTCATCTTGCTTAGAGAGAAAAACAAACTAGTTGATAATAATAATAATAATTATTATTATTATTATTATTATTATTATTATTAAGGGACGCCCTCCCTTCCGCAGTATCTCAGGGCGCCTTAAAATCAACGCACACTCACTTACCCAGAAACACACACAACGTGCCTGCACACATTCATTTAACCACAATAGTATCATACATGGCCTCCCCTATCCCCGGATTCTACACGCGCAGACACACACACACACACACACACACACACACACACACACACACACACACACACACACAACCAGCAAGATGATGTGTCAACAGCTATTGGTTGAGGGCAGTGAAGAGGTGGGTTTTCAGATTTTGTTTGAAGGATGGTTTTGTGTTTGTGTATGTGATTGATGCTGGGAGATCAGTCCAACAAGTCTGGAAAACGAGGCTGACTAAAGGTCTTTGTTCTGACATTTCGTGACGTGTCGTTTCGTGTCGTTTCGAGTTTCCACCATGTAATCCGACCCACGCCCTCCGAGCCACCGTGTGTTCTCCTCCCTAACATGGACCAGGCAGTGGGCAACAGTACACCTATAGTGAGGGTCGCACAGACAAATAACAAACGTGCTTTCTGTTAGATTGAAATAGCATTCATGTTGGTGAAGGACATCGGTGTAAGCTATACCCACCAGGATGTTTTGTGCATCGCGTGATGTCTCTAATTCAGAACGGAAGACAAGTGCAGTATTCCCATCGGCTTGAATACATCAGATAAACAGTTACCGGGTACAGTCATTACCACCACTCCACGCGTGTTTTACCACCACTCCAAGTGAGCAATGGACACGCGTGGCTTCATGGGTTTGTGCAGTGTGCCTGGCATTGTCCTGTTGATTATGCAAGAAATGATGATCCCGCCAGAGAGATGTGCTGCTCAGTTGTAGTTCACGTTTCCTTTGGCAGCCAGGCCGTCACTAGTGTAGACACTAACCCCAGAGGTTTTTTTTTGTTTGTTTGTTTGTTTGTTTGTTTGTTTTTCGTGCTTATTATAGTTTTTTGTTGTCGTTGTCGTTTCGTTTCGTTTGTTTTTTGTAGGAAACATGCCTTATGTACATTAACACAGGTCACAAGCATCCTCTCACAAAAACAGGAACTGTCACGTGCCCCGCCTGCTGTTCGCACTTCCCCTCCTTAGTGTTCAAGTTGTGTGTGTGTGTGTGTGTGTGTGTGTGTGTGTGTGTGTGTGTGTGTGAGAGAGAGAGAGAGAGAGAGAGAGAGAGAGAGAGAGAGAGAGAGAGTTTGATGATTTATCTGAAAAGGGTAAAAGATGTTGGTTACAATAACCATTTTTCGAGCTTGCCGTTGAACACTAAACTACGAGCGACATACAACATGATGCTGGTACAAAAGGCCAAAATTAAAACAAAGGAAAAGAAAACAGTATACAGCAAAGTAATTCATGGCTAAGAGATACACAAACAATCAGGCTAAGAGATACACAAACAATCAGGCTATGAGACACACAGTCAGTTGAATCAGTCAAACAACAAGCCACAACAGTCAGAGCAGAATTAGTAACAACAATCAAACCAAAATGAACTCAGACATCAGAGAGAGAGAGAGAGAGAGATGTTTCTTTTCTTACAGTAGGAAGGAAGCTACTAGAGACAGGACCGTGCATGTACCTCATGTTTTATCCTTACTGAGGTGTCATTGTGACCGTCTGTGTTCAGGTGCAGGCGTTGAAGAAGCGTAAGATGGAGATGCTGGCCCACATGGAGAGGAAACGAAGGCGATGTTCCGCCTCGGGCACTGCCGACACTTCCTCCGTCTCCTCAACCTCCTCCTCCATACCTGACCTTGGGGACGGGGGTCACCTTGGACTGAAGGACGCGCAGGATCGCCGTGGCAACCCAGGCTGGGAGGTGGGCGCCCTTGGCTACTCACAGCGGGATAATGTTGCCGGCACGCCTGGGAGAGACGCCAGTTCCCTGAGTGACGTGAGATTCGGGGATGTGAGTAAGGGTCAAGTGTCACGTGTCCATAACAGCAAAGTGCCGCCAGTGTCTGTCTCCAGCCTTGCCGAGGTGGATCTGTCAGTCAGGGCGATCAGCAGAACTCGTTCCGCTCCAGCTTCGGGTCCTGTAGAGAAAACGTCACATGACTCAACAAAAGCCCTCGTCACCAGGCTACACTCAGCGCCCTCTACCGTCAGTCTCCCGCCCAGCAGCACGAGTGATACAGTAGTCAGAGAGAGAGGCGCTGTGGATGAAGCGATGGACCTGTCGTCATCATCTGACGTCACTACTGCAGGCCAATCACAGAAGAGTCATACGACGTCAGCAGAAGAGAGGCGTCCATTGGTGGTGATCATCTCACAGGCAATGCAACAGGTGATTATTTACTGATGTTCAGATCTGTTTTACATAATCACTGGATCGTTTGGTGTGGCACTCCTTGCTTTGACAAATTAGTAAGTGTTCGTTAAGGAAACGATTGCCAGTGGATTAGAACATATCCAAATACCACAAGGCTTAAACACGCTGAGAGCTTTCTGCTTAGTTTTTTTTTTACTTTTAAAGAGATTCGGAACCTGTAATATCTCGGTTCATCATTTGCCGGTGCTGTTTGCTGGAAAATAGTGACGTCATCTTTCTTTCGAATATGTAGAAAATGACTTGGCCATGACAGTTGTGTCGTTAAGCTCGTGTCACTGTGTCATGGCATCTGTTCCTTAGTGTTTCAACCACTCACACTTCTGTCAATCTCATGCTTAGTGTTTCAACCACTCACACTTCTGTCAATCTCATGCTTAGTGTTTCAACCACTCACACTTCTGTCAATCTCATGCTTAGTGTTTCAACCACTCACACTTCTGTCAATCTCATGCTTAGTGTTTCAACCACTCACACTTCTGTCAATCTCATGCTTAGTGTTTCAACCACTCACACTTCTGTCAATCTCATGCTTAGTGTTTCAACCACTCACACTTCTGTCAATCTCATGCTATTGTTTCCTGCTGCAGATGAAACAGAAAAACAACCAGCGTCAGAGGAGTGACAGGTCGCCCAGCCCGCCCGTCACAACACACCACAACACAGTGGTGCAGTCCGCTCACCAGGCACCCAAGAACTGTAACCCTCTCTTGGACGATGACCTCGACCCCGGCCACACCGCCAAGGGCCCGGTGCCGTCTCTATGGAGACGCACGCCTATCAACGAGCCGCCCACACCTCGCGCTCGTCACACCCCGCACGGAACACCGCAACTCGCCCACTGTCAGCCACCATTCCAACCAGCAGGCAGCTTGATCATCCCGGCCACTTCCCAGGCAGACAGTGACCACGACACACACGTCGGCAACAACAAGGTGCAGGTCATCACCAGCGGCACTGTCCCCTCCAGAGTTCCCGCTCTCACCCGCGACGTCCCAGAAAGCGTCGCTGACGTAGACATGGTCAGTCCCGCCGCACGAGGTGCAGTAACGCCAGTTGAGACTCTGAGTCTACCCAGCAAACCCGATCCGGGCGTCACCGGACACCACGCTGTGGCGGAGTCTGACAAGGACGTGATTGACCTGACGCACGACATGTTACCCCGGCAGCAGCAGTTGATTGTTCCGTCTGGCGGACAGGCGTACGTGCGGACTATTGACAATGATGTAGAGAGCTCCATCCAGTCGGAACTGTCAGCAGCCGTCGCCCGGGCTCACAAAACCACTGACGGACCCACGGAACTCCACCAGGTGCCAGTCGCGCAGGGGAGAGCACCGCAGTTAGTGCGTCCTGGGAAAGTAGCCCAGATGGTGGCTGGTCCTGCTGCGGAAGTGACGTCAGCCAGGTTAGCAGCGCCATCTGGCGCAAGGAGGGGGAGACGAACGGGAAAGCCTCCACAAGGTGTTCCCGCTGTAGTACCGAGACTCGGCCACCCCCCGATGACGATGCTGAGAGGGGACGTGGACAATGTGGGGGTACAGACAGGACTCCACCCGACACTCACACCACCCGGCACTGTCTACCCGGAAATGCCAAGACTGGGTGTCCCCATGCACCACGACATGCTGGGCCGACCTCCAAACCCAGGACCCCAGTTGATGCACTACCAGCGCTTTCCGGCTCCAGAACAAGTGTCGCCTGCAGAAGGAGCTCGTGGTCTTCATCACGTGACTCCCGCTGGCGTACAACACCTACAGAGGATGTCCAACGGCTCGTTAGCCAAGGGTCGCGAGGGACGGACAGTAGAGATTCACCAGCAGTTCCTGGTCAGACAGCTGGTGCAAAACCACTACGCTCCTCAGCCCCGCCCCCAGGACGATCAGACGCTGGTGTTACGGAACCCCATGGAGGACACGCCGGTACAACGTGCTGCCGCCAGAATGCGGACACTCGCCCCCAAACACCAAGACAACAGTGTCGGGGCCGCTCTCATTCAGCGTCAGCAACAACATCAGCAACAGACTTTACTCCGACACCAGCAGGAGGCCGCTATTCACATGCAACAGCAGCAACAACAGCAACAACTACACCAAGCGCAGCACCACCAACAACCGCCTCACCTACAGCATCTCCAGCAACGCCCCTCCCACATCCACCAACAACAACAACCTGTCCTCTCCACGCCCTCCCGCCCCCTCCCACCTCCCCTCCCACACTCCAGCAAACCCACAGTCCCCTCCTCGCATCCCATGCCAGGGGGAGGTCACTCTGCACCTGGTGCGCCACGCATGGTCCCCCTTGGACTGGCGGCGGGGAGTCAGCCAATGGGTGGCCAGCATGGCGTGCCCTACTACGTGCCCGGGGTGCCCGGGAGGGGAGTGGAAGTTCGGGCACCGGGTCAGGATGCGGGGCCTCGCTTACAGAGTCACATGCTGCTACAGCACGTGCACAACACTGTCCGGGGTCAGCCTGACCTTGAACGGATGCCTGGAATGGTACAGGTGAGACACACACACACACACACACACACACACACACACACACACACACACACACACACACACACACACACACGTGTTTTCAGCAAACATAGGTGAAGTTCATTGTATATGTGTTTGTCAGAGTATACACATACATACGGATCTTCGCTGGCTCAGTGACCGGGACTTTCTTCTCACGATCCTAGTGTTGTATTGCGGCTCGTGTTTCTTCTCCAAACGTCAGCTTCTTCGGTTCTGTTTCGTTTGTCTCTTCATAGAAAACCACCTGGTTTAGTTGACTTCCATTGGTGTGGAGTATTGTAACCAAACCCATCTGGTGTTGTACTGATTTCACGACAGGCTCGCGACATGCTGTCTGCCTTCACAACAGCACGTCTACGTTTACTCCAAACACAAGCACCTGTAGACGCCTTATGCTAGTGGCTGTATCATGTTGTAAGGAGGGAAGGAGTTGAGCAGGTGACAGTCACGGCCGTTACACGCGTTATCTGTTTGGTTCACAGCCCGTGTGTCCGTGTCCACAGACAAGTTATATGTCATACTTCTGAATAGTGAACCGTGACGTTGCCATCGTCTGGGTTATGTCGTTAATCCAATCACGGTTTAACACTTTGTGATCACGGTTTAACACTTTGTGATCACGGTTTAACACTTTGTGATCTAACAACAGTCGGGGCGGGAGGGGGGGGGTGTATTACCTATGAGTACTGTATTTCACCGTATGTGTGAACGACACGTGACAAAGGAATTTGCCTCTCTCTCTCTCTCTCTCTCTCTCCCCCCCCCCCCCCCCGCGCCTGTGCAAGCTGTGCTACGTTGATGACATACATTACACGTTACTTTTATCATTTTCCATCTACCATCATATAAATCCTATATTTATTAATCTCCATACTGAGTAAAATATATGAAGTTAGTGTTCTCCATCTAAAGTGACATTACACTTATCACTATTTCTTCTCGTTCATCCACCAGCTACAGCAGCAGGGCGCCCGGCCTCCGTTCTTCCCGCCTCCCGTCTCCTCCCATCCCGGGGGTGAGGCCAGCATGGTGGGGCCCAGAGCAGCCGTGGCGAGAGGGACGGGGGGAGGAGGAGGGGGAGGCTCTTATCCCGCCACATCCCAGGCCTACCCCCACCATCCACAGGCCACTATGCACCCCACCCCCCAACATCTCCAACAGATGCACATCATGGCAAGTGCAGCGGCAGCGGCGGCGGCCAAAACCGGACCGTCACATCACGTGCGTCACCACCAGCATGCACAACAACAACAGCAGCAGCAACAACAACAACAGCAACAGCGACAACATCGCCCTCAGGTGTTGAAATCTGCGGAAGGTGTGTGCGAGTTGTGTGGGAAGGCCGCCATGTACCTGTGTTCCATCTGTCGGACCGTCTGGTACTGTAGTCAGGAGTGTCAGGTGAGCACCACTCTCTCTGTGTGTGTGTGTGTGTGTGTGTGTGTGTGTGTGTGTGTGTGTGTGTGTGTGTGTGTTGAATTTCTGTAGTCAGTTGCTTGTCGACAATAAAATGTAATAACATTGATTGGTGAGATGCTGAGAAAGAACATGGCCGACTATGTGTGTAGCATAATATTATAGGCTGAATTTTGTATGGTACAGTATGGTCAGATCGTGGAAGTTGCAAGGAATTTTCATGACATTTCAGTTCAGGCGTTCCTCTTTGAGGAGATCATTCTCCAAATCAAACATATATCTAATTAATGTGACTTGCTGGTTAAGACTTACAAACACATTACTAATACTTGAGCCAGTTTGGATTATTATATTGCTTATCTCTGCTTGCTATGAGCACAGTATGAAGTGTCGTGTTTATACTCGAGACAACGGCCAATCCTATGATTGTACAACGTCGTTTTGTTGTTGAACCTGTTTCAGACTGCTCACTGGTCGTCGCACGCCCAGAAGTGCAAACCGAAAACCTAGCAGGGACCTCTCCGTATCTCTCCACCAACACTGTCACTGGCACTAGAGGCCATCATCTCGACAAACGCACAGCACTTACGCCGGACAGTGCTGACCTGTCCTTCCTTAACTCGTTCTGACGTTGGCATCGTTGCAGTACATGACGTCATGATAATGGGACGAGAGACAGCTGCCGAATACATCATAGCATTACGCGTCTCGGCTAGGACTATCACCCAGTCATACGTGCCTTGCTCCTGCAATGGTTACTGAAAATGACGATAGAGAAAGTCCCTGGCGTCATATAGTGACGTCATAACTCATTAGCTTGTATCATGACGTCAGACACCGACTGGTTTGCATTCAGATTAGGGGACGACCCTCAGTGGGAGTCTCTTTTCTTTTTAGGGTGTCACGTGATAGATTAGAAATGCAGTTACAAATAGACGCTTTCACAACATAGGCAGCGCGGATTGGAACTCACAACCTTTGGAGGTAGAACAAGAAGGAATGTGGCGCACAGATCGCCGGTAGAAAGACCCGGGTGACAGATGTCAAGAACTGTCAATCATTCAGACGGAAACTGACCATTAGACCTCAGTATATCATTGTTTCGTTATTTGTGTGCTTGCTTTTTTGTACGATGACTGATTTTGAAAGTCCACGAAGACAAGACGGCCCATTGATGTAGGTCATGTGCAGAACTGTTATGCTGTGTGTGTACCATTGACAATAGATGAGTACGATCAGTTGGGTTATCGACTTGTTATTGGTTATGGTTACTCATGTACACATTAGTCTAGCGCCAACAATTACAGAGTTTTGTTTTGTATATTTTCTAACCATGTGTTATTGACAGCCGTCTCAGACATCATGAGCTCACAGTTTTGTACAATTGTTTGTCCATACATGTATTAGCGTGCAGGTGTCGGGTATGGAAAGTATCGGGTGTTTCACGAGGAGAAAGGCGGCTGTATATTGTGGTGAGGAAAGTGTTGGGTGTTTCACGAGGAGAAAGGCGGCTGTATATTGTGGTGAGGAAAGTGTCGGGTGTTTCACGAGGAGAAAGGCGGCTGTATATTGTGGCAAGCTGGTATGGTGACTAGTTTCTGTTTCTCACTGTCTGGTGTTTTGTAAGTGTACCAACGTTTGTCTCATTGGCTTCATGTTTTGACGTGGGAGTTTACACTGCGCATTACCAAGGTGTGCCTTCAAAGCAATCGCTGCCTTTTTTTTTCGCCATCTGTGTGTTGTATTGTGGAATGCCATAGCAACTTCAACTTTGTCTCTTGTTCCTCAAGCTTCGTCTAAATCTGAAATCCAGTTCAATACAGTTTAGCTGCACGCTTGAAGTACAGTTGTTGACGTCAGGAAATTCATCAGCATCGTGCCGTTTCTGTTCTGTCATTAAAGAGTGTTCTTTCTTGTGAGTGGTTCAGCAGAGAACGGGAGTGTTGGAATCAATAGAATTTCCGTCCTGTCGTGTTTCTGATGCTGCTTAACTGAAGGGAGCAACCATCCTCTGTCACACACAAGCTGACTGCTTATTGGGTGAGAGGTGCCTGGGGGGAGGGGGGTGGTGGTGTTTAGAAAAAAAAACAACTAACGTTTCAGTCAGTTGCGTCCCTTTGTTTCTCGTTAATTCCATGTTGCGTTTTTCTTGAGAGAATCTTCATAAATTAATAAAATAAAAACAAACTACAGTCCTAGAAGTCTTAAACGTGACTTCAGATTTTGATTTGTATTTCTTTTGTAAAAGTTTTGTTCTGTAAATTTTGTTATCAATAGTTTAAAAAGGTTTCTAACCTTATTTTTCTAATAAAAGGTCAAACTGACTTTAAAAAGGCATGCACAGTTATTTTATATTCTTCGTTCGCATTTAAAATAGACTGACAAGTAATGGATTGCACAGGAGAATGACTCGCTTCCAACGACTGAGCGGGTGCCTAGTTGTGGCATGAAGCGTTTTGATCATGGAGCCTGGCGTGACGGGAATACGAAGCTAAGCTGAGATCTAAACGTCCATTCATTGTAACGATACCATCTCGCCAGTGAGACAGGCGGAGCATGTGACGACTAGCTTCAGGTCATGTGAAGGCAAAGTTCATCATTTGCCATTTGTGTGTGTGTCACTTCTTCCTCTCGATATTTTCAACATTAGATATGCGGAGATCATTGAAAATGTATGGTAAACTGCCCGTTTAACAGCTTTGCCAAGATGAGCGAGGTGATGACGATGGAGACGAATTTATTTAGGAATTATTTAGGAATACGACTGTCTTCAAGCGGCGTTGTAAGAGCAGTACATCGCCATAAGGAAGAAAACTTGATATATAGTAGTCGTTACGCTTGAATAGTTTCTTTTTGTATATATGATCCACTCTAGTAAGCACAAGTTAACGATTTTGTTTGTACTCCGGGGAGGGGGATGGGGGGAGGTGTGCGTAGGGAGTGGAGTTAGAACAATGTCACAATAGCAGTGGAGTGTGATTTGAGTCGTGTGAAAATCCTAACTAGTTTCGCTGTCAGTCCCCTAGCCACGGAAACGGTTTGCGAAAGCATAAACCTCTGCTGTATGATATCTGATCTCGTTATCTGATATCTTATCTGGTTATTTGATATTTTTAGCCGTGCTTCAGGAAGCCTGGGTACCGAGCATACTGTATAGCATGTTGTGATTTTCCCCATACTGTGTGTTTCTTTCTGTCCAGTAATAGCAACAGATGGCGTGCGAATTGTAGCAGCTGTGTCCTTGCCTTGTGCTTTGGTCAGTTATCCTAACACTTGAGCTATCGGGCACCTAGATAATGGGTTTTATATTCACCGGGACATAGTTTACTTTTGACAAGATGTCATTTCCAGCACATTCATAGCAACTACAGATACTACTCATTTCTCTATCATAGTCGCCATAACTTGACTTGACGTGTACAGTCAGCAAGTGTCAGAAGTGTAATGTTTCTCACAAACCACGTGTTGCTTTACAGTCCTGGATTTAGTTTTGCCTAATTCAAGGAGAGAAGACTCCGAGAACGCTTCAGCAAGTGGTTGTAGCGGCTTGCCCAGCATGTAGTATACATTTGTACGATGGTGGTTAAACACGGCAACAGATGACTATTTGCACGATGGTGGTTTAACACGGCAACATGTGACTATTTGCACGATGGTGGTTAAGACGGCAACATGTGACTATTTGCACGATGTGGCTTAATACGGCAACATGTGACCGCTGCATGCAGCGACATTGAGATAGTTTTCTGTGAGTTACACGCCTTTGTCGGTGCTTCGTTCTAACATGTTGTGCTGATGGAATAGGTTTTGTACTTGTGTTCATCTTCGTGTATCTTGCTAGCGATACGCGGAAGCTCATGTCATGTGATCAGTTTCCAGTTTAAATATTTCTATTTTTGTATGTACACATCGGGAAAGCCGAGCGTGCTGATATTTTCTTAATAATATATAGTATAGAATAATCTAGTAGTTATAGCCGAAATATCCCATTGACTCAAAAGGATATCTTTGGCACTTGATATCGATATGTGCTGGGATATGATTCCAGTTTACCAGTCATGTGTAGACTGAGGCAAGGTAGCGACAAGCAGCACGCTTACTTTGGTCATGTGTAGACTGAGGCAAGGTAGCGACAAGCAGCACGCTTATTTGGTCATGTGTAGACTGAGGGCAAGGTAGCGACAAGCAGCACGCTTATTTTGGTCATGTGTAGACTGAGGCAAGGTAGCTACAAGCAGCACGCTTACTTTGGTCATGTGTAGACTGAGGCAAGGTAGCGACAAGCAGCACGCTTACTTTGGTCATGTGTAGACTGAGGCAAGGTAGCGACAAGCAGCACGCTTACTTTTGGTCATGTGTAGACTGAGGCAAGGTAGCGACAAGCAGCACGCTTACTTTGGTCCATGTGTAGACTGAGGCAAGGTAGCGACAAGCAGCACGCTTACTTTGGTCATGTGTAGACTGAGGCAAGGTAGCGACAAGCAGCACGCTTAGCTTTGGGTAAGCAGTGTGTAGACTGAGGCAAGGTAGCGACAAGCAGCACGCTTACTTTGGTCATGTGTAGACTGAGGCAAGGTAGCGACAAGCAGCACGCTTACTTTGGTCATGTGTAGACTGAGGCAAGGTAGCGACAAGCAGCACGCTTACTTTGGTCATGTGTAGACTGAGGCAAGGTAGCGACAAGCAGCACGCTTACTTTGGTTCATGTGTAGACTGAGGCAAGGTAGCGACAAACAGCACGCTTACTTTGGTCATGTGTAGACTGAGGCAAGGTAGCGACAAGCAGCACGCTTACTTTGGTCATGTGTAGACTGAGGCATGGTAGCGACAAGCAGCACGCTTACTTTGGTCATGTGTAGTGTTGGTAGTTGTCCCTGCACGTCTATGTCTCTGTTGACACACTAGACAACGAAAGTTCATTATACATTTTTGTATTGTTATAACTCAACAGTAAGTCAGTCGGCCTATCATCAGTTGATCACAATCACAGTCTGACATAATCTCTCTCTCTCTCTCTCTCTCTCTCACGCACGCACGCACGCGCGCACGCACTCGCCTCTTTTATAAAAGTAGAGTTTAATGTGGAAAACGTCCTACGTGTTTTTCTCTTAGTCAACGACTTGTTTTGTCCCATCCGTCCATTCCATGACAGTGTCAACCTGTATACTGCCCGCTGTGTCACTCTGTGTGTGTGTGTGGTGTAGTAGTAGTAGTAGTAGTAGTAGTAGTAGTAGGAGTAGTAGTACTCATAGAGAAACCAAAACATGTTCTGTATGTCCGAAACTTGGTATTTTGATTCTATGTTACTTTTCTATTCCTTGGCAGTATAGGAATTGCTTGTGTTTTGTTCCAGTATTGCGTACAGTAGCAGTGAATAGGAAAGTAGTCCGGGTTTAGTCTGGCATCATTTCTGTTGACTGCATGTGACGTGTAATTCTTTGTGCAGTAGTTCTCACGTTTGTTTTTATTTTCTTTCCATTACACTTTTTTTTTTCTTTGCTCGGTTCTTTTCTTTAAAACATTTCTCATCAATATTCCTCACAACTATTTTCGTGTGAGTTTTAAAATGGCACGAGTTGTATTGCTGACAAACTCGTTTGGCGTTTGACATTCCACATCGAATATTGTTTTATATTAATATGTTATTTTTCTACGTCAGTTCACTGTGCGTGTTTTAATATCGGTAACGTCATAGTGTCGTGAGTAGTCATGGAAACGGAGTTGTACAGTGTAGCCATGGAAACGAAGTAGTGTTGTACAGGCGGTCGACTGATATTTTAACTCGACACGTGAACTCATACGCTCCTCGGTCATCTGGAGATACGCTGTCGGTTACAGGTTAGACTGACGTCATTTTGTCAGGTGGCGTTAGAAAGTGAGTGTGGTACTGATACAGACTTTGTAAAATCCTACACTGTGGTCAGTTAGTTCTTTAAAACTTCTTACAGGCCATTCTCCAGCTTGTTTTCCTTCATTTTGGTGTGAAAAAAAAGTTCAGACATCACCAACAGTTTGTCTGTCAACCATTTTTGTTGCTAGAGTGTAACGGCGTGTTTACTGTGTCAACACCACTGTGGCTGTAGAAGTGTAACAGTGTAACGGCGTGTTTACTGTGTCAACACCACTGTGGCTGTAGAAGTGTAACAGTGTAACGGCGTGTTTACTGTGTCAACACCACTGTGGCTGTAGAAGTGTAACAGTGTAACGGCGTGTTTACTGTGTCAACACCACTGTGGCTGTAGAAGTGTAACAGTGTAACGGCGTGT
>JACVVK020000623.1:220000-245000 GCA_018292915.2 Batillaria attramentaria
TTCAGTTGTTATTTTAGTACCGGTGTTTGTAGTTAGATTCAGGATGTTTGTGGTAGTTCAGTTGTTATTTTAGTACCGGTGTTTGTAGTTAGATTCAGGATGTTTGTGGTAGTTCAGTTGTTATTTTTAGTACCGGTGTTTGTAGTTAGATTCAGGATGTTTGTGGTAGTTCAGTTGTTATTTTAGTACCGGTGTTTGTAGTTAGATTCAGGATGTTTGGTGGTAGTTCAGTTGTTATTTTAGTACCGGTGTTTTGTAGTTAGATTTCAGGATGTTTTGTGGTAGTTCAGTTGTTATTTTAGTACCGGTGTTTGTAGTTAGATTCAGGATGTTTGTGGTAGTTCAGTTGTTATTTTAGTACCGGTGTTTGTAGTTAGATTCAGGATGTTTGTGGTAGTTCAGTTGTTATTATTAGTTTGCTATTATTTCAAGTTCTAGTTGGTCCCTGTTTTGGTGTAGAGATTAAGAAGTCACGTTGCTTTGCTTTTCCCACCATCCCTTCGCCTCACGTGCGCGCACGCTGGTCAGTTCCAAGGCCGTCCCGCGAGCCAGCCCCGCCTGGCCCCACCCTATAAAACTATTAAAAGACCCTGTTTTCGCGCCGAAAATCAGAGCGCTCCCGATTTTGGATTCCCCCCACCCCCCCCCCCCCCCCCCCCCCCCCCCCCCCCCCCCCCCCCCCCCCCCCCCCCCCCGGGCCGACCAAGTCTCTCCTCTAATAGCCGTGTGGATTACCTTTGTGTTTCTTTTGGATACGTACCAGCTCGGACCGCTGAATGTAAGTGCCCCAGTTCTTTTGGTGGTTTTCTAGTGTTTGCCAGTCAGTGCAGTCTCATGCGGTTTTGATGTTTTAGTGATTCAGTCAGTTTCCAAGTTTTCACGGAGACAGCCAGTAGCGCTATTTTCGCTACTTTATTTCTTTAGGACTTTAGTGCATAAATTGTGTAAACCAGTGCATTCTTTTATATTAAGTTTCTGTAAGCGTATTTCCCCAAGAATAGTTCTCATTCCATTTTATAGTTCCAACACCGTTAGTGTGTGTAAATTATTCTTCACGCTGATGCGTAGATGCTCAGCGTACACTGACCCCAAGTCCGCGTAACCTTTGCCCGGCAGCGAGCGAGCGAGCTATGATACATCCTAACACAACATCACTAAAAGACAATGATGGTAACAGTGGTGATAGAGAAGTTAGTCTGTACAATACTGCTGGAAGAAATGAGACTTTAAAGCGACTTTAAAAGAGTCCGTTGATTCTGCATGGCGAACATGGGCAGGCAGGCTGTTCCAAATGACTGGACCGTTGTAGAGCAATGCTCGCTGACCTAGTGTTTTCGATTTAACCTGTGGAATGCGTAGGATGCGAGTGTCAGCGGAGGATCTGAGTTGTCTGGAGGGTGTGTACAGCTGCAGCAGAGAGGAAAGATATGAAGGACAGGAGGCAGTGATGCAGTTATAGCATATAGTGGCCACTTTATACTGAATCCTTGCTCTGACAGGAAGCCAGTGCAGTTCTCTGAGGAGGGGCGTGACATGCTCAGTTCTCATCACTCTTAACACAAGCCTTGCTGTAGAGTTTTGGACTTTTTGTAGCTTGTCTAGCAGATATTTCGGACATCCAGCACACAAAGAGTTGCAGTAGTCTAATCTTGACAGTACAAAAGCACAGACAAGAGTGACAGTTGCATCAGTGGTAAGGTAATGGCGTACTGAGGCAATGCGCCGCAGTTCTAGGTAGGCAACACGACAAGAGTTTACAACCTGCTGGTTCATGGACAAAGTGTCGTCAAAAATCACTCCAAGATTTTTAGCAGAGGATGAAAAATCAACATTAGTGTTGTCGATGGTAAGTATTTTGGGGACTGGCCCATGACTGGACGTACGAGCAGACTTAATGATCAAGGCTTCCGTCTTGTCATCGTTTAGCTGTAACTTGTTGGCAGACATCCAACTCTTGACATTTGAGATGCACGTCTGAAGGCACTGGATGGCGTCTGGAAGAAGTTCAAAAGTAGTCTGTTTATACAATTGAGAATCGTCAGCAAAAGCATGATGAGATACGAAATGTTTATCAATCAGAGCGGACACTGGTTGGGTGTACATTATAAACAGAACCGGTCCTAACACGGAGCCCTGAGGGACGCCGAAGCGTAGAGGACTGGAGGTAGAATGTTGACTGTTCACTAAGACAGTCTGAGAACGCTGGCGTAAATATGATTCAAACCAGGAGAGGGCTGTGCCAGTGATGCCAAAGACTTTCTCAAGTCTATGTATCAAAATATCATGATCTATTGTGTCGAAAGCCGCCGATAGATCGAGCAGGGCTAGAACTGAGATTTTGCCGTCACCCAGAGCCATCAGAAGGTCATTGACAATCTTAAGGAGTGCTGTCTCACAGCTGTGACCATGGGCCGTGGTCACGACGCAAACGCAAATTTCTTTGCGCAAATGGGTTGCGGATCGTAAGTTCGTACGTGGCTACGTGAAAACTATCTCTTCCGCTAGTTGGCCGGTCACGACGCGCACTTACTGGACACGGTGTCACGTACGGGTTATTTTTAGATAGGTGTGGGACCCCTGGGATTCCCACGGAAAACACCATCACGTGGCCTGTTCAAATTCTCCTTCCAGCGTGCGAAGCGTGAAAGAGTAGAGGGGGTGTGTTCAGTACGCGTTCACTACAGAATTTTTGATCGAGTCATGTTTATCTGCCGTAGCGTCAGGTTAAATGCGTGGCATGTATGTGGAGAGTGTGATCAGGAGAGCATGCAGGTCGCATATAGACCGCTTCCTAGCAGTCTCTATCTCAACACTGGACGGACTACAACCAGTAGAAGCATTTACTGCACGTACAAACCGTATGTAGCAGGCTCACTGGCAAGAAAACCAACGGAATGAACCTCAATCAAAGAACAACGAAAAACGAAAGAGGAGAGGATAACAACATCAACAAAACTCTCCACATACATGCCACGCATTTAACCTGACTTGCTACGGCAGAGAAACATGACTCGACCATAACTCTGAATTCGGAACCCGCACATCTGAGTTTCGGGTCCACAACACAATGAACTGATGAGACCTGCATTGACAGGCATACGATCAAAACGGTGGTGGCTGATCAGTGAGGACTGACCGAGTGCGTTCAGCACTGAACTAGTCCGAAACACACACAACAAATGTTAACCCACAAATCAACCCACGATGTGTGTACGGCCGGCCATACAGGCCTTTGCATTGCAGGGTGCGTAGTGAACTGAACGCGCCCCCTCGAGACCTACACGGGTACCTCAAGTCGTCCTACAGCCGGCAGATCGCGCAATTCCTGCAGGTCTCTCCTCCTAAATCTAAACCTTTGAAGCATGTCCACATCGTCGTACAAGTCAAAAGGGTTAGTACGATCGCGGAACACCCTTTCCCGTCGCAATGCTCTTCTCATTTGCAGTTGGTAAATCAAGCGGGCCGCCATTTTTCAGATTTACGCAAAGGCTACGGCACCTTTCCGACACCCTCCTAGGTGGTGTACAATACGCAAGGGTTTCCGAGCGGCCGTAACTCTGCGCAAACGTCATGACCACCCAATTTTTTCACAAATCGTAAGTTACGGACCCTCGCGTGCGTAAATCGGTGGCGGAAAAGATACGAACGCGTCGTGACCATGGCCCCAGGTCTGTACGCAGACTGATAAACACTAAGTAGGTTGTTTGAGCACACATCGTGACATGGTCAGCAAGCTGAGACAGTATAATTTTCTCAACGATCTTAGACAGAAATGGGAGGTTTGAAACCGGCCTGTAGTTTTTCAAGTTGTTCGGGTCTAGAGAGGGCTTCTTCAGAAGGGGTTTGACAATAGCTGTCTTGTACACTGACGGAAGAACCGGTTTCCCCTCTCTCCGGAATTCCCAGTCCTACGATAAGTGTGTGCTTTTATGATAATTCTTTTTATTTCGGTCCCGCTCCCCTCCTCTCCTTTTGTTTTGTCTGTCCGTTAGTTTGAATAGTAATATGGGTTAATTGATTCACGTAATTAGGAGTTTTCTTTGTTATTTTAGAAGTGCTTGTTTTGTTAGAGAAGGATTAGCTCGTTTTGCCCCGCTGTACAGTTTGGTTATTTCCTTCCTAGTGCTATTTTTAGTCGTAAATTGATTCCCAGACAGCATAGCAACCGTACCCGAGATTATACTTTTCTCCGAATCTGTGCCATAATCAATCGTAATTCCTTTCTTTTGTTCATTTGTGCCATGATTTACTGAGCGATCACTGTGGGTGGGGTGGGTGGGTGTTTGGGAGTTTAACGTCCTTTTCCACCACATAAGGGTGATATCAAAGACGGGGCAACGAGAAAAAAGGCCAGCACAAATATTTGGCCCCAGCCGGCGGGATTCGAACTCACGACCCGAGCATTGGGAGTCCAACGCTCTACCATTCGGCCACCCCGGCTCCCCCGCGATCACTGTGATTTCCCCTTTTTTGTTTGTTATTGGATTTTTCTAATAATCACTATGTTTAAACGTTCCTCTTCTCTCACTTATTGATAGCGTGTGGTAGGGAGTGGTTGTGTGAGTGAAGTGAGTGCGTGCTAAAGCAAGCGTGATTCACACTTTCTGAGAGCTTGCACAGGCCGTGTCCTTTATTACAGACTCGCAGACACACCCCAGACATTCACTGCCCATTGCATACGCTAACTGAAATCATGCACACCTTTATATTTTATGAATGTAACCTACACACGACGACACCTTCTCTCCCGGCGTCACATGGGTAGTCAAGCACCCAGGCAGTTTTCATGTGTTATGTTTAGCACATGCACCGCACGCATTACCCAGGGATTAGCCAATCACAGACCGTGTGGCCGGTATGTATTTTGCAATAACGACCTCTCCCCCCCCCCCCCCCCCCCCACACCGGCCGTACCTCACCTGACTGTGACTGTCCATTCACCCGTCTATTTTTACCTCGCATCCTCTTGCTCTCTCAGTGTGGGCCAATAAAACTAGGTACGAGTGGTCGCCACCCCGAGATGTGTACATGAACCTGGGCGGTGTATTAACAACACCATACTGCCCTCACTACACTCTACTACCAGCACCACCCTGCCGCTGCTGGACTGCTGACAACTTTGTTGCTGAGTGGAGGACCCGTCAGCATTGTCACCATGACAGTCAGGTAAGGTAGAGTTGTTCAGTTGGAAAGAACTTTGATTTGTGTTCGTTTGGAAAGAACTTTTAGTTGTGTTCACTTGGAGAAAAATTGTATCTATGTTCATTTGGAGAAAACTTTTATGTTTGTTTGGAGATGTTCATTTCGATTGAATTTTTATGTTCATCTCAGAGAACTTTTTTTCTATGTTCATCTGGAGATGTTCATTTGGAGAAAATTTTTATCCATGTTCATTTGGAGAGACTTCTTATTTTATTTGGAGAACACTTTTATTTATGTTTACTTTGAGAGAACTTTTATATGAACTTTTACTCATTAATTTGGAGAGAACTTTTATTGTATGCTCATTTGGAGAGAACTTTCATTTATGCTCATGTAATCAGGGAGAACCGTTATATGTGTTCATGTGGAGAGATCTGTTATTTGTCTTAATTTAAGGAGAACTTTTTTAAAGTTGTTTCTCTATAGAGAAACAACTTTATGAGACGGGGCAGATTTTGCTGCGCGCAGCAGCAAGTTTCAGTGATACAAAACAAGACTGTGACGTTTCTCCACACAATACATACTTTCACGCACATAGTGACGTAACGAAACCTGCGTCATAGGTACTTGACGTGCACACTATGCTGCTGCGTTCTTTTTGGCGGGAGTTGTGAGACGTGTGTGTGTGTGTGTGTGTGTGTGTGTGTGTGTGTGTGTGTGTGTGTGGACGGATGTAATGATGGCTATCTCCTAAACCACCTCGATGGAGGCCCTTTTTACTTTGAGATAAAATGGGAAATCACCTTCTCCAGAGCTACCTTTCACGATTTTTAGCCTGCCGCATTTTCAGAAGAGTTATCGCCAATTTTAAAAAATCGGTCATGTTACGAATTTTTTCAAAAACGTTGTTCAAATTCCTTCATTTTCTAGACTTTGGAAGTTCATCCCAATCACACTGCCTGTATTCGTGCTACAGCTCTGTAGCTCTGACTGGTTTTGTGTAAAAAAAATATTTCCGAGGTAGGGGTGGTTTGCACATAAGATCAAATATCTATGAAAAGACTACTGCAAATTACTTATCATCCCAGCGTTTTTTGTCTAGTGTGACAACTGCACATATGACAGGAACTACTGCACTATTATATCTTTAGCATTTAGAATAACTGAACTTTTAGATAAACATAACTTTTTCAAGTTTCTGCGAGAAGCACCGGTCAAAAGAGTTCCAAATTTTCGATTTCATAAGTACAATCCAAGGTAGTCTAGTCCATGTTTCACCAGCCCTCTAGATCTTCCACATTTTATGTAAAAATTAGTTCAGCCAGGGAAGTCACAAAAGCAACAGGGAAATCACAAGACATGCACAAGCATCATCTGTCATACCACCAGTGTGAAGCTGACGTCAAACGCTTAGTTTACAGACAAAATAAGCAAGTATCGTCACTGCCTCCGACATTTCACCAGCCCTCTAGATCTTCCAGATTTCATGTGAAAAATAATTCAATCGGGGAAGCCACAAAGCCAACAGGGAAATCACAAGACATAAACAAGCTTCCTCAGACGATGGCAGTGCTAGAGGCTGACGTGAAAATGTTTAGTTCGCGGAATTGACGTCATCTCTCTGTCTGTGTATGACGACCTGCCTGAGGCTGACGTCAAATGTTTAGTTCACGGAACTGACCTCTCTCTCTCTCTCTCTCTCTCTCTCTCTCTCTGGGGAGCCAGGTTGGCCGAATGGTAGAGCGTTGGACTTTCAATGCTCGGGTCGAGAGTTCGAATCCCGGCTGGGGCCAAATGTTTGTGCTGGCCTTTCTCTCGTTGCCCCGTCTTAGAAAGCACCCTTACGTGGTGGAAAAGGACGTTAAACTCCTAAACACCCACCCACCCACTCTCTCCCTCTCTCTGTCTCTGTCTGTCTGTCTCTCTCTCTCTCTCTCTCCCCCCACCCGGCCCCACCCCCAGTCACGTGACTAATCGGTCGAGGTCGTAGAGGATCTAGTGTCATTGGTAGAACTTGGAGAGGGGAGAACCGGCAACAATAACAACAAAACAGACAAAATAAAATGAAATTTGGAGAAACAACTTTGTAGGACGGGGCCGTTCCTCCTTGTTTTTCTTTTTGGTTGGGCGCATGGCTGCACAGCATCAAAATATACGACTATACGACTGTACCAATATAGGCAAATTTATCGACTCTTAACATATGGATGTATGTTTACACTGGCACCTGTAAGGACACAGACAAATGTATACCTATCTATATGCTTACGTACAGCACATACGCATACACACACCTCTATACATTCACACACACACACACATATATATATATATATATATATATATATATATATATATATATATATATATATATATATATATATATATATACACAGACGTGCATACACATACATTTATGTCTAGCATAAGTAGTCTAATTCTCTATTCTATTTATACTATTTTTTAAAAGTATTGTTTCAAAGAAACATGCCAGTATAGTAAGTCCAGTTGGTGAAAAATCTCATATACTCCATTTTCATATTTGCGCTCATTTTTTCAACTTCATACCTCTCTTTCAATGCTTTTTAAAACAATGCAATATTAAGATCTCGTTTCTGTGTTTTACATTTAAAAATGAAGGATTTTGCCAGAAGTATAATAAGGTCCAATACCTGATCAGTTTTAAAATTGGCATCACATCCAAACAGTACAATGTTTTCATTAAAAGTAAAATCTTGTACATGTCCACATTTCTCATGGATTATATTTTCTAATTCTTTCCAAAAGGCGTTTGTCCTATGACAGTACCAGAATATGTGTTCAATTGTTTCTCTATGTTTGTTACAAAATGTACACATTTCACTATTTTCTACTCCCATCCCTTTCAATACAATATTTGTCCCCAAAATACGATGGACAATTCTTAACTGGAGCCATTTTAACTAAATATCTTGAATTTTTTGTACTTTTCGTAAAATTACTATCCAGTCTAGTTGGGAGTTGAGTTTTGTCTGCCATTTGGTGCAAAACTTTGGGATTTTGTGGTCTTCCATGAATGTTTCATAGTACAGCTTTGATCCTTTGCATACAGAGTAAATTCTTTTCAAAGATTTTGGTATATCTGTAACAATAAGGAGAACTTTTGTTCATGGTTATTTTGAGAAAACCTTTACTTGTGATTCGTTGAAGATAATTTGTATTTATGTTCGTGTGGGGAGAACCTTTATCTCAATATATAGACATCTTTTGTTTATGTTAATTTGGAGAAATGTGCTGACGTGTAATTATGTAGATCCAATTTTTAAATTTAGAAAACCGAGCTCACTCTCTCTGTCTTTTCATTTAAAAATTTCGTTTTATTAAAAATACCCCCAACAGATTATTATTATTATTATTATTACCTCAGCCTTCTAAAGACTACTAAAATGAAAATACACTGGTCAACTATCTCGTACGCTAGAACCTGACCTAACGCTGGCAACATGGAAGCAAAACCTACAGTTATGTGGACAATGAACTACTAAAGTCGTTTATCACACACATGGTCATTATGTCGGGTTTTTATTTTTCAGCAAATATGTAATTAATTTGAGACAGTCAGTTTTACATTTCGTTCCCTTTAAAGCGATCTTTTCCGTGACATCACATTCTGTAAAGTTCTTTATTACGTCAGTTCCATTTGGTGTCTGCATAGCTAGTTTTAAACGTAATAAGCCCCCATCTCAGAAAGTTGGCTATCTGGGAAAACTTCCCCCTTGGCTCGGCTGACACTCAAACTCTACTCTCCCTGGTCTGTAGTCCCAATCGCTAACCACTGCGCCACTGCCACCAGTTCCGTCAGTTACGAGATCGGTTTTTCGGGGGTTGTTGTTGTTGTTGTTGTTGTTGTTGTTTTAGGGAAACACACAATGGTTGGTTGGTTAGTTGTAGGTTTCATGGAGTTTTTCCACCACAGTGGTTGGTTGGTTGGTTGGTTGGCTGGTTGGTTGGTTGGGGGTTTAATGGAGTTCCCTCACCAAATAAGTGTTATACCATATGCGGGGCAAAGAGGAGATACGTGATCCAGTACAAACAGTAGCTGAGTTGTCGCCCCGTGATGCAGTAGTTGTCTGAGTACGATTCGGAACTGTCGAAACCAAACACTTGGCGTCAATACTTCGTGCGTTGTATCTCAGGCATTGAGTGAGTTGATGATGATGATGATGATGATGTCTTGTAACGCGCTGAAAAAAACTCCATGCCCAGCATGCTCGTAGCGCGGGGTGGGGGGGGGGGGATAAGTTTTAACAAAAACAGGAGGAGGGGGTGGTGGTGGAGTCTACAGGGGGTGGAGGTGGGGGGGGGGGTGGAGTCCGCATCAGAACTTTGAGAAAAGATGGGTCTTCAGGTGGCTCGTTAATACTCGTGACAAAACAAACCTGCCCTGTAAGAACAAATACAGGAAATGAACCCCAGACCATCAAATACGGCTCGGTGATCTTTGATTGAACTGGATCACTGAATTAATCGCACCATTTTTAAATGGCACATCGTCTCCATTTCGGTGAAAGTTTGCTACTTTGGGACCAAAATTTTGGTTTTCATGGAGTTTTTCCACCACACAAAATTTTGTCTGAGTCGCACTTCGGCGGTGTTCGTTAGCAAAGAGCACGTGTTGATAACAGAGGGTCATGGTGACTGCACGGAGTGCACGTGCATCGTGAGGCCATGTTAGGTGGAGGGTGCGGGTACACATGCCGGGGGCAAAACTGTAATTTGATTTGGACACTGTCTTGCTGTTTGTCCAGAAAGTCCAAAACAGTGCTGCCCGTCTTGCGATGAAAGCCGATCACATCTCCCCAATCCTTAATTCCCTCCACTGGCTACCCGTGGAGTCCCGCATTAAGTATAAGGTAATGTGTCTGTGTCACAACTCCTTCATGAAGACCGGCCCCGCATATATGTTGCTGATTTACTGACCACATACAAACCATCAAGACAACTCAGATCCTCTGCTGACAACCGCATTCTCCGTGTTCCAAACGTCAAAACCAAGTCATTTGGAGAGCGATCTTTCCTGTACCAAGGACCAGCCCTTTGGAACACACTTCCTCATAACATCAGACACACAGACTCAGTCCGCAGCTTTAAAACGTCCATTAAAACACACCTGTTTTTATCACAACAACAATGATGAGTGAATGGCGGACACTGTGTGTGTGTGTGTGTGTGTGTGTGTGTGTGTGTGTGTGTGTGTGTGTGTGCGTGTGTGTGTTCTTTTAGCTATTTTAGTGCTTTTTATCTTCTAGTAGCTTTTTAGTTTCTTTTAGTTATTTTAACTTCTCTGTAAGCGCTTAGAGCTCACAGAGAATAGGCGCAAATAAATATTTATATATATTATTATTATTGTCTACTGGGTAACTTACAAAATCACATTACTAATGTCTTGCTGTTTGTCTACTGTGTCGCTTATAAAATCACACGCAGCTGGTAAATCTTCTTTCATGTTTTCGTTTTATGCAAATGAAACGGTTCCCCATTGAAAGAGACTCTCTCTCTCTCTCTTGCGTAATCCCGAGACACGGTGCATGTGCCGTAGAAATAAAGGTGACGACATTCAAAAGAGAGAGAGAGAGAGAGAGAGAGAGAGAGTCACATGGCCGTGAATGTGAGGTGGTACAGAACGCTGAAAATACAAACCAAACCTTAAACACACACAAAAGACAAACAGTGAGTGAGCGTCACATGATTCTGACTTCAATTAAATATTCACCATGTGACCTGGTTCGAGGTCAAGACGACATGAGAATTGTACTGTCCGTGTTTGGAGTAGTATTGGTTGGTGGCGGAGGTGGGGGGGGGGGGATTGGTTGGGGGGTGGTGGTGATCCTAGTCTACCTTAAGTCACGAGGTACTCTCTCTCTCTCTCTCTCTCCCCACGTCCCGCTCGTGTTTGCTTGACGTTCTATATGTACATGTCGGTATTTACCCAGCGAGTTTGCGCGTGCACTGGAAATGGACGAGTCCAGAAAAGGGTTTTAGTGCTCTAGAAAAGGATCGTACTATTAGATAGATAAATAAGATGGGCAGATAAGTAAGTACATACAGGGGTCATATTACAGTGTCCGCATTATAACTTGCGTTACCATGTGCTGCCCCGTCCCTTGAGAGGCGGTTTGATTACTTGTCAGTATCTCTCTTTAACGTCCTTTTCCAACAAGTAAGAGTGATACCAGAGACGAGATAAAGGGAGGGGGAAAAACTGCACTTTGTCCGTTGACGGTTTCCAGACGTCCTCGATGAGAAGATCAAGGTCATTCATTTCAATTGGCCGATACAAAAAAAAAAATCATATGACTGTGTTTCGCAATGGGGAAGCACAAGTACTAGTGTGTCGTGTTACAATATGGCGGCCCGTACCTCCCTTTGGTCGGGATGACATAGCGAGAAAACTCAGGACACGTGACCATGGTTAATGAATGCCCAACGTTGTCAATACACGCAGGATGTAACAGAATAAAGGAAGAGACCCGGGTCGGGACATGCGTACTTTACCTATCCAGAGTGCTGCTTTGGTACTGGGGACACGCGTACTTACATCATGGAGGGGGAGGGGGGAGGAGGTGCAGAGAGAGGGGGGGGGTAAGGAGAGAATGGAGGGGGGAGAGAGAAGGGGAGAAGGGAGCGAAGAGAGAGAGAGAGAGAGAGAGAGAGAGAGAGAGAGAGAATGGGATGGAAGGGGGGAGAGAGAACGCGAGAATGACCTTAATTTTTAACAACGGAAAGGCTCGTTACCACAACACCAACAACAATAGACCTACTTTGGGTAACAAATGAGACAGACACACAGACAGACACACAGACAGACAAACACACACAGACAGACAAACACACACAGACAGGCAGACAGACACACCGACAGTTGACAGACACACATACCTACAGACAGACAGACGGGCATACACGCAGGCAGACAGACAGACAGACTCGCAGACAGAAAGAGA
Organism: Batillaria attramentaria; assembly: GCA_018292915.2. Taxonomy (NCBI): domain Eukaryota; kingdom Metazoa; phylum Mollusca; class Gastropoda; family Batillariidae; genus Batillaria; species Batillaria attramentaria. The sequence continues at coordinate 232,126 of JACVVK020000623.1, forward strand.
GACACACAGAGAGGCAGACAGACACACAGACAGACAGGTGGTCAGACAGACACAGACAGGCAGACAGACACACCGACAGTTGACAGACACACATACCTACAGAAATGAAATGAAATGAAATGAACTTTATTTTCCAAGGATAAAAGATTAGGTAACATGACCTCTATTAAATCTTGTCCTTGCTAAACTAATCTTCACACACACACACACACACACACACACACACACACACACACACACACACACACACACACACACACACACACACACACACACACACACACACACATCAGTACAAGCAATCGTTAAAGAAAGAAAGGAGAAAAAAAAAAAAAATGATGTGGTTACATAGGTGAGTTAGGAAAGAATGTAAACAAATACCGGGTGGAGTGGTCTGTTATACTAACGAAATGATTATAACGCAACAAGAAAACGCAAAAGGCATGTTCATGAATTCAAGACACACAATTAAAAAAAAAAATAAATAAATAAACAACAAAAAACTGATCAGTGAGTTTGCAAATATTTGTGCAGTCGGGCCTTGAAGGTGGGCATGGACGGAGCTGCTTTAACTTCGGATGGAAGTGAATTCCAAAGAAATGCGCCAGAGTAGGAGAGACATGTCTTGAATAGGTCTAGGCGAGGCCTGGGTACGAGCAGATCGTTCCTCGCAGTCCGATAGGGCGTTTGGGATGGGTAGAATAGGTTTGAAAGATAACATGGGGTAAGCGACTTTGTAATTTTCCGCATGAGCACACATTTATTGAACACTAAACACTTAGGGAGGGGGAGCATTTCAAGGGTCTGAAGCTTTTCGTTAGTGTTGATAGAGCACTTGTCGAGGATGAGCTTGGCGGCCCGGCGATGCAGGGAGTTAAGCCTCTTTAAGCCGGCTCCACTACATCCGTCCCACACTGTTGAGGCGTAATCTATGTGGGGCTGTACATGTGCGTTATAAAACAGTTTCCGGGTGGGGACATCGGTAAAGTGTTTGAGTCTGGACAGCAAAAAGAGATTTTTGGAAACGGTTTTACATACACTGTTAATATGGGCATGCCAGCTAAGCTGATCATCGACAATGACACCCAGCAGACGATGCTCATGAACCTGTTTAATGTCTTGAGAGTTAAGGGATAGGTCTAAAGAAAGTGGGTGTAGCTGGTGTTTTTGTCTTGTAGTTATGAGCATGGATTCTGTCTTAGACGGGTTGGGTATCATGTAGTTTGCACTACACCACTCAGAGACCTCGTGCAGGCTTTGTTGAAGTGAGACCTTGATGGAGTGAATGTCGGAAGATGAAACATCAAGTGACGTGTCGTCAGCAAAAAGACTGCATCTGACTTGGGGATTTGAAATGTGAAAAGGCAGATCATTTATATAGAGTGAAAACAGGAGACAGACAGACGGACACACAGGCAGGCAGACAGACACACAGACAGACAGACTCGCAGACAGAGAGAGACACACACACAGAGGCAGACAGACACACAAACAGACAGGCGGTCGGACAGACACACACAGACAGGCAGACAGACACACCGACAGTTGACAGACACACATACCCAAAGACGGACAGACGGACACACAGCAGACACACAGACAGACAGACTCGCAGACAGACAGACACACAGAGAGGAAAACAGACACACAGACAGACAGGCGGCCAGACAGACACACACAGACAGGCAGACAGACACACTGACAGTTGACAGACACACATACCTACAGACAGACGGACGGACACACACGCAGGCAGGCAGACACGCAGACTGGCAGACAGACAGAGAGACACACAGAGAGGCAGACAGACACACAGACAGACAGGCGGTCAGACAGACACACACAGACAGGCAGACAGACACACCGACAGTTGACAGACACACATACCTACAGACAGACAGACGCACAGACGGACACACAGGCAGACTCGCAGACAGACAGCGAGGCACACAGCGAGGCAGACAGACACACAGACAGACACACAGACAGACAGACAGACACACAGACAGACACACAGACAGACAGATTCGCAGACAGACAGAGAGACACACAGAGAGGCAGACAGACACACAGATAGTTCGGTGTAACAGCTTGATAAAGATTGAAATATGCGCACCTTACAAATACATGAAGGGTGCATCACTAACGTTTGTGGTGAAGCGGAACCAGTCCACAGTCCACAGTCCACGGTCCACAGTCGTAGGTAACGTAATGCATTATTTACATAGTCATATGTATAAATATATGTATGTCGCACCAACTGATTTATTTGGATGTTTTGTATTGTTTTCGTTTGCTCATGAAGTTTTGTTTTTCTTTTCTTTTCTGTCAGACTGTTTGTGTGTTTGTCCATCCTCGTGTCCCCCGCTCTCGGTTATCTGAATTATCAGCAACGAATTCCCAACGGAAACAGAGTTCCCCACCCCTGCAAACCCAATGAATTGTGGGAAGGCGTCGGCCATTTTCAAGTTACGGGTGGTGGGACAAGGAATCCATTTGGTCAGGACTTTGAAGAAGCGGGAAAGGTAAGGATGGTTTCTTTGTTTGTTTGTTTTTGTTGTTTTGTTTTGGGTAGTTGTTGTTGGTTTTGTTTGTTTGTTCGTTAGTTTGATTGAGTGTTTCTCTTTGTTGGTATTTGTTTTGTTTTGTTTTTCTTTTTGTTTTGTTTTTTTGGTTTGCTTTTTGTTTTTTGTAGTTTTTTGGTTTGTGTGTTTGTTTGTTTTTTGGGTTTGGGGGTGGGTTTTTTTTGTTTTTGTTTTTGTTTTGTTTGTTTGTTTGTTTTTTGGGGGGTCTGTAACTTACTTTTATTTTTGGTTTGTTTTAAACGGGTGCATAGAAATTTTTTCATTACTATGAAGCTGAAAGTTGCAGGATTTTGCAGTTTTTTTGGCTATTTCTCACCTGAAAATTCTTGATCTTGTGATAAGCAGATGATAACTGAGCATCTTAGAAGAAGTGTGTAAATGGCTGGAATGTCTGTCAGACAGTATTATCATTTTCCCTGTGTGTGTGTGTGTGTGTGTGTGTGTGTGTGTGTGTGTGTGTGTGTGTGTGTGTGTGTGTGTGTGTGTGTGTGTGTCTGTGTGTGTGTGTGTGTGTGTGTGTGTGTGTAGACGTGGACGGAGTCGCTGTGTCGCAAGGATTCAGACGGTGACGGGAAAACTAACGGACAGGAACTCGGGGACCCAGACTGCACCTGGCGACCCAATGATGTGCCAAAGGTCACTTCCGGTCTCTCACATCCGGGTCAGTGGCATTGCTGACACGAAGCATGTTTCTCAGTCCATCCCGAATCAGAAACGCTTTGTTTGGACGTTTATTCCAAGGTTGACGATAGCAAAACACTCGATCATTCCACCCTTACGGTTTTGAAATGGGATGCCTATGTATGTTCACAGAGCTGTTTTCAGACGAGTATTCGATGACGCGCTCCAGTAGTGTAACAACAAGCGTAGAATTTGAATGTTCGACCGCTGGCGCAAAGTGTAAACTACATTGCATCGCATTAAGAGCTGTACTAATCATCAAGGTAAAGTATTTGGAGCGACCTGTTCCAAAACTGACATAAGCTGGTTTGGTAAAGATGGAATTAACGCGTTAGTCTCTTGTGATAACATTATCCAAAGGTCTCTAGGGGTAAACTTGAGGCTCACTCATACATCCCTACCCAGGCTGTTGAAAGTGAGATGTTGTGTTTGGTAACAAGTACATGCGTGGTCCGTTTGTGCGTCAGGTGTATGTGAACCCCTGGACAGCCCCACCTGCCAGCAGCGCCCCCTGTCGCCGGGTCGGTATCAGAACCAGGAAGAGTGGATGGCGGACGCCTGTAAGAGAGACACGTTTGTCTGTGAGGGACTGGGAGACTCCGGTAAGACATTACGATTCTAGAATGTATGATACGAGATTAGGCTGGTCTGGAACTTTGCTCTTGTCTCACAATTACACTAGGTCGGGACTACATGTATCATCAGGACTACATGTATCATCAGGACTCGGTATCAGAACCAGGAAGAGTGGATGGCGGACGCCTGTAAGAGAGACACGTTTGTCTGTGAGGGACTGGGAGACTCCGGTAAGACATTACGAGTCTAGAATGTATGATACGAGATTAGGCTGGTCTGAGACTTTGCTCTAGTCTCACAATTATACTAGGTCGGGACTACATGTATCATCAGGACTACATGTATCATCAGGACTACATGTATCATGAAGACTACATGTATCATCAGAACTACATGTATCATCAGGACTACATGTATCATCAGAACTACATGTATCATCAGGACTACATGTATCATCAGGACTACATGACTACATGTATCATCAGGACTACATGACTACATGTATCATCAGGACTACATGACTACATGTATCATCAGGACTACATGTATCATCATCAGGACTACATGTATCATGAAGACTACATGTATCATCAGGACTACATGTATCATCAGGACTACATGTATCATCATCAGGACTACATGTATCATGAAGACTACATGTATCATCAGGACTACATGTATCATCAGGACTACATGTATCATGAAGACTACATGTATCATCAGAACTACATGTATCATCAGGACTACATGTATCATCAGGACTACATGTATCATCAGGACTACATGTATCATCATCAGGACTACATGTATCATGAAGACTACATGTATCATCATCATCAGGACTACATGTATCATGAAGACTACATGTATCATCATCAGGACTACATGTATCATCAGGACTACATGTATCATCATCAGGACTACATGTATCATGAAGACTACATGTATCATCATCAGGACTACATGTATCATCAGGACTACATGTATCATCAGGACTACATGTATCATCATCAGGACTACATGTATCATGAAGACTACATGTATCATCATCAGGACTACATGTATCATGAAGACTACATGTATCATCATCAGGACTACATGTATCATCATCAGGTCTACATGTATCATGAAGACTACATGTATCATCAGGACTACATGTATCATCAGGACTACATGTATCATCATCAGGACTACATGTATCATCATCAGGACTACATGTATCATCAGCGTGCATTGCCGTTTAGTCCCTGAAATAGTCGTAAACTTGCCTTAGATCCCCGTTGATGTATGTCATACTTATGTTTTAGTCGTAGCTAAGTCAATCTTAGGTTTCCGTTGCTGCATCTCGTGCTAATGTTTTAGTCTTAACCAAGTGCATACATACGTGTGAGTCTCTGTCCCTACATGAAAACCCATGTCACGATTATCACACTTTACACGATTTCACTTGATGTGGTTTGACGACGCGACGATGAGGCGTGACGAAATGACGAGCTGTCTTGGACGAAATCACGACAAGGCTTTGCGACCTGACGATGACGACCTGTCGGTGTTGCTTGATATGGTTTGACGACGTCGATATGGTTTGATGACGACGATATGGTTTGACGACGTCGATATGGTTTGATGACGACGATATGGTTTGACGACGTCGATATGGTTTGATGACGACGTCAATATAGTTTGATGACGACGATATGGTTTGATGACGACGATATGGTTTGATGACGACGAAATGGTTTGATGATGACGATATGGTATGATGACGACGATATGGTTTGATGACGACGATATGGTTTGATGACGACGATATGGTTTGATGACGACGATATGGTTTGATGACGACGATATGGTTTGACGACTTCACCTTGACTGGAGTGACCTGCGCCGACTTGAGGTGACAGGTTAAGGTGACAGGTTAAGGTGTGTTTTTAACAGTCGTGAGCTGTAATCATCTGACTTGTCATTCTGTCTTCTTGTTGTCTGGTGATCTGCCCCCTCCCTCCACCCCCTCCTTTCCCGTCGTTTCGTGCAGACTTGAAGAACCTCACCCTTCAGTTCCCCAAGACATCAGTACCACCGAAGGAGACAACCTACATGTGTGCCGTGTTTGACTTCCCGGAACCTGAGAGTGATGTCCACATGATCGCCACCTCGCCGCTACTGGACAACAGACAGGTCATGCATCATGCTGTGCTTTTCGGCTGTACAGGAGGTACGTTTTACGTCACTTCTTTACGTGTGACGTTGATCACTAACGTGTGTTTTTCAGTAACCGTTGGACGTTTGCAAGTACTGAAGTAGGAGTATATCTTTTTTAAACATGTGTCGCAGACTTGAGTGACACGGAAGTGGGCGTGCCTTTTGAGTGTGGGATGTCCCCCCATCAACACTGCACCACCATCCTCAGTGTCTGGACACTCGGCCAAACTGGGGAGTGTTTCCATAGTAACGTGGGAGTCCGATTGGGTGTTAATGGATACACCAAATTGGCGCTTCAGGTGGGTCCTCCTATCACTCGTCATGCGTGTTGTCACCCACTCGTCATGCATGTCGTCACCCACTGAACAGTGATACCTGGGTGTCTTCAGACACGTTATGTGTGTGTGAATAATATAATCATCCCTTGACAGAGGAAATGTTTGCACAAAATCTGCATAACAACAATTATTGGGATTTTTTCTTAACCTCCAGTCGCCACCATGACCTGAAAATTTCAGGTCAAATTCCTCATTGGGGTCAGCGGGCAGAGTAATGAGCAATACCTAGAAATCAAATTGTAGTGTCTGGCATTGTAGTGTCTGGCATTGTAGTGTCTGGCGTTGTAGTGTCTGGCATTGTAGTGTCTGGCATTGTAGTGTCTGGCGTTGTAGTGTCTGGCGTTGTAGTGTCTGGCATTGTAGTGTCTGGCATTGTAGTGTCTGGCATTGTAGTGTCTGGCATTGTAGTGTCTGGCGTTGTAGTGTCTGGCATTGTAGTGTCTGGCATTGTAGTGTCTGGCATTGTAGTGTCTGGCGTTGTAGTGTCTGGCGTTGTAGTGTCTGGCATTGTAGTGTCTGGCATTGTAGTGTCTGGCATTGTAGTGTCTGGCATTGTAGTGTCTGGCATTGTAGTGTCTGGCAAGAAAACAAATCCAGACCATGCCATGCGTTGTGCTCATTCTACCGCGGCACGCGATTGGCCGAATTTGTGGGATCGCCCTCTTTGATGGACAGGAATGGAGTCTGCCATTCATGTGACGATGATGATGATGATGATGATGATGATGATCCATGTGTTGGACAGTTCCACTGGAACAACCCTGAGACTCTGTCTACATACGAGGACGGGTCGGGTATGACGCTCCACTACACACCAAACCGTCGGGTGCAGGACGCCGCCATCTGGTTGGTGGGTAGCGTCGAGTTCGATATTCCGCCCAGACAAACTCACGTGACTGTGGAGTCGACCTGTAGCAGCCCATGCACCAAGACGTACCTGACAGAACCCATCTATATCACCGCTGCCTGGAATCACATGCACTACCTGGGTCAGTCGATCACTTTCTTGGTTTGGGGGTCAGGTTTTGTGTGTGTTTGAAAACACGTGAGGGTCGGTCTTGTTACAGCACAATCTGGTTGTTATTGCTGCTGCTGTTGTTGCTGCTGCTGTTGTTGTTGTTGTTACTGTTGTTGCTGCCGCTGTTGTTGTTGCTGCTGTTGTTGTTGCTGCTGCTTTTGTTGTTGTTGTTACTGTTGTTGCTGCCGCTGTTGTTGTTGTTGCTGCTTTTGTTGTTGCTGCTGTTGTTGTTGCTGCTGCTTTTGTTGTTGTTGTTACTGTTGTTGCTGCCGCTGTTGTTGTTGTTGCTGCTTTTGGTGTTGCTGCTGTTGTTGTTGCTGCTGTTGTTGTTGCTGCTGCTTTTGTTGTTGCTGCTGTTGTTGTTGCTGCCGCTGTCGTGCTGCTGCTGTCTGATCCTTGTTGTGGCGTTGCGTGTAGTTTTCTGCACGTTTCCATGGAAACTAATCGTGTCTGATGTAATGTTTGGTGCAGGTGTCGGCCAGACGATCGAGCACTACAGGAACGGCACCAGACTTCGCTACATCACTAATGACGTCACCTACAGCTACGACAGTCCCAAGACCGCGGAGTGAGTTGATGCACGTGCAGATCGTAACTTAGCTTTGTGTTTTTGTACGTGACATTATCACAGTTTTTTTTTTGTTTTTTTTTGTTTTTTGCTGCCCCAACTCTTTGCCAGCTCCAGTGGTGTTCCTCCCAGGTCATGGGTGGAATCCACAGAGGACTCGGAAGCTGGGACAATTTTTATTATGCATGATGATGGAGATGAGGATAATAGGAAGATGATGCTATGGAGGTCCATGTGGTTTGGGACTGCGGGACAGGGCCGCATTCCACGCTTCCTGTCATAAATATCCCGGCATTAACCAGGCCCGGGAACTACGGCACCTGCGGTGCCGGCCGTGTAATCATCCACATCATAAGACGTGTCATACAAAGGGAAGCACCCCCAAAGTCGCACCCGTGAAGTGGGTGAAGCTCGGCTGTGTGGCAACAGCCTCCCCATTGGGCCCATTGCACACCCGCTCTGGGTAGGAACCGACCTAGGTATGAAAAATCCCGCTTGCCTCGGCTGGGATTCGAACCCGGGTCTCCCGGTCCATGATCCGAAGTGCTAACCACTACACTACGGGGGCCGGTAGTGTCGCAGTTTTGCTTTTGATACGCCCTGGCCTTTTCCTCCCATTGACAAAACAAGGGTGTTCGTCCAGGCACAGGGGTTGAACTCCCTGGTTAGTGGAAATTTTGTTTGGGGTTTCCTCTCACCCAGTCGGGTCAAACTTCACGTGCAGACTCGTGAATATTCATATAACGGTTAAGGGCTGGTGGGCTTCGTCTCAGTCGATAGTGAAAATGAAGGAGAGTTGTGTTAGGTATGTACTGTAAGGTCTGCTTCCAGATACGTCACGCCCATCGAGGTGTTGCCAGGCGACGAGCTGAAGACCACGTGTCATTTCAACTCCATGGCCCGCTCCACGACGACAACGTTCGGCGACTCGACCCAGCAGGAGATGTGTTACGGGTTTCTGACCTACTACCCGGCTCAGGCTCTCACCGAAACGGAATGCGTCAGTTTCCGCAGCTTCACCTACTGCGACAAGTCCTCCCTCCCCAACTGTGACGCGAACAAGTTCTGGGGTGAGATCGGACCGTTCTGGCAGAACGTAACGACCAGCTGCGCCTACCACACCTGCTACCCCGAGTGTAAGGCCGTCATCCTGGCCGAACGGAAGAGGAACCCGTGTCTGGCCAATGAGGACTTCGTGAAGCACTACAAGGGCGCCCTGAAGCATACCCACGAGCAAACCCAGTTCCTGGTCAAGTTCACCTCGTGTGACGCAGAGATCTACGGCGACGAGATTAGGCGAGATTTCGCCTCCACAGGCGCTGCCACCACACTCACAGCCAGCCTAGCTATCGTAGTCCTCTGTTTTATGCTCCGCTGACTCTGTCACGGTCCAATTGTGCTAACATGCTTACGTCAGACCTGAAAATGTCCCCACCTCCCTCTGTACACGTCCGATTTTGAATATAATTATCATCACGCTCTTACAGTGCACACTTACGTCTGGACACGTTCCTCGGCAAAACTTTCACCCTTCTGCCACAAACAGAACTTTCTGTCCAATTGCTTGTTTGCTCGGTTGTTTTTCTTATTGTTGGTCTTGTTCTTGTTTTTCAACGGGAATTTATTGTTTGCTTGTGGGTTTTCTGGTTTGTTTATTTTTGTTTTTCGTTGTTGGTTTGTTGTTGTTGTTGGTTGTTGTTGGGTTTTGTATTTGGTTGTTTTTTGTTGTTGTTGTTGTTTTTTGGGGGGGTGGTGTTTGGGTTTTTTAATTGTTGTTTTTTGCTGTTTTTTTTTAAATTGTTGTCGTTGTTGTTGTTGTTGTTGGTGGTGGTGGTGGTGGTGGTGGTGGTGGTGGTGGTGTTTTCCTAAGAAATTTGATAATCAGACCATTTTGCTTTCTGCTTTCTTCGCACGTTTTCTCAGTCCTTGTCTGCGTGAAAATAGGGTTTTGTACATAACTGATTACTGCTTGTTATGATCATTACACATTTACCTTTTGACTGTCATGATGATCCTTTCTGCATCACATTGTTTAGTTGTATGATTGTATCTTTTGGACATTACCTTTCTACTTTTATAATTACGTCTTTGTTACAGCATATTTTTATGCTTAGAATTGTAGCTTTGTTACTGTTATAATTTTTGACGTCATCAATTGTTAATGCGACAAATCCCAGTTTCTTTTGTTAGTTATTTTACATTTTGAAAAGTTTCATCCACGATAATGTCGTCTAGCAAGAAGACAGGGTGCCAGCGCTGAGTGTAAATGCACGCGACTCTCACGATGTGCACAGACATCCAAATAACACCAGCATGGCTGGGGTTCAGGTTTCAGGGTGCTGCTGTACGCATACAGCCCCCCGATCTTTCCACACGGATCACTGCACACTTGAGGTCACACAGTGACAACCCTGCTGATATAATGATAGCCTCTCATGTAGCAGTGGAAGGTGAGGTGTAAGGGCAGTGTCAGTTTGTTCATTTCGGAAAAAAAAAGAAAAAAGAAAACAGTATAGGGCGAAGTGTTTATAACTTCTTCCCGATTTCGAAAGCCGCGTATTGTGGTTGTGTTTACCTGGGTTGCGTGAACTCTCACTTCTACCCGTTTGATAATTCCACTCCACTCAACACCACAACTCTTTCTGAAACGGATGAATCGTTGTCAAGTGTTTGTACTGTCTGTTTGTGTTTTGTTTTTCATTTTCACTCCATGTATTCCAGTTATGTTTCACGCATGCTTATTCAAGATTTTTTTTCTTCAAATTCCAATAAAGAATACAACATGTTCACCAGCCCAATATGTTGTTTCCATTCAGCGTCCTACTGTCTTCACGGTCGTTCTCTTGAAATGTCATACAGCCTTCATAAAAAGTTAAGGACCACTTGCAAATATCATTCAACTTTTGTCGTGGTGGCATGCTGGTGTAGTGCTAAACATCGCTGAAACGGCGGCTTATGTAGGCAAACAAATGAGCACAGTTCATAACCAGGGATGCATTCTTTGACCTGCATCTCATTTTTGCTGTGCAGAAAGCCCCAGGTATCGCTCACTGAACATTGAAACTCGGTCTAGTTTTGCCGAAATTGCAGATTTTCAAACGCGCCAAGCATGCTGTGTGGCGCGCACGTGCCATCCACACAGTGGTCGCCATGTTCACTAATTACCCCTTAACCTTGCTACCGAATTTTACGGGAAAAATCTTATTCGTTTATTTTTTTTCTGATTTATTGAAACTGTCACCCATTATGATGACTGGTCCTTAACTTTTTGTGAAGACTGTATATACACAGATACACAAACACACGGACACTCTGTCTCTCTCTGTCTCTCTCTCTGTCTCTCTCTCTGTCTCTCTCTCGTCTTTCTCTGTCTCTGTCTGTCTGTCTGTCTGTCTATCTGTCTCTTTCTCTGTGTGTGAATGGAAACAGCTGGCACTGGTCAGTCTTTTTTCTGGAACAGAGATGTGACGTTTCCTTTGAAAGCTATGGCGTCTTTCCTTGCTGAGATGACGCATAATACATTAATTGACGTAATCACTTTTACACAATTCTTTCAATGAAGGCAGTCCCATGCACTTGAAGTATCGCTGCTGCACACACACACACACACACACACACACACACACACACACACACACACACTCACGCACGCACACACCCCGACTACCCTGTGTGTGGGGGGGGGGGGAGGTGTGGGGGGGGGGTATTTCACCTCGTCAGTCCTCGCCCCTCCCCTGCACGGACTCAGGACTACTGTACTCATACTGGTGTCGCAATGGGTATTGTGCATACACCGCCCATCCACTCTTTGCACTTAGCTCAGATTACTCGACCATGTCCCGGGTATTGAAAGCTCGGTACGGGTGCTCTGAACAGCTCCGCTGTAGAAACATCCAGACAGCGGCGACGTCACGGGATGGGACGAAGTGCTTGTACCGGTACCGTGTTGTTCATCTGGTCACGTGACACAGTCCAGACTACAGTGTTCAGTTGGCTATAGACAGAATGATAGACAGCATGATGACCATCAGGTAAGAACAGTAGTTTATTGATTTCAACAACGTCACGCAGTGTTGCAGATTTTGTAACGTAAGGCCGATGTTAAACGGGAGTATTTTGTAGTCCGAACAGACAGTGAACATGGTTTTGTCCGTGTTTCTGGTGTGACAAAGGTCTCTAACACCCCTTTGCCCCAATGTTTCCGGATTGGGTTTTTGTGCTGTTCTCCATGTTGGTTGGAACATAAACGTCCCCCGTGCGTCCTGAGCCTAAGCAAGTGTTGACATTTTGTTACACTGCTGCAGGGGCACGGAGTTTGGACGGTTTACTGGGTAGTCCTAGTTAAACGTTTACTGGGTAGTCCTAGTTAAACGTTTACTGGGGTAGTCCTAGTTAAACGTTTACTGGGATAGTCCTCGTGAAACATTTACTGGGGTATTCGTAGGTAAACGTTTGCTGGGGCAGTTCTTGTTAAACGTTTACTGGAGTAGACCTAGTTAACCGTTTAATGGGATAGTCCTAGTTAAACGTTTTGCCAAAAACTCAGGAACTTCTCTCTCTCTCTCTCTCTCTCTCTTCCCATCCAAAAAAAAACAAAGGGCAAATGCACCACAGACTTAAACGATTATCGTCCAATCTCTCTTCTATCTGTTGTCTCTAAACCCATCGAAAAACATATTCATAAATACCTTCTACACTATTTAGAGGAGAAGTCCCTTTCGAATGATTTGCAGTCGGGAATCAGACCGAAGCATTCATGCCACACTGCACTGGCTCGTATGACAAACTTGTGGCTTAGTGAAATCAATACTAATAACATGTGTGGCGCTGTATTTCTCGATCTGAAACGAGCCTTTGATCTCATAAACCATCAAATTTTACTCAAAAAGCTTGACACTTATTTTAAC
>JACVVK020000623.1:250000-270000 GCA_018292915.2 Batillaria attramentaria
GTATCCCGTATCATCTCTGCGAGTGCACGATGATGGCGACATAGCATAAGTAAAATACAACACCACGTCTCCAAACAGAGGAATTCCGAAAGAAAGTGGCGAGACACCCCCAAGAAAAAACAGCATCACGTCAATCAAACATGACGCACTTACTTTACGTCAGTGCGCGTGCGTCTCTTCTTCGATGTTTGTGAGGCGTGTGGCTTGCAGAGGAAATGTGCTGTGAGTACAAATTTTCGAGTCAACTGACGATAACGGCTGCAGTGAATTTTTCTAATTTTTTTGTATATTTTTTATGGCACCCCAGGCTCATTATCTATGTATAGTAGGAGCGATTTTGAGATCTAAAGTGTGTTCACCAGCACTTTCATCAGGTACGGCTTACGCCAAAAGTATAAAAGCGACAACCTCCAAACTTCACTTAGTTGAGAGTCCGTATTCATGCTATCTATGTCCAAAAAATGGAGTGGTTTAGGTAAATATTACGCCTTTAAACGCCAGAAAGCCACTTATTCTGAAAAGGGCGATAACTCGCAAATCATGTGTGCAATCGTACCTGGATCGGGCCTTCTATTCAACAATCTTGATTCATTTAGAAACCCCAAATTTGAAATCGATCGGTTCAGTATTTTCGGAGAAATAGGCATCTGAACTGGGTTCACATGCAATGTCAACTCAGGCTCGGTTTACATGAAAACTATAAGAGCGACCATTTTCTAGTAGTGAGTCAATTCAGAGTCCGTATTCAAGCTATCTACTGCCAAAAAATTGAGTGATTTAAATAAATATTACGCCTGTACACGAAAGACAACCAACTTGTCTCAAAAGGGCGATAACTCCCAAATCACTTAAGCAATCATCACACGCTTGAATCGTCTAATGTAACATTTTGATAAATTTGGATACCCCAAATTTGAAGCCATTCGGTTGAGTATTTTTGAAGAAACGGGCCCGGACACAATTCACACACACACACACACACACACACACACACACACACACACACACATCCATACAGACGGCACTCAGTGAGGAGAAGAAGCGCGTTCGGAACAGCATACATGCCAGCATCGATGACGCAGGTTTTCTTACGTCATTGTCAGAGTTACACTTGCATAATCGTCTCTGCGGGAGATCGGCAGTGACGTGCGTTTGTACCACAGATGCTTGCCTATGAACGTGGAAATTTTAGCCCGTCCTATTATGTTGTTTCCATTACTATGGAAACAACATAACAAACAATTCCTCATATTGACAATCTACCAGTCCGACAGCATTCATCTGCACCAGACCTTCCTTTCCCGTCATACTTTTCGCCATCTAGCACCAGTCAGTTGTGTTCTTTGTCTGGCTGGCTTGTTCTATATATTTTACTTGTCATATATCAGTTGGTAGAATGACGGTATTACTGAGAGGTTTCGGGTGGTGAAAATAGGAATGGAAGGTGTGTGTGTGTGTGTGTGTGTGTGTGTGTGTGTGTGTGTGTGTGTGTGTGTGTGTGTGTGGGTGAGTGGGTGGGTGGGAGGTGGGTGTGTGTGTGTGTAGCGCAGATTCATATCTCTCATGACAACAGCGCATTACAATATTACTCATTATCATCATCATGATAATGATGAGCGCATAGAGGTCCCTGAGTATAAGCGCTATTATTATTATTATTATTATAGATTGTTTTCACTCCCGTGTTGCGTTGTTGAATTTTCTGTGTTTGTATTTCTCATGATCTGTTCCAGCATTCTTTTCCTTCTCCTGTCCCCCGCCCTTGGCTATCAACACTTCCAGAATCGAATTCCCAATGGAAACAGAATTCCTCATCCTTGCAAGCCTAATGCACTATGGGAAGGCGTCGGCCATTTTCAAGAAGTTGGCGGCGGACACAGGAATCCATTCGGACAAGACTTTGACGCGGCAGGACAGGTAGGCTACAGTGTGGGAACGAAGCTTGTTCGCTTCTGGGACTGTTTAACAACCAGTAGAAGGATGTGGGTCATTGTAGTCTGTTTAACAACCAGTAGAAGGATGTGGGTCATGGTAGTCTGTTTAACACCTAGTAGAAGGATGTGGGTCATTGTAGTCTGTTTAACAACCAGTAGAAGGATGTGGGTCATTGTAGTCTGTTTAACAACCAGTAGAAAGAGGTCATTGTAGTCTGTTTAACACTCAGTAGAAGGATTTGGGCCATTGTAGTCTGTTTAACACTCAGTAGAAGGATCTGGGTAATTGTAGTCTGTTTAACACCCAGTAGAAAGATTTGGGAACTTGTAGTCTGTTTAACAACCTAGTAGAAGGATCTGGGTCCGTGTAGCCTGTTCAACAACCTAGTAGAAGGATCTGGGAACGTGTAGCCTGTTCGACAACCTAGTAGAAGGATCTGGGAACGTGTAGCCTGTTCAACAACCTAGTAGAAGGATCTGGGAACGTGTAGCCTGTTCAACAACCTAGTAGAAGGATCTGGGAACGTGTAGCCTGTAGTCTGTTTAACAACCCAGTACAAGGATCTGGGTACTTGTAGTCTGTTTAACAACCCAGTACAAAGATTTGGGTACTTGTAGTCTGTTTAACAACCCAGTACAAGGATCTGGGTACTTGTAGTCTGTTTAACAACCCAGGTACTTGTAGTCTGTTGAACAACCAGTACAAGGATTTGGGTACTTGCAGTCTGTTTAACAACCCAGTAGAAGGATATGGGTCATTGTAGTCTGTTTAACAACTAGTAAAAGGATATGGGTCATTGTAGTCTGTTTAACAACCAGTACAAGGATTTGGGTACTTGTAGTCTGTTTAACAACTAGTAAAAGGATATGGGTCATTGTAGTCTGTTTAACAACCAGTACAAGGATTTGGGTACTTGTAGTCTGTTTAACAACTAGTAAAAGGATATGGGTCATTGTAGTCTGTTGAACAACCAGTAGAAGGATTCGGGTCATTGTAGTCTGTTGAACAACCAGTAGAAGGATTCGGGTCATTGTAGTCTGTTGAACAACCAGTAGAAGGATTCGGGTCATTGTAGTCTGTTGAACAACCAGTAGAAGGATTCGGGTCATTGTAGTCTGTTGAACAACCAGTAGAAGGATTCGGGTCATTGTAGTCTGTTGAACAACCAGTAGAAGGATTCGGGTCATTGTAGTCTGTTGAACAACCAGTAGAAGGATTCGGGTCATTGTAGTCTGTTGAACAACCAGTAGAAGGATTCGGGTCATTGTAGTCTGTTGAACAACCAGTAGAAGGATTCGGGTCATTGTAGTCTGTTGAACAACCAGTAGAAGGATTCGGGTCATTGTAGTCTGTTGAACAACCAGTAGAAGGATTCGGGTCATTGTAGTCTGTTGAACAACCAGTAGAAGGATTCGGGTCATTGTAGTCTGTTGAACAACCAGTAGAAGGATGCGGGTCATTGTAGTCTGTTGAACAACCAGTAGAAGGATGCGGGTCATTGTAGTCTGTTGAACAACCAGTAGAAGGATGCGGGTCATTGTAGTCTGTTGAACAACCAGTAGAAGGATGCGGGTCATTGTAGTCTGTTGAACAACCAGTAGAAGGATTCGGGTCATTGTAGTCTGTTGAACAACCAGTAGAAGGATGCGGGTCATTGTAGTCTGTTGAACAACCAGTAGAAGGATGCGGGTCATTGTAGTCTGTTGAACAACCAGTAGAAGGATTCGGGTCATTGTAGTCTGTTTAACAACCAGTAGAAGGATTCGGGTCATTGTAGTCTGTTGAACAACCAGTACAAGGATTCGGGTCATTGTAGTCTGTTGAACAACCAGTACAAGGATTCGGGTCATTGTAGTCTGTTGAACAACCAGTACAAGGATTCGGGTCATTGTAGTCTGTTGAACAACCAGTACAAGGATTCGGGTCATTGTAGTCTGTTGAACAACCAGTACAAGGATTCGGGTCATTGTAGTCTGTTGAACAACCAGTACAAGGATTCGGGTCATTGTAGTCTGTTGAACAACCAGTAGAAGGATTCGGGTCATTGTAGTCTGTTGAACAACCAGTAGAAGGATTCGGGTCATTGTAATCTGTTGAACAACCAGTACAAGGATTCGGGTCATTGTAGTCTGTTGAACAACCAGTACAAGGATTCGGGTCATTGTAGTCTGTTGAACAACCAGTACAAGGATTCGGGTCATTGTAGTCTGTTGAACAACCAGTACAAGGATTCGGGTCATTGTAGTCTGTTGAACAACCAGTACAAGGATTCGGGTCATTGTAGTGTGTTGAACAACCAGTAGAAGGATTCGGGTCATTGTAGTGTGTTGAACAACCAGTAGAAGGATTCGGGTCATTGTAGTGTGTTTAACAACCAGTACAATGATTTGGGTTGTACTGGGTTGTGTGTGGGGTTGTACCAGTGACCTCAGTAAAAAAAATAAAAAAAATCAATTTATGTTTAATGGATTTAACTTTGGCGTAGTGGGAGTGTTGCACTGGAATATACTCGTGTCAGATCCATCTAGAAACCATTCATCTTGTCTGATCTTCGCATTCAGGGTCAATGACAATGACAATGACAAATTTTTATTTCAGTTAGGCTTTTGACCCATGACTGAAAGGGGGGAGACAGGCAACCCAAAAATACAACTTTATACTGCATAAACATACAGTAGACAGTATACAATGGCGTACATGCATATATACATTATATACATGTATACACACATACATCTACATACATATACACATATATATATGTGTCGACATACACACATACACATGTATACACACATATAATAGGACATACGTGTACATGACATTCACACACAATAACACAAACCATACTTTACATGAACTCACAAGACACAGAAAGCCATGAATATATATATATATATATACACACAAAATTGTTCTTATGGAAACCAGCATAATTATATGTATGTAATACATACATGTACAACTTACATAGTTCTAACAGCAGGCACACCAGCTTGCAGCGTACAGCAAATACATGCATAGCACAGTTCAAGACAGGGACACAACAGTATTACAGGACACAAATACATGCCCTTTCCACACACACACACACACACACACACACACACACACACACACACACACACACACACAGGGGGGGAGTTACAGAGGGGGGTGGGGGTGGGGGGCAAACTGGGCGTGTGTGCACAGACACACACAGGTCACATTCACCCACTAGCACGCACACGTTCACTCATCCATTCACTCACCCATTCTCACACCCATTCATACACAGCAGATGAGGATGGCCATAGGCCAGTACAATATTTTCAACCAAGCAGTTTTCTTCTTTTCTCCAGAAAGAGGTATATGTATGTACAAAATCTCCTGCTTATGTCAGAAGGAATGCTACTGTTAAACATACGCTTCAACTGATTATAACCTACTCCCACATTAGTATCAAGATATCTAGCACGAAGATCTGCGTACACTGGACAAATAAATACTACATGGAATTCATCTTCTATTATGCCTGGGCAAAATGGGCACTGGCGTGAAGCAGCAGACAATGAGAAATAATGTCTATGATTGTTTATTTCAAATTCGCATTCAGGGTCAAAACCGAAAAGAGTCCAAAACGTGAGATTCTCGTACGCCACGGTAGGAAATGTGCTATTTTCAAACTGCCTTCGGTAATTTGTAGTGACACTTGACAGTACATCAGTGTGTACATCAAAGTCACTAAGGTTGTAGACTTGCAGAAAATCTACACTGAAAGAAAAACAAACTACTCGAAAGTCACATCCTGGACTGCTGTTTGTTTGGGATTTCTTTCTTTCCGAAACCACAGCCTGTAGCTTTGCTTGCCATTGTTATAACACGATTTGTGGGGCTACATGGAGGGTTCCCGGCCAGAGGGTAGATGTACTAGTCTTGTACTAGTCTTGCACTAGTCTTGCACTAGTCTTGTACTCTACATACATCTAGAGAGAAGAGAGACAGTGTATCATTCTACGTTCTGCCACGGAACCCTCCATATGCACAGTGCATGAAAAGCCCTTTCACAGGTCAGTGTTGGTGGCGTGTTGCTTTGGGGTGTAAGGCACGTGACACACGGAAGACGTTGTTGTTGGAACAAACACGGAAAACAGCTCACAACACGGTCCGGACAAATTAGGGCAAAGTCATGTTTTGTAGCCGCATATTGCACGAGAAACACGAAAAAACATCATGTTCGGTGTTTGTTCGGACTGAAAACACTCCCGTGTGAATACGGACCAAACTGGAATTGATTGTGTGAATACTGAGTTAGCGAGGTGTACAATAACACACACTGGGTTTCACGTACAATCCTAACAATGGTCAAATGTGAAGCGATGAAAACTGCCAGCATGTCGGGAGGTCAACTCGCACAAATCTCTTGTAGACGTGGACGGAGTCGCTGTGTCGCAAGGATTCAGACGGTGACGGGAAAACTAACGGACAGGAACTCGGGGACCCAGACTGCACCTGGCAACCCAATACTGTGCCAAAGGTCACTTCCGGTCTTTCACATCCGGGTTAGTGAAGCCATAAGAAACCGACCAAGCTTTGCATGTTTTTTCTTTGTTTGTATGATTTTTTTTCCGTGGTTTTATTTATTTATTTTGTTGTTGTTGTTGTTGTTGTTTTGTTTTGATTTTTTTGTTGTGTATTGAGTTTTGTTTTGTTTGGTTTTTTTTTGTTGTTGTTGTTGTTTATTTGTATTTGTTGTTGGTTTGTTGTTTTATGGTTGTTGTTGTTGTTTCGATGGGGGGGGGGGGGGGGTTGGAGGTGTTTGATCGTTTTTACTCATATGTTTTACTGCTTTCTCGTGTAGTTTGTTTGCTTTTTGTTTTATTCAGCGAGTGATGAGGTTTGGTGGAAAGTGAGGGGGATGTTGGATGCTTTGTCCTTTACCTAATTCATAAATTGAACATTTCCAGTTGCTGTTGTTCGAAGAAAATTGTGTGGTAACAATTTGTTGTTGTTGTTAAACCAGATAATAACTCTTAATTGAATAGTTTGAATGAATGAATATTATTTCTAATTCTCCAATCATGGCCCTGGTTTTCGGTTCGTTGTTGTTGTTGTTTTAAGGTAATCAGTTAAATGGTTTTCCGGGTTGTCAAAACCATTTGTTTTCCTTTTTCGGGGTTTTTTCTTCATCGTTTCCCTTGTCTTTTTTAAAATCATTTATTTCTTGTCAGAATCATCCTCTACAAATGGCTGTGTTTGTCAGGTGTGTGTGAACCCCTGGATAGCGCCACATGCCAGGAGCGCCCCCTGTCGGTGGGTCTGTACCGGCTACAGAGAGAGTGGATGGCTGACGCCTGTAAAGAAGACACGTTTGTCTGTGAGGGACTCATGGAGCCTGGTAATTATGATGATGATGATGATGACGTCCTCAATGATTCACATGTCCTGTACTGGATTTAGTAATGTCAATGCAATTACTTTTATTTACGATCATCATAATAATTACTTTTTATACCACTCTACCACTATTACAAGTCATGGTATAAAATCCATAACTCACCACATGTGGTATAAAGATTGTACCCATGACAACCACGCGTGTATTTTATGGCTGTACCTAAAGGCCATGTCACACGAGAGGGCAAAAACACTTGAAAACATTGTTTTCAGATGTTTCGCTGCGAAACAGTGTGTTTTGTCGTGTGACATACTTCACAACAATGTTTTCAAAACACTGTTTCGATCGTGTTTTCAGTTTTAGAGCCTGCCCTAAAATCCGAAAACATGTTTTGTGTTTCAACCAATGAAAGCCGCCGTGCGGAGTGTCAAGTGACACCTTCCCGTATCCGCTCAGTCAACGTGTATGTTTAAGGAAAGAGACATCGACTTTACCCAGAAACCCCATCCAGAGGTATTTCATACGCATTGAAGTTCTACATACAAGAAAAGGGTGTCTAGTAAGGTAGGAATGTCTTGACCGTAGCAGGGAAACTTGTTTTCAGTGTGACATCGCCTTAAAGAGTGAACAGGTATTACCCCTAGCAGTGTTCCAGCAGTGTGTTCTGGTGAAAGGATTTGCGTCACAATATGACGCGAAAAGGGACTAAAGAATAATTTACGTCACGACATGACGTAGTTCGACTTCGTACGGAAATGGGGACGAAGGAGCTTTGCCAGTCGCTTGACGTGGAATTGTTGATCTTTTGCTGCGTGTTATCAACAAGCGGTCGTGTTTGTGACAAGCGTAAGCCTAGTTCCAGTTCTCTACTAAGACGGAGGCTTCGAAACAGAAAAGCTGACTTCTCAAAGCCTATGGACAAAGCGAGGTAAAGAACCTCAGTCAGTGATGTCGCGTGAAGCATTTGGATTGCCGATGTCAGCTTTCAAATCAAAGACTTGAAATGCAGGTAGGGACGTGGTATAAATAATTTTTGCCAATTCGGTGCCCCCGATTATGTAAAATACACCACACTCGTTTGTTGATTTCGGACCGTAAAACTGCTCGTTAAAACTCGCAGTTTTACGGTCGAAATCAACAAACTCGTGTGTGTGTATTTTCCGTAATCGGGGGCACCTCATTGTGAAAACTCTATATATTTGGCGTCACTATAGTTAGGCTACTTGTATTTGGCGTCACAGTAATTACTTTCATTTGGCTTCATTATAATTACTTCTTTCTTTTGTTTGTTCGTTGTTTTGTTTTGATTTTTGTTTGTTTTGGCGTTTGGTTGTTGTTGTTGTTGTTGTTTTTCGTTTCGTGCAGACGTGAAGAACGTGACGTTGCAGTTTCCTGTGACACCAGTACCAGCAAGGGAGACAACCTACATGTGTGCCGTGTTTGAGTTCCCGGAGCCTGAGAGTGATGTCCACATGATCGCAACCACGCCACTACTGGACAACAGACAGGTCATGCATCATGCTCTGCTTTTCGGCTGTACAGGAGGTGCGTATTACGTCACTTCTCTGTATCTTACGTCACGCCTCAACCTAGCACGTCAGGCGCGCGCGCGCGCGCGCGTCTGTGTGTGTGTGTGTGTGTGTGTGTGTGTCTGTGTGTGTGTGTCTGTGTTGACTCATGCGAGGGTAGGTCGTTCAGCCTCACAAATTACCGTGCCTACCTGCTACGTACGTGTGTAGATTAAGTGGAGTCACCACACGTGTCGTTCGCTTTAACCAGCCACTGCAGTCAGTGAATTTCCGTTTCAAATCTACGTCCCCTGCGTGTTTCAGAAGTGACTGGCGTGGCTGTGGGTGTCCCTTACGAGTGTGGTATGTCGGCACATCCAAACTGCAGCACCATCATCAGTATCTGGACACTCGGGCAGAACGGAGAGTGCATCCATAACAACGCAGGAGTCAGACTAGGGGTGAAAGGTTACACCAAAATGGCGCTGCAAGTAGGCTAAAGGAGAGAGTTTATGCTCGCCGTCTTATTCCTTATAACAGTTGTCTTCTCTGAAACTGAGAGAATTTAGAACAGGATTTTATTATCATCATTATTTGTTGTAAAAGTTGTCTTCTCTGAAACTGAGAGAATTTAGAACAGGATTTTATTATCATCATTATTTGTTGTAAAAGTTGTCTTCTCTGAAACTGAGAGAATTTAGAACAGGATTTTATTATCATCATTATTTGTTGTAAAAGTTGTCTTCTCTGAAACTGAGAGAATTTAGAACAGGATTTTATTATCATCATTTTTGTTGTAAAAGTTGTCTTCTCTGAAACTGAGAGAATTTAGAACAGGATTTTATTTTCATCATTATTGGTTGTAAAAGTTGTCTTCTCTGAAACTGAGAGAATTTAGAACAGGATTTTATTATCATCATTATTAGTTGTAAAAGTTGTTTTCTCTGAAACTGAGATGATTTAGAACAGGATTTTATTATCATCATTATTGGCTGTAAAAGTTGTCTTCTCTGAAACTGAGAGAATTTAGAACAGGATTTTATTATCATCATTATTGGTTGTAAAAGTTGTTTTCTCTGAAACTGAGAGAATTTAGAACGATTTTATTATCATCATTATTGGTTGTAAAAGTTGTCTTCTCTGAAACTGAGAGAATTTAGAACAGGATTTTATTATCATCATTAATGGTTGTAAAAGTTGTTTTCTCTGAAACTGAGAAGAGAATTTAGAACAGGATTTTATTATCATCATTATTGGTTGTAAAAGTTGTCTTCTCTGAAACTGAGAGAATTTAGAACAGGATTTTATTATCATCATTATTGGTTGTAAAAGTTGTCTTCTCTGAAACTGAGAGAATTTAGAACAGGATTTTATTATCATCATTAATGGTTGTAAAAGTTGTCTTCTCTGAAACTGAGAGAATTTAGAACAGATTTTATTATCATCATTAATGGTTGTAAAAGTTGTCTTCTCTGAAACTGAGAGAATTTAGAACAGGATTTTATTATCATTAATGGTTGTAAAAGTTGTTTTCTCTGAAACTGAGAGAATTTAGAACAGGATTTTATTATCATCATTAATGGTTGTAAAAGTTGTTTT
Source organism: Batillaria attramentaria (assembly GCA_018292915.2). NCBI lineage: Eukaryota > Metazoa > Mollusca > Gastropoda > Batillariidae > Batillaria > Batillaria attramentaria. The sequence goes on from JACVVK020000623.1 coordinate 260,420, forward strand.
CTCTGAAACTGAGAGAATTTAGAACAGGATTTTATTATCATCATTAATGGTTGTAAAAGTTGTTTTCTCTGAAACTGAGAGAATTTAGAACAGGATTTTATTATCATCATTAATGGTTGTAAAAGTTGTTTTCTCTGAAACTGAGAGAATTTAGAACAGGATTTTATTATCATCATTAATGGTTGTAAAAGTTGTTTTCTCTGAAACTGAGAGAATTTAGAACAGGATTTTATTATCATCATTAATGGTTGTAAAAGTTGTCTTCTCTGAAACTGAGATGAGTTAGAATAGGATTTTATTATTACCATTACTCCCGGGAAACTGACAAAACGTTTGACGTGACAGTTCCACTGGAACAACCCCGAGCTGTCAAACTCGTACCAAGACTCGTCCGGCATGACGCTTCACTACACGTCAAACCTACGACAGTACGATTCCGGCGTCTGGATGGTCGGTAACACGGATTTCGACATCTTCCCCAGACAGAGTCACGTGACCGTGGAGGCCAAGTGCAGCAGCACGTGCACCAAGACTTACCTGAAGGAACCTGTCTACGTCACTGCCGCCTGGAATCACATGCACTATCTGGGTCAGTGGGATGACGTCAGCACTACGTCGGTGTCCGGTCATCTGACATTTTGATCTTTTGTTGAACTGGTCATCTGTGATCCTTGCTGTTGTCCGAACATGTAGTTTCATTACGTAGGTGGTGGTGGTGGTGGTGGTGGTGGTGGTGGTGGTGGTGGTGGTGTGTGGTGGTGTGTTTGTCCCAACCCAACCAACTCCCTGCCCGCCGCCCATCCCCATCCGTCTTCTCTAGGGTTGTCTTTTCGAATCCCGGCCGCCAAAAGTCCCAACTGTCCGTTATTTGATGAGCTATACTTACCGCAATTTGACAGGCCATAATTACCATTATTTGACAGGCCATACTTTCTGTTATTTGATAGGCCATACTTTCTGTTATTTGTTAGGCCATACTTACCGTTATTTGACAGGCCATACTTACCGTTATTTGACAGGCCATACTTACCGTTATTTGACAGGCCATACTTACCGTTATTTGACAGGCCATACTTACCGTTATTTGACAGGCCATACTTACCGTTATTTGACAGGCCATACTTACCGTTATTTGACAGGCCATACTTACCGTTATTTGACCGGCCATACTTACCGTTATTTGACAGGCCATACTTACCGTTATTTGACAGGCCATACTTACCATTATTTGACAGGCTATACTTACCGTTATTTGATGAGCTATACTTACCGCAATTTGACAGGCCATAATTACCATTATTTGACAGGCCATACTTACCGTTATTTGACAGGCCATACTTACCGTTATTTGACAGGCCATACTTACCGTTATTTGACAGGCCATACTTACCGTTATTTGACAGGCCATACTTACCGTTATTTGACAGGCCATACTTACCGTTATTTGACAGGCCATACTTACCGTTATTTGACAGGCCATACTTACCGTTATTTGACGGCCATACTTACCGTTATTTGACAGGCCATACTTACCATTATTTGACAGGCTATACTTACCGTTATTTGATGAGCTATACTTACCGCAATTTGACAGGCCATAATTACCATTATTTGACAGGCCATACTTACCGTTATTTGACAGGCTATACTTACCGTTATTTGACAGGCCATACTTACCGTTATTTGACAGGCCATACTTACCGTTATTTGACCGGCCATACTTACCGTTATTTGACAGGCTATACTGACCGTTATTTGACAGGCCATACTTACCGTTATTTGACAGGCCATACTTACCGTTATTTGACAGGCCATACTTACCGTTATTTGACAGGCCATACTTACCGTTATTTGACAGGCCATACTTACCGTTATTTGACAGGCTATACTTACCGTTATTTGACAGGCCATACTTACCGTTATTTGAGGCCATACTTACCGTTATTTGACAGGCCATACTTACCGTTATTTGACAGGCTATACTTACCGTTATTTGACAGGCCATACTTACCGTTATTTGACAGGCTATACTTACCGTTATTTGACAGGCCATACTTACCGTTATTTGACAGGCCATACTTACCGTTATTTGACAGGCCATACTTACCGTTATTTGACAGGCTATACTTACCGTTATTTGACAGGCCATACTTACCGTTATTTGACAGGCCATACTTACCGTTATTTGACAGGCTATACTTACCGTTATTTGACAGGCCATACTTACCGTTATTTGACAGGCTATACTTACCGTTTTTGACAGGCCATACTTACCGTTATTTGACAGGCTATACTTACCGTTATTTGACAGGCCATACTTACCGTTATTTGACAGGCTATACTTACCGTTATTTGACAGGCCATACTTACCGTTATTTGACAGGCCATACTTACCGTTATTTGACAGGCTATACTTACCGTTATTTGACAGGCCATACTTACCGTTATTTGACAGGCCATACTTACCGTTATTTGACAGGCCATACTTACCGTTTTTGACAGGCCTATACTTACCGTTATTTGACAGGCATACTTACCGTTATTTGAGGCTATACTTACCGTTATTTGACAGGCCATACTTACCGTTATTTGACAGGCTATACTTACCGTTATTTGACAGGCCATACTTACCGTTATTTGACAGGCCATACTTACCGTTATTTGACAGGCCATACTTACCATTATTTGACAGGCCATACTTACGTTGGTGTGAGAGGACGTTCAACACCCACCCAGCCTTTTCAGATCACAAACAACATGGTGTGTGTACTGAGGTATTTCAGACTACCAAAAAAAAAAAAATGTATTTCACGTGACGTGTGTGTTCCGTTCCCCAGGAGTCAGCCAGACGATCGAGCATTACAGGAACGGCACGTGGCTACGTTACATCACTAATGACGTCATCTACAGTTACGACAGCCCGCAGACCCAGGAGTAAGTGTAACAATGTCGGATAGTTTTCCTGGAACTTCAGTAATTCCAGAAGACAGACTACTATTTGAATGGCCTAGTTGAGATAGGTGTGGTACAACTCCAACATACACTGTCAGTTGGATGTAGTGAAGGAACACACTACTTCACTATGCAGTGACGCTCCACATAGAAAATGACAACACGTGAGGGAAAACAATTTCAAATTGGATTTGACATACGCTACAGGATGTTGTGAAACTGACGTCACTAGTGACGCTGTCTGTCAGGATGTTGTGAAACTGACGTCACTAGTGACGCTGACTGTCAGGATGTTGTGAAACTGACGTCACTAGTGACGCTGCTCTGTCAGTAACTTTCGCAGTCCCCGTCAATCGTTCGCTACGAGAATGTTCGTGGCCGGGTTTTCTGGTGGTCAGTCGCCATTCTGTAGAATGTCCTATCACCTTAGAGCAAGATCTGAGTCATTTGTATTTGAAGTTTATTTGAAGAGTAACCTTCAGCTAGAAGTTACGGTAGAGAATTAGGAGCGATTGCATTGAGTCCTTGACCTTTCAATGTACGTGTTACCCTTTGCTCCTAGATACATCACGCCAATCGAGGTGTTGCCAGGCGACGAGCTGAAGACCACGTGTCATTTCAACTCCATGACCCGCTCTAAGACCACGACATTTGGCGACTCCACCCAGCAGGAGATGTGTTTCGGGTTTCTCACCTACTACCCGGAACACGCTCTCGCAGACAAGTCGTGCATTAGCTTCGGGTCCTTGTCATTCTGTGAACCAAACTCCTTCAAGGGCTGTGACTGGAATCGGTTCTGGGCAGAGATCGGCCCCTTCTGGTACGCCGTGACCACCAACTGCGTCTATCACACGTGCTACCCGGAGTGCAAGGAAACCATCCTGGCGGAACAACGGAGAAACCCGTGCCTTGCCAACCGCGACTTCGTATCCTTCATCAAGAAATGGTCTCTGCCTCGCGCCGAAGGGGGCATGGGGTTTCTGGCAAAGTTTGTCTCTTGCGACGTGGAACTGTACGGGGCTTCCAACGTGGGTGATTCCATCACAACTGGTGCTGTTCCCACCGGCAGCGGCAGCACTTCCACAGGCGCTGGTAGTGGCAGCAGTTCTACAGGCGCTGGTAGCGGCAGCAGTTCTACAGGCGCTGGTAGCGGCAGCAATTTTACAGGCGCTGGTAGCGGCGTGACGGCAACTCCCGCTCCGTGTAGGAAGGACACAGGCGCTGGCAACGGCTTGACGTCTAGCGTCGTTCTCATCTTCCTGTCTTTTATGCTTCAGTGAGTTTAGCATGCTTCAGCGATCCACAAGATACACTGCAGAGGTAGAACAGGATGCTCAAACCCTAGGCCAGCTGTGTGTATACTAACAACATGGATAAACCCTCAATACAGGCAAATCAGTTCACGTCAAAACGATGTTTACCTACTCCAGCACTAAACGATTCATATTTTGTTAGACAGAAAAAAATGGTATAGGGACTTGAATAACCAGATTCAATAGAACCAATCCTTTTTGCCCGTTCTGTTCAAATACTATGATCTTTGCACATTGTCCGAATACATTGTAGTAAAATCCATTGTACTAAAGCTCACATTTATAGTGTATATAGGTATTGTGTATGTCTGTTGTTCTTTTCTTTTCTTACAAAATAATAGAGAAAAAGAAATCATCTTCTATCACTCAACAACGCTTTTCTTTCGACGAATTTGCCTTCTGACAAACTGTCGACTTACGCAATTTTGTCAAAAAAATAAAATATTGCGAGAATCACCGCAAATCATGGAAATTTTTTCATCTGCATGACAGTGTGTGTGTGTGTGTGTGTGTGTGTGTGTGTGTGTGTGTGTGTGTGTGTGTGTGTGTGCGCGAAGCATCATCAGATCTTTTCACAAACTGTCGACGTACGCATTGTCAGAGAAAAAAGCGAGAATCGTCGATAATGTTTTCATCCGGATGTTTTGATGAGCGCCATTGACTCTACCTTCTCATGAACTGTCGAAAATCTAGGTACCTGCCAGAAAATGTAATGTCGATCACGTAATCTATATCATACGAGGGTTTGGGTAGTGACGACGGGAAGTGTGTGTGTGTGTGTGTGTGGGGGGGGGGGGGGTAAACCTTCACTGCCACTGTGGGTACATATATACCGTCCATCATATTGACCACGCATTTCCAACATCCGACATCCGACAGCCGCCAGCACATTCCTCGATGAAAACACGAAGACAGGTTTATCAGGAAGGCCACTCCTCTCCAGAAACTCCTCTCTCATAAACATTCCAACACTTCACGTGCATAGTCCATAATTCTTTAACACACAAATGTATTTTACATGCGTATTCCACTTATCTGGTTTTACTACTAATAATAATTATTGTATAGGCGCTTTACCCAATTTCATGAGTCGGCTCAAAGCGCCTCGAACTGAACCCAACGCGCACGCTCACGTGAATCACACGCATTCTCTCACACACTGGACATAAAGACATTAAAATCACGTGGTGCGAAGGGTCAGCTCAGCTATTTAAATTTGGGAATTAAAAATTGCATTAATTTTTCAATTTTGGGGGGCTGAACATTTGCAAAGCAGAAGGGGAGGAAGCCGGAGTACCCGGAGAGAATCCCCGATGATCGGCCTGAATGATCGGTGCCACATACAAGAAGGAAAAATTCTTTGCCCCGAGTGGGACTCGAACCCCTGACCTCTCGCATTGGTGACAAGTCTCTTAACCACTAGACCACCGACCGCCTAGGCTTTCAGGTACTGATACATATCAAACATGTAATGATATATGTTTTAAGTGCTTACTATATTTATTTGCATTTGAAGTTTTTCAGATTGTGTCCAGCTGTGTGACAGATGTTTGCGTAGTGACGATTTTGTTTTCCTCACCTCTCCTATAATTATGTGACGTTGAATCGACTGTCTGTTGTGGTGTGTAACCTCCCTCGACACTCCAAACTTAAAGATGCCATAGCGGATTCATTTGGCCTAGTGGTTCAGGCGTCCGCCCGAGGTGTCGGTTCCAGTCCCTGATGGAAAGGACTTTGGGTTGAATTTTCCTGCCAAATCCTGTGCTGACTCGTTTGCGGTGCCTTTCTTGCCTTCGTGTACTCGTAGCATCAAGTGTGCACGTTAAAGATCCTAACCCGTAAGGGAGGGAACACGGGAAAGCTATCACACACCGTGTATGCAAGTGAACACCACACACACACACACACACACACACACACACACACACACACACACACACACACACACACACACACCGTGTCATGCAGATGGAAAATTACCTAAGTCCACGATTTGCGGTGATTCTCGCACTTTTAGAATGGAAACAACATATTGGGCTGGTGGCCATCTTGTTTGTAAGAAAACACAAGGACAACATACATAACCTGCACATACATACACACACTATACAAACATACATACACTATACATACATACACTATACATACATACAAACACTATACATACAAACACTATACATACAAACACTATACATACAAACACTATACATACATACACTATACATACATACACTATACATACATACACTATACATACAAACACTATACATACAAACACTATACATACAAACACTATACATACACACACTATACATACATACACTATACATACAAACACTATACATACAAACACTATACATACAAACACTATACATACAAACACTATACATACAAACACTCACTCACTATACATACACTCACTCACTATACATACACACACTCACTATACATACACACACTCACTATACATACACACACTCACTATCATACACACACTCACTATACATACACACACTCACTATACATACACACACTCACTATACATACACACACTCACTATACATACACACACTCACTATACATACACACACTCACTATACATACACACACTCACTATACATACACACACTCACTATACATACACACACTCACTATACATACACACACTCACTATACATACACACACTCACTATACATACACACACACACTATACATACACACACACACTATACATACACACACACACTATACATACACACACACACTATACATACACACACACACTATACATACACACACACACTATACATACACACACACACTATACATACACACACACACACTATACATACACACACACACTATACATACACACACACACTATACATACACACACACCTATACATACACACACACACTATACATACACACACACACTATACATACACACACACACTATACATACACACACACTATACATACACACACACACTATACATACACACACACACTATACATACACACACTCACTATACATACACACACTCACTATACATACACACACTCACGATACATACACACACTCACGATACATACACACACTCACTATACATACACACACTCACTATACATACACACACTCACTATACATACACACACTCACTATACATACACACACTCACTATACATACACACACACACTATACATACACACACTCACTATACATACACACACACACTATACATACACACACACACTATACATACACACACACACTATACATACACACACACACTATACATACACACACACACTATACATACACACACACACTATACATACACACACACACTATACATACACACACACACTATACATACACACACACACTATACATACACACACACACTATACATACACACACACACTATACATACACACACACACTATACATACACACACACACTATACATACACACACACTATACATACACACACACACTATACATACACACACACACTATACATACACACACACACTATACATACACACACACACACACTATACATACACACACACACACACTATACATACACACACACTATACATACACACACACACACTATACATACACACACACACACACTATACATACACAACACACACTATACATACACACACACACACACACACTATACATACACAACACACACACTATACATACACACACACACTATACATACACACACACACTATACATACACACACACACACTATACATACACACACACAATATACATACACACACACACTATACATACACACACACACTATACATACACACACACACACTATACATACACACACACACTATACATACACACACACACTATACATACACACACACACTATACACACACCACACTATACATACACACACACACTATACATACACACACACATACATACACACACACCACTATACATACACACACACACTATACATACACACACACACTATACATACCACACACACTATACATACACACACACACTATACATACACACACACACTATACATACACACACACTATACATACACACACACACACTATACATACACACACACACACACTATACATACACACACACTATACATACACACACACACACACTATACATACACACACACACACACTATACATACACACACACACACTATACATACACACACACACACACACACTATACATACACACACACACACACTATACATACACACACACACACACACACACACACACTATACACACACACACACTATACACACACACACACTATACACACACACACTATACACACACACACACTATACACACACACACACTATACACACACACTATACACACACACACACACTATACACACACACACATACTATACATACACACACACACACACTATACATACACACACACACACTATACATACACCACACACAACACTATACATACACACACACACACACACATATACATACACACACACACACACACACTATACATACACACACACACACACTATACATACACACATACACACACTATACATACACACATACACACATACACACATACATACAGACACACACACACACACACACATACACACACACACACACACACACACACACACACACACACACACACTATACACACACACACACTATACACACACACACACTATACACACACACACACTATACACACACACTATACACACACACACTATACACACCACACACTATACACACACACACACTACACACACACACACACTATACACACACACACACTATACACACACACACACTATACACACACACACTATACACACACACACACACTATACACACACACACACATTATACACACACACACACTCACTATACACACACACACACCTATACACACACACACACACTATACACACACACACACTATACACATACACACACACACTATACATACACACACACACTATACATACACACACACACTATACATACACACACACACTATACATACACACACACACACACTATACATACACACACACACACACTATACATACACACACACACACACTATACATACACACACACACTATACATACACACACTCACTATACATACACACACTCACTATACATACACACACTCACTATACATACACACACTCACTATACATACACACACTCACTATACATACACACACTCACTATACATACACACACTCACTATACATACACACA
>JACVVK020000624.1:0-20000 GCA_018292915.2 Batillaria attramentaria
ATTTTTTCTACCTAGGTCGGCTCCTACCCAGAACGGGTGTGCTGTGGGCCCAGTGGGGAGGCTGTTGCCACACAGCCGAGATTCACCGACTTCACGGGTGTGACTTTGGGGGTGCTTCCCTTGGTATGACACGTCTTATGATGTGGATGATTACACGGCCGGCATCGCAGATGCCGTAGTTCCCGGGCCTGGTGAACGCCGGGATATAATTTATGACAGGAAGCGTGGAATGCGGCCCTGTCCCGCAGTCCGAAACCACACGGACCTCCATGGCATCATCTTACCATCATCCTCATCTCCATCCTCATGCATAATAAAAATTGTCCCAGCTTTCGAGCCCTCCGTGGATTCCGCCCATGACCTGGGAGGAACACCACTGGAGCTGACAAAAAGAGTTGGGGCAGAAAAAAAAAAATCACTACAGACTAGCACACTTGCCAAACAGGGTACCTCAAACAAACACCAAACATGACCCCACGGTCATTTTGTGTCCTTACGCCTGTTGTGTTCAGGGGTGACTTTGACTCAGTTTGTGGATGGCTGCCTGCATGCACATACAAGACGGAACCATGAACAACGTTACATGTGAAGGTTTCCCCGTGAATGGGACGGTTGTGTGGGAAATCTTCTATCAAGGAACGTCAGTTTTCTTTGCCACGTGTGGTCGGTCAGTACATCCGGGATCCTGCACGCCACACGGGAATGGCTTCACACTATCAGTAGAACAGCCTGGAAATGTCATTGTTCTCACCATTGACCTTGAAAACTCCAAACACAATCTGACCAATTATGAAGTCCTATGTGTTTCGGATGGAAAACAGGCGGAATGTGTTATAAGCTATTCAGGAATTATTTCATGTGAAACTCAGCTGTAAATACGCATTCTACTTAAACAAAATTTGAACATTTCAAGATAAACATAGTACAAATCATAAAAATCTTCTTTGTTTATTTAAATTGCAGTGTTAGGCACTGAAGATGAACATAGAGTGCTTTACATTACCATTCTGATCTGATCAATCTGGTTATTTTCTTCTTCTTCTTCTTTTTCTGCTCCCCCCCCCCCCCACCTTCCCCCTCCTGCCCCTCTTTTTCTCTCTCTTAGCAGGTCCCTCTACAACACCGCCCACAACTCCAACCAACACAACCATTGTAAGCTACTATACGGACTCAAGTTCCATTTCTACACCATCGGCAAAAGCAAAAGGAGGAGACACCAATATGACGGCGGCCATTGCCGGTGGAATCGTCGGTTTTCTGGTTTTCGTCCTTGTCGTTATCGTTGTCGTTTACATCGTTTACAGGGAGAGAAAAGGTACTCTCTCTGTCTGTCTGTCTGTCTGTCTGTCTGTCTGTGTCTGTGTCTGTCTGTCTGTCTGTCTGTCTGTCTCTCTCTCTCTCTCTCTCTCTCTCTCTCTCCAATAATTTGTGCTGGATTTTTCATCGCTGTCTTTGATATCACCTGTATGTGGTGGAAAAGGACGTCAAACGCCTCTCTCTCTTTCTATCTCTCTCTCTAGTGGGTTTTAATCAACAAGTCAACACTTCATTTTTGTTTGTTTTGTTTGTTTTTCTACTATTTGTCAGTCCGTCTTTAAAAAAATCGTCCCTATCCGAAACTGGTCAGTGGTTGTTCTTAACAGAAGGATTCACTAATTGTTTTATGTGCAGATTCTGCTTGCGATCATCCTCAGCCTAGAGTGGACCAGGAGTACAGTCCCTACACCGGACTCAGTGTGTCACGTGACACTACAGGTCAGCACACACAACATGACTACGTCAACACGGCCACTCCTGAAAACACCAGCTCTTCTAATGCAGACAACCACGCCACAGATGGCGCCATGGAGAACACCTACGAGTCGCTGCAGATCGGACAAGAAAATGATGCCAATATTTATAACAGTCTGCAGATCACGTCCAAATAAAAACATTTAATTTATTAATATTCAGTCAATTCATCATTCTTAAGCCGGTTACTTATGACGACTTCCAGAGATCACTAGTGCGTAACATAGCTTTTCATTTCAATTGTCCTAAACCAAAACTAAAAATAAAGAGCAAAGACTGATAGAGAGAAAATTCATGTTCGTCACTTGTGTGTGTGTGTGTGTGTGTGTGTGTGGGTGTGTGTGTGTGTGGGTGTATGTGTGTGTGTGTGTGGGTGTGTGTGTGTGTGTGTGTGTGTGTGTGTGTGGGTGGGTGTGTGAAGGTGACAGCTTGCTGCTGGACATGCCTCACAGCACTGAATACATGCGCACAGCCAAGAAACATTGTTACAGTTACACCCTCCACATTTTCGGCAGTACTGGTGTACGCACGTAGTCTCTACTGATAGATTGCAAACGTTTCAATCGCGTATGAAAACAAGGAGGAACGGCCCCGTCCTACAAAGTTGTTTCTCCAAACTTCATTTTATTTTGTCTGTTTTGTTGTTATTGTTGCCGGTTCTCCCCTCTCCAAGTTCTACCAATGACACTAGATCCTCTACGACCTCGACCGATTAGCCACGTGACTGGGGGTGGGGCCGGGTGGGGGAAGAAGGGGGAGAGAGAGAGAGGCAGAGAGAGAGGGTGGGTGGGTGGGTGTTTAGGAGTTTAACGTCCTTTTCCCCCACATAAGGGTGATATCAAAGACGGGGCAACGAGAAAAAGGCCAGCACAAATATTTGGCCCCAGCGGACGGGATTCGAACTCTCGGCCCAAGCATTGAAAGTCCAACGCTCTACCATTCGGCCACCCTGGCTCCCCAGAGAGAGAGAGAGAGAGAGAGAGAGAGAGAGACGTCAGTTCCGTGAACTAAACATTTGACGTCAGCCTCAGGCAGGTCGTCATACAGAGAGAGAGAGAGAGATGACGTCAATTCCGCGAAGTAAACTTTTGACGTCAGCCTCTAGCACTGAGATGGTCTGAGGATGCTTGTTCATGTCTTGTGATTTCCCTGTTGGCTTTGTGACTTCTCCGACTGAATTATTTTTCACATGAAATCTGGAAGATCTAGAGGGCTGATGAAATGTCGGAAGCAGTGACGATACTTGCAGATTTTGTCTGTGAACCAAACATTTGACGTCAGTCTCACGCTGCTCGTCTGACAGATGATACTTCTACATATCTTGTGATTTCCTTGTTGCTTTTGTGACTTCCGTGACTGAATTAATTTTGACATAAAATCTGGAAGATCTAGAGAGCTGATGAAACGTGGACTTAAGTGCCTTGGATTGTACTTACGAAATTGCAAAATTGGAACTTTTTTGACCGGCGCTTCTCGCAGAAACGTGAACAATGTGTTTATCAAAAAGCTCTGCTATTCTTAATACTAAAGCCATAATAGTGCAGTAGTTCATGTCATATGTGCAGTTGGCACAAATGACAAAAATACCGGAATGATGAGTAATTTGAAGCAGTCGTTTCATAGATATTTGGCCTTATATGCAAACCACCCCTACCTCGGAAATATTTTTCTTACACAAAACCTGTCAGAGCTACAGAGCTGTGCTACGAAAACAGGCAGTATAATTGGATGATCTTCCAAATTTCAGAAAATGAAGCCATTTGAACATTTTTTTTCGAAAAAAATCGTGACATGACCGATTTTTTCAAATCGGCGATAACTGTTCTCAAAATGCGGCAGGCTAAAAATCGTGAAAGGTAGCTCTGGAGAATATGACTGCCCATTAATTTTTACCTCAAAGTAAAAAGCCGTCCGGCGAGGTGGTTTAGGAGATAGTCATCATTACATCCGTCCACACACACACACACGTCTCACAACTCCCGCCAAAAAGAACGCAGCAGCATAGTGTGCACGTAAGGTGTCTATGACGCAGATTTCGTTACGTCACTGTGTGCGTGAAAGTAAGTATTGTGTGGAGAAACGTCACAGTCTTGTTCTGAAACTTGCTGCTGCGCGTAGCAAAATCTGCCCCGTCTCATAAAGTTGTTTCTCTACTAGGCTAGGAAAATTGCTGAACAAGGTAGAACAAATTTGATCCTAACTTTTTATTACAGATTTCAGTAGAACACAGGCCCCTAATTCTGTGGTGGTCTCCGTGAATTTTTTCTCCGTCCGCGTCACCGTTAAAAACGACCGTTTATCTTGCCATTTTCACTATATGAGCCCTATAAATGGGCTTTTGGGGGTGTGCACAAAGTATGCGTGTTTGCGGGTACAGAAATGCGCAGAACTCCACTCTAAATACGGTCACTGTTAGACAAGACATGCATTGTTGACATACTGAAATTTTACCCCAATCAGAATGATGCTTCCTGGAAAATTGCGGCCATCAGTTTGGCCGTTGATTCAAAGGACCCTGTAAAACGGCGGTATTTGATGCTTGTGCACTTATCAGGTCACTGCAGGTGACATGTATCGCGGAAAACATTTACGATCATTGAACAATTTAGTCAGGAAACGCTTCTTTGGTGTTGTGAAGTTCCCTTGTCACCGCATGTGCAGGTAAGTATGAAATATGATATCCAAGTGAGCACGTTTTTCGGTAGCGATATTTTGGGGGTGTACTTATTAAAGTAGTTGCTGCGTTGTGAGTAGTGAACGGTTTTTCTCAACGAGCAGTGCACACTCAAGAATAGTATCCCAGTTGTGTCATATCAAAAGTTCATCAAAATCGCTTTTGTACTTTTGTCACAAACAGCCAACGAAAGTGCAGTCTGTTAAATAATGGCTGCTAGTTCAGTACTAGCACAGTGCAATGGAAATTATGTAGAGCACAACCTCAAGTCTATAGTAATATGTGGCTGAATTCATTTCAAGTGTTATGAGGTATGTTAATCACACGGCAAACATGTTTTCAAGGTCAAGGTCATTGGTTTGTCTGTTTACTCCAAAACATTTTACTTCATCGCTCAGAATAAGCATTTTGGTGCTGCTAACTTTTGTCCCCGTGGTTTGGTGAGTTCACAGCATCCTCAGAAAAAAAGTATATGACTGCAAAATCTTCATAACTCAAGCGTGACCTTGACCTTTACTAGAGGTCACCAGAAAGGCATTCTTATCAATGCATATTAGGCAAATGTTATGCCAAAAGTTGTATTTACAAAATTTTCACCCGGTCTCTATGACCTTTACTCCCAAGGTCAAGGTCACCAAAGTTGTCCACAAGAAATCTTCTCATACAAACATCGTTTGTGCTAATTTTGTTTTGCCTGGTGCTTGTGACTGCTTGTTCTTTTGCTTATTCTAACACAGCGATGAAATAAATGTTTGGGAGTAAACAGACGAACCGATGACCTTGACCTTTTAAACATGTTTGCCGTGTGATTAACATACCTCATAACACTTGAAATGAATTCAGCCACTTTCTACTGTAGACTTGATGTTGTGTGCTACATACTCTCCATCACATTTTGCCAGTAATGTATGCCAGTAATTTTCATTTGTAAATTTGTGAATGTCCAAAAAAAAAAAAAAAGGCAACATAACGGCGTTTGTTCCCAAGGAAAAACACGTTGAAAATAAAAGAGATTTCACAGATTTGCTTTTGTGTCTATTTTTTTTTATTTGCATTCGTGTAATTTTATTTTACTGGAAGATTCATATTAAGTTTGTCTAATTCTGTACCTGTACCTCAAAACAGGAATTAATGAAAATGTCCGACATTTTCTGAGTGCGTTAGAATTTGATTGAAAAAGGTATACTTGTAATAGTATTTTAGGGATGCTGGACCATTTCTCTAAAGCATGATGTGCGTCTGCAAATGATCTGTCAAGCGTAGCAGCTGCAGCAGCGTAATATGTCAGCCCGGTCCCCATCAGTAAGAGAATTGGCGTCTATATGGAAAAAGGAAGATTTGATAACTGAGAGCTGCTACAGGCAAATCTGTTGTCATTTCGTTGGTCCACCGCAGGGTGTCTGGCCTAACATATCCAGTAGTCAAACTTGAAGTGTGTGCACAATACCTGCTGCAGCGGCGTCATTTGTAATCTTTGCTGTGTATAGTCAATTTTTGAACCCAACCACAATATGGATTCCCCTCATTACCCCTCACAGCCAAAGGGACATAGTGGATGGGCTAGTAACACGTAAGTGCCAAGCCTCTCTTCTAAAAGTTGGTCAATAACAAAAAACGCTGTGTACACTGTGGCCGTCATATCTGGCTACTTGGTAACCTACCCCCGTAGCAGTTAATGCTCTGTTTAATTAGAAAAAGGTATTTTAAGCCACCTATTTCAAGCAGTGAAGAGTTCATGAAATTTGATGTGGGATGCACGTTTTCCTTCTCCTGGAATCACTCTACTTTTTCCAATATGTAAAACAATGACAAGTTAAAACTGGTGGCTGCTAGCAGCAAAATATAAACCTACCCCCCACGCAGCATGTAATGAAGGAAATGGAAAAAATGGGTAAAAATAATGACCGCTGTAAAGAAGACGTGCTTGTTTAGATTCACGGATCTTTCTTCATACGACTTGTCATTGTCTTTTCCACCAAGACAAATGTATAAAAAGAAATTGCATCAAGTGTAGCAATTATGGCAGGCTCTTTTGGTAAGCCCCGCTTTCAGCCCATATAGGGAACAGATAGCCCCAGTTAACGACCATCTATAAGCAATGAGTCTCTTATACAAGTTTCGGAAGATAATTCTGAAACGCCGAGCATGTGCCCGAATATTTGCATCATATTATACTTGTTTTCGGGGATACACCTTATCACAGCAACCGATCAAGTGTCCCTACTCCCATCATTACGCATATTCAGCCATTATTAAACAGGTTGCACTTTCGTTGGCTGTTTGTGACAAAAGTACAAAAGCGATTTCAGTGAACTTTTGATATGACACAACTGGGATACTATTCTTGAGTGTGCACTGCTCGTTGAGAAAAACCGTTCACTACTTACAACGCAGCAACTACTTTAATAAGTACACCCCCAAAATATCGCTACCGAAAAACGTGCTCACTTGGATATCATATTTCATACTTACCTGCACATGCGGTGACAAGGGAACTTCACAACACCAAAGAAGCGTTTCCTGACTAAATTGTTCAATGATCGTAAATGTTTTCCGCGATACATGTCACCTGCAGTGACCTGATAAGTGCACAAGCATCAAATACCGCCGTTTTACAGGGTCCTTTGAATCAACGGCCAAACTGATGGCCGCAATTTTCCAGGAAGCATCATTCTGATTGGGGTAAAATTTCAGTATGTCAACAATGCATGTCTTGTCTAACAGTGACCGTATTTAGAGTGGAGTTCTGCGCATTTCTGTACCCGCAAACACGCATACTTTGTGCACACCCTCAAAAGCCCATTTATAGGGCTCATATAGTGAAAATAGCAAGATAAACGGGCGTTTCTAACGGTGACGCGGACGGAGAAAAAATTCACGGAGACCACCACAGCATTAGGGGCCTGTGCTCCACTGATTTCTGTAATAAAAAGTTAGGATCAAATTTGTTCTACCTTCCGCTATATAAAAAGCCAAATTAGACTAGCCTATACAGAGAAACAACTTAAAAAACAAAACAAAACGTCAGCATAGATATGACTTCAGACAACGGATTGCTGTAAGTGACGCGCCCATCCGTAACACACCCGTATATACAGCAATAAAACATACAAATTCTTTGTGAGGTGAACTTTTTCCCCCGTAGTCATTTCCCAAAAAATTCATATCTTGACAAGAGTTTCCATACTGAAAGCTGAGTGTGTATAAGCTACGAGCAATTTCAAACTGTGGGTCATATTCATGGCTACCAGGGTCTGTGTACATACCCGTAACCCCCTTCACAAGACTTCTCTTTCAAAGGGTAAAAATCGTGTTCTCTCATCCTCTTCCCGGTGGCTAAAGACGGCAATCGCACACACACACACACACACACACACACACACACACACACACACACACACACGCACGCACGCACGCACGCACGCACACACACAAAAAGCTGCAGCTTGCAGTCCCGACTGGGGAGTTGAATGCATCACATCCTCTTGTTTGCACAATCCTTCTCTACACACTTGCGCCTTAGCTTTGAACACGGAAGTTTATCGTCATTTTCTTGCCATAGCACGTACTTTCGTGCTGCATCCTGTGAAACTAAAGTGACAAAATAAACACATGAACAGTGTAAAGTATGCATCACGGTAGTGAAGCCAGAGGAGGTGGACCACATCTAAGACTGCTGAGAAGTAAACTTCTGTTCTACCCGATAGGGTGGAAGTTTTTTCAACAATGGCGTCGAACGTATTGCCGGTGAGTGGGTGGGTGGGTGTTTGGGGGTTTAACGTCCTTTTCCACTACATACGGGTGATACCAAAGACGGGGCAACGATGAAAAAGCCAGCACAAATATTTGGCCCCAACCGGGATAGGAACTCACCACCCGAGCATTTGAAGTGCAACCCTCTACCAGTCGGCCTCCCCGGCTCCCCGTCTTGCCGGTGATGATAGCTGTACAGATTTTATTTGGCGTGTCGCAAGGTGAGTAGGTTTCCAAAAAGAAGAGTTCGCTACCCCGGCGGCCAGCGTGATTCGTAATTATCTGCCGCTTTGAAGCCGTGAGATGGTGTTTGGCGACTCACAGTAACTGGATGGTGACTCGCGACACGCCGGATAGGCTGGTGACACCACGGCTGACAGACGCAAAGAGAGTGAAATTGCGGTGGGACGGACAAAATGGAAAGCGAATTACCTCCCCCCCCCCTCACCCCCGATCACACACACACACACACACACACACACACACACACACACACACACACACACACACACACACACACACACACACACGCGCGCGCGCGCGCGCGCACAGAACTGCAGCCGTGGTAACTTCGGAGTTGACGTAAGTACATTCATTGTTTGAACAAGACCTCAGCTACCCGCATGGTCCTCTGCCTTCAACACGGAAGTATATACCGGTATTTCTGCCATTTCTGTTTGTGTTTACATGCTCCATCCTGTGACATTCGAAAAGTGAAATTCAAATGGCCAGCTTGTAGTCATGTACAGAAAAATACTAATGAGTTTGACAGGACCAAGTTTCTGAGGACGAGGAAGAAGATCGCCATAGGAGTTAAGACTGCTGAAAACTAAAGTTGTAGTCAGTACTGTGGAAGGTTGTTAGAAAATGACAGCAAACTTGTTGCCGGTGATAGTAGCGGTACAGATCTCCTTTGGCGTGTCCGAAGGTACGTTGCTGGTAAACCACTTTATCTTGTAGCCTTATATTTACTACATGTACTCTGCGTGCGTGTGTGCGTGCGTGTGTGTGTGTGTGTGTGTGTGTGTGTGTGCGTGTGCGTGCGTGCGTGTGTGCGTGCGTGCGCGCGCGCGTGTGTGTGTGTGTGTGTGTGTGTGTGTGTGTGTGTGTGAGAGAGAGAGAGAGAGAGAACGAACGAACGAACGAAACTTTATTTTCCAAGGATAAAAAGATATAGGTACAACGACCTGTCTTCCATCTTGTCCTTGTTAAACTAGGAAAACTACACTACAGAGAGAGAGAGAGAGAGAGAGAGAGAGAGAGAGAGAGTTTTAGTGTGACAAGTTTGAAACGCACATAATTAGTTTGGTTCTTCTAGTCCTTTAAGAAGATAGAAATTGGACTCATCAATTACAACAACCCATCATTACTTTTCAGGATTAACACTGACTGAATGTACTAGTGGTTGTCTCTACGTGGAGGACAGAACAACAAACATTGTTACATGTGAAGGGTTTCACGTGAACGAAATTGTTACCTGGGAAGTCTTCTATCAGAATTTTGTCATATACAGAGGGACGTGTAATGGTATTAGCTGTTCGCCGATCCAGAAAGGTTTCAGTGCGACAGTGCTGCCTGCAGGAAATGCCAGTCTTCTGACGATCGATCTGAGAGGGCCGTTCAATGTTAAACTTCTATACCGTCAGATGTTCTTCGGGTGGAAAGACGGTTAACTGTACCCTCCGATATGCTGGTATGTCAATTCATGTCCGATGCAGGATTGTTGGTTTCTGTATGACGAGCGGGGAGCCGGGATAGCCGAATGGTAGAGCGTTCGACTCTCAATGCTCGAGTCGCGAGTTTGAATCCCGGCTGGGGTGAAATCAGTAATTGTGCTGGCCTTTTTTCTCGCTGCCCCGTCTTTGATATCACCCGTAGGTGGTAGAAAAAGGACGTTAAAATCCTAAATATCCACCCACACCATTTACATCCGTCCTTATATGTCGAGCTGTAATCACATCTGCTACGCAAAGAGTTAATAAATATTGTTATCATTCGCAGTAGTAATGGTCGACATGCTTGTGGTTTGGTGGTTGGTTCGTGGTAGAAGGGTTTGTTCTCGGAAGTATATGTTTGCTGAACTTTGTTCTGGTTCTTTTGCTACTTGCATTTTTACCATGTATTTATCGTAAAAACAACGCAAGTTATATTCAACTCGTAGGTGCTGTAAGAGAAAATTGCAACACTACACAGGCTCCCGAGTCTCCACTGTATGAAATCTATTTTACATGTTACTGTGGTGAAAATATTTTACCATACCCGTTACCTTTGTCCTTCTTTAGTGGCATGTCCTTCCACCAGAGCTGTTAATACGACTCCATCCGATACAACGAGCAGCACAGAATTTGTCCAGAACATCACCACAACACAGACACCTCCCACTTCCAGCTCCACAGATATTACAGACACCTTTCCTATAAGTCGGACAACCGAAACTCCGAAAAGCGGGGAAACCATCCACACAACGAGCAGCACAGAATTTGTCCAGAACATCACCACGTGTGCGTGTGACATTGATTCTCTCTTTACGCTTTCCTATTCCTGCTTTAGTTTGAAATGACAACTAATATTTTTTTTTTCTGTCAATTTTCTGTCCATGTTTATCCATTAATTTGCACATACACATTTGATAAAAAAAAAAAAAATCATGTGTTCAGATGTGACTTTGACTCAGTGTGTCGGTGGCTGCCTGCGCATATAAGACTGAAACATGAACAGTACTAAATGTGAAGGTTTTCTCATGCATGGGACTTTTATGTGGGAAATCTTCTATCAAGGAACGTCAGTTTTGTTTTGTTTTTTTCCTTTTTCTCTCTCTTAGCAGGTACCTCTCCAACACCGCCCACAACCAGTGCAAGCTACTATACGGTCTCAAGTTCCTTTTCCTCACCAGCAGCAATAGGAAACGAAGGAGACATCAATATGACGGTGGCAATTGCCGGTGGAATTGTGGGTGTTGTGGTTGTCGTCCTTGTCGTCGTCATTGTCGTTTACATTGTTTACAGGAAGAAAAAAGGTACACACACACACACACACACACACACACACACACACACACACACACACACACACACACACACACACACACACACACACACACACACACACACACACACACTCTCTCTCTCTCTCTCTCTCTCTCTCTCTCTCTCTCTCTCAGGTCTACACTTTATTTTTTGTTTTGTTTTGTTTGTTTTTCTACTATCTGTCTGTCTGTCTTTTTTAAAAAATCGTCCCTATCCGAAACTGTTCATTGGTTGTTCTAAACAGAGGGATTCACCAATTGTTTTGTGTGCAGCTGCTGCTTGCGATCATCCTCAGCCTAGAGTGAACCAGGAGTACAGTCCCTACACCGAATTGAGTGTATCACGTGACGCTACAGGTCAGCACACACAACATGACTACGTCAACATGGCCACTCCTGAACACAACATCACCTCTTCTAATGCAGACAACCTCGCTACAGATGGCGCCATGCAAAACACCTACGAGTCGCTGCAGATCGGACAAGGCAATGATGCCAATATTTATAACAGTCTGCAGATCACGTACAAATAAAAACAGGGACGATATTAATATTCAATCAATTCATCATTTTAAGCCGGTTACTTATGATGACTTCCAGAGACCACTAGTGCGTAACATAACTTTCCATTTCAATCTATTGTCCTAAACCAAAACTAAAAATAAAGATGAAAGAGTGATAGAGAGAAAATTAATTTTCGCCACTTGCACAAGTTATATGTTCATATGTGTGTGTGTGTGTGTGTGTGTGTGTGTGTGTGTGTGTGTGTGTGTGTGTGTGTGTGTGTGTGTGTGTGTGTGTGAGTGAGTGAGCAGGTGACAGCTTGCTGCTGGACATGCCTCACAGCACTGAATACATGCGTACAGCAAGGAAACATTGTTACAGTTACACCTTCCATATTTTGGGCAGTACTGGTGTATGCACGCAGTTTCTACAGAGAACATTGGAAACCGTCTCAACCGCGTATGAAAAAGACAAAACAAAACACCAGCATAGATATGTCTTCAGACAACGGACTGCTGTAAGTGACGCGCCCATCCGTAACATACCCGTATATCCAGCCCCCCCCCCCCCCCCCCCAAAAAAAAAAAAAAAATCTTTGTTAGGTGAACTTTTCCCCCTAGTCGTTACCAAAAAAAAAATTCATATCTTGACAAGATTTACCAAACTGAAAGCTGAGTGCGTAAAAGCTACGAGCAATTTCAAACTGTGGGTCAAATTTATGGCTACCAGGGTTTGTGTAAATACCCGAAACCCCCTCACTTCTCTTTCAAAGGGTAAAAATCGTGTTCTCTCATCCTCTTCCCAGTGGCTAAAGACGGCAATAGCACACACACACACACACACACACACACACACACACACACACACACACACACACACACACACACACACAACACACACACACACACACACACACACACACACACACACACACACACACACGCGAGAAGCTGCAGCTTGCGTTCCCTACCGGGAAGTTGAATGCATCACATCCTCTTGTTTGCATAATCCTTCTCTACACACTTGCGCCTTAGTTTTGAACACGGAAGTTTATCGTCATTTTCTTGCCATAGCACGTACTTTCGTGCTGCATCCTGTGAAACTAAAGTGACAAAATAAACACATGAATGTGAATTTTATATCACGGTAGAGAAGCAAGAGGAGGTGGACCACATCTAAGACTGCTCAAAAGTAAACTTCTGTTCTACCCGATAGGCTGGAAGTTTTTTCAACAATGGCGTCGAACGTATTACCGGTGAGTGGGTGGGTGGGTGTTTGGGGGTTTAACGTCCTTTTCCACTACATGCGGGAGGTACCAAACACGGGGCAACGATGAAAAACCAGCACAAATATTTGGCCCCAACCGGGATACGAACTCAAGACCCGAGCATTAGAAATTCAACGCTCTACCAGTGGGCCACCCCGGCTACGCGTATTGCCGGTGATGATAGCTGTAAAGATTTTATTTAGCGTGTCGGAAGGTGCGTAGGTTTCCAAAAAGAAGAGTCTGCTACCCCGGCGGCCAGCGTGATTCGTAATTATCTGCCGCTTTGAAGCCGTGAGATGGTGTTTGGCGACTCACAGTAACTGAATGGTGACTCGCGACTCGCCGGATCGGCTGGTGACACCACGGCTGACAGACGCAATGAGAGAGATGAAATTGCGGTGCGACAGACAAAATGTAAAGCAAATTAACCTCCCCCCCCCCCCTCCTGATCACACACACACACACACACACACACACACACACACACACACACACACACACACACACACACACACACACACACACACGCACGCACGCACGCACGCACACAGCTGCAGCGTGTAGCGGTTACTTGAGAGTTGGCGTACTATATTCACTGTTTGGACAAGACACCAGCTGCACGCATGCTCCTCTGCCATCAACATGGAAGTGTATACAGTACCGGTATTTTTGCCATAGCTTGTGTTAACATGCTCCATCATGTGACATTCAAAAGGTGAATTCCATTTCAAATGGCAAGCTTGCAGTCATGTACAGAAATATTCAAAGGATTTTGAAAGACCCAAGTTTCTGCGGAGAGGGAAGAAGATCGCCATAGAAGCTAAGACTGCTAAAAACTGAACTTGTAGTCAGTACTGTGGATGACTGATAAAAAATGACAGCAAACTTGTTGCTGGCGATTTTAGCTGTACAGATTTTCTTTGGCGTGTCGGAAGGTAGGTTGGAAAAGAGTATCAGTACTTTGCTTGTAAACTACTTTATCTTATAGCGTTTTAGCTACTACATGTAACCTGCGTGCGTGTGTGTGTGTGTGTGTGTGTGTGTGTGTGTGTGTGTGTGTGTGTGTGTGTGTGTGTGTGTGTGTGTGTGTGTGTGTGTGTGTGTGTGTGATTTGTAGTGTTGCAAGGAAAAGGAAGTTTGAAACTCACATAATAAGTTTGGCTCCTCTACTCCTTCAAAAAGATAGAAACTGGACTCATCAAATACGACAACCCATCATTACTTTTCAGGATTAACACTGACTGAATGCACTAGTGGTTGTCTCTACGTGGATTGGAGAACAACAAACATTGTTACATGTGAAGGGTTTCAAGTGAACGATAATGTTACCTGGGAAGTCTTCTATACACCGCCTACTATCGTCTACATGGGGACGTGTAATACTGCAATGATAGGAACTTGTTCACCGATCCAGCCAGGCTTCAACGCGACAGTGCTGCCTGCAGGAAATGCCAGTCATCTGACGATCGATCTGAGCAGGGCTAGTAACAGTTTGGACTTTTACGTTGTCAGATGTTCTTCAGGTGGAAAGACGGTTAACTGTACCCTTCGATATGCTGGTATGTCAATTAATGTCCAATGCATGATCGCTGGTTTGTTTGTATGTCGAGCTGTTTCGTGTTGTCGTTGCTGTTGTTGTTGGTGGTGGTGGTAGTGGGGGTGGGGGTGGTGGTGAGGGTGGGGCTGATGCTTATTGATGTCGCTGTTGCCGCTGCTGCTTTTGCTGTGTTGTGTTTGTTGTTATTGTTGGTTTTTTTTTAACCATTCAACTGTCATAAAGTAGATCTAACAAAGTGCAAAGTAAAGCATAGATAAACCATCAGATATGCTATCAGATTAAAGTAGAGTGTTCAGACTTCCGCCACAAGAAAACCAATTTTCGAGATGTTTATTCATATCGACAGATTCAAGGTTTCCAAAAAGAAGAGTCTGCTACTCCGGCGGCCGGCGTGATTCGAATTATATGCCGCTTTGAAGCTGTAAGATGGTGTTTGGCGACGCAAAGCGAGATGAAATTGCGGTTGGGCGGACACAATGGAAAACAAATTTAAAAAACGCCCCCCCCCCCCTCCCCAGATCACACACACACACACACACACACACACACACACACACACACACACACACACACACACACACACACACACACACACACACAGAGTTGCAATTAAAAAGCAAAACAAAACAAACACTATGCTCGTCCTGTTTTGCAGCAATGGAGGAAAATAAATTTCGTTTTCTTTCCTAGCATGCCCATCCACCACCGATGTTTCTGCAAGATCATCTACTATGGACATCCTCGTAACCGCCAGTAGAACCGAGTTCATCCAGAACACCAGTGCACGGCTGACTTCCCCTCCCAGCTTTCCGTCGGTTTCTGGCTCCAGCTCCAACGGAGAGAAGACGACATACACCACCATATTAACAGGAGAGATGTCGGTTTTAACCCAGACTACGAGTGGAACAGCAACACGTTCGAGCGATCTCGAGAACAACGTTGAGGACACTGATGATTCTGGGAGTAGTCTGCCTGTTGCCGCCATTGTTAGTGGTGTGAGCGCTTCTGCTCTGATCGTCGTTTTTATCCTTGTTGCTGTTATCATCATTTTGAAAAGAAGAGGTGGTACTCATTGAAATGTTTTTGTTGGCCGCTCTCTTTACTCGCTTCTCTTTATTTATTTACTTTTTAAAATATATTTATTTATATATTTATTAGTGTGAGGGTGTGTGTGTGTGTGTGGGGGGGGGGGGGTCTCTTGTTCCTTCATTTAGTTACGAATAACATTTAGAATCAAACTGTTGTATATGTATTTGTCTGTTGCCTTAAAATATTATTTAGAAGCACTGGAGGTTTCAAATTTCTTAGAGGAAAAAAGACAAGACAAAGTAATGAACAAATACAAGGATAATGCATATATATCTCGGTTTGGGTGTTTTAGTGTTTTACTCATATGACTGCAGATTCCAGTTACGATCATCCTCAACCCAGAGCGGACCAGGAAGACAATCCCTACACCGACTTCAGTGTATCACGTGATGGTGCAATTGAGCACACACAACATGACTACGTCAATATGGCCACTCCTGAACACAACAGCACCCCTTCTACTGCAGACAACCACGCTACAGATGGCGCCATGTACCACTCTTATCAAAACTGTTACGAGTCTCTGCAGACCGGACGCGGCAATGATATTAACACATACAGCAGCCTTGGAAAAGTGTAAAGTGTAAATGCAAGAGGAAGTGGAACGGAATTGCTTAGTCAATGAGTTAATACAAGCAGTAAACCAATCAATCAATTTGGAATAGGCAAGAAGCACATATGCTTTTGTTTTCATTGTCCGGTGTAAAACCTAACTCAAGAGTAACAGAAAAGGAACCTTTATGACGACAAGAAGACCAAATACAACTTGACATAATATTCTTGATAGTGTCATGTCACATGTAACTGTGTACACACGCACGCACGCACGCACGCACGCACGCACACACACACACACACACACACACACACACACACACACACACACACACAGAGTACTTTCTTCATTACCAGTGGGCTAGAGGTTGACATCTTGTAGTTCTGCTGAGTTATTGCATGTGCTCTTCTACACTGTACACTCTACATGTTTCCTTTTCTGTTCGTTAGACGTTGGTATGCGTACGTGAGAAATTGCTGTTCTTCCTTTCTGTATTTGTTTCGTTTGAGTGTATCTTACTTCGATGTGTTATTTTCTAACATATTTGTAGGTTTCTAGAGACCCGGGGTACAAATGCGACTTCTTGGAATAAAATTTAAAAGCGATGATTCTCTCTCTCTCTCTCTCTCTCTCTCTCTCTCTCTCCGAGCGCGCACACTCACACACACACACACACACACACACACACACACACACACACACACACACACACACACACACACACACACACACACACATACGTACGCACGCACGCACGCACACGGCTGCAGCGTGTAGCAGTAACTTGGGAGTTGACGTACTACATTCATTGTTTGGACAAGACCCCAGCTCCACGCATGCTCCTCTGCCTTCAACACGGAAGTGTATATATACCGGTATGTTTGCCCCAGCTTGTGCTTGCGTGCTGCATCCTGTGAAATTCAAAAGGTGAAATTGACATGGCAAGCTTGCAGTCATGTACAGAAATATACTGAGGCTTTTGAAAGGCCCAAGTTTCTGAGGAGAGGGAAGAAGATCGCAATAGAAGCTAAGACTACTGAAAACTGAAGTTGTAGTCAGTACTGTTGAAGGTTGATAAAAAATGACAGCAAACTTGTTGCCGGTGATCGTAGTGGTACAGATCTTGGGCGTGTCGGAAGGTAGGCTGGAAAAAAAGTATCAATACTTTGCTGGTAAACTACTTTATCTTACAGCCTTATAGCTATCTAGTTACTATAGGTACTCTGGTGTGTGTGTGTGTGTGTGTGTGTGTGTGTGTGTGTGTGTGTGTGTGTGTGTGTGTGTGTGTGTGTGTGATATTTGTAGTGTAGCAAGGAAAAGAGAGTTTGAAACGCAGATTAACTAGTTTGGTTCCTCTAGTCCTTTAAAAAAATACATAAATATGACAAGAAATCATTGCTTTTCAGGATTAACACTGACTGAATGTACTAGTGGTTGTCTCTACGTGGAGGACAGAACATCAAACATTTTTACATGTGAAGGGTTTCAAGTGAACGATAAGGTTACCTGGGAAGTCTTCTATACACTGCCTAGTATCGTCTACATGGGGACGTGTAATGCTGCGATGATAGGAACCTGTTCACCGATCCAGCCAGGCTTCAACGCAACAGTGCTGCCTGCAGGAAATGCCAGTGTTCTGACAATCGACCTGAGCAGGGTTAATAACAGTTTGGACTTTCACGTTGTCAGATGTTCTTCGGGTGGACAGACGGTTAGCTGTACCCTCCGATATGCTGGTATGTCAATTAATGTCCACTGTATGATCGTTGGTTTGTTTGTATGTCGAGCTGTCATCGCTGAAACTACACCTGCCACACAAGGAACAATTAAATACTACTATTATTATTATTCGCAGTAGTATAATCGTCGTGGTTTGGTGGTTGGTCCGGGGTGGAAGGGTTTGTTCTCGAGAGTATAATGTTTGCTGAACTTTGTTCTGGTTCTTTTGCTACTTGCATTTTCGCCATGTATTTGTCGTAAAAATGATACAATTTTAATATTCAACTTTTAGGTGCTGAAAGGGAAAATTAAACACTATACACAGGCTCCCGGGCCTCCATCGTATGAACCCTGTGTCATGTTACTGTGGTGGCTATTTTTTTTACCAGACAAATTACTCATCATGTATTAAGGTATTGCGACCTCTGTTAACGTTGTCCTTCTCTTGGCAGCATGTCCACCCACCACAGCTGTTAATACTACTCCATCCGATACAGCGACTAGCACAGAATTTGTCCAGAACATCACCACAAGACAGACGCCACCAACTTCCAGCTACACAGATAGTATAGACACCTCTCCTTCAAGTCCAACAATCGAAACATCCACAGGCGGGGAAACCACCCACACAACGGGAGCCGACACCTCCCCTAAAGGCGGAGTAACCACGAAGACATCGAGAGGCGACTCTACCTCAACAGGAGGGTCAGTAAAGCCTACGGACGACACCGACAGTAACGGAGGGAAACAAGGTGACTCTAGGAATGAACTGCCTGTTGGCGCCATTGCTGGTGGTGTGGGTGCTTTTGTTGTCGTCGTCATCATTGCTGTTATCATCTTTATTCGCAAACGAAGAGGTGAGAAATCTGTATTTTTAGTACAGTAATGATAGAATGTTAGTGGAGTACATAATCAAAAATTTTGATGTACATACGTTTTGTTTACGCCACTAGTTATAACGGCACATTTTTTTTCGAACTTATTATTAGATATCACACAACACTGTGCCTTTTTTTTTTTTTTGGCTGGATCTGCAATGAGCACTGACTTCTTCAAGCAGTCCTTCTCGACAGAGATGTACAGACCATTCTGTATGTTATTGGGATTTTCACACGGAATTTCTGTGTTTACTTTAGGATGGGTGTTGCCTTTTTAACTCACCCACAGAAAGGTTACATTTTGAGTATTTTCTACTTCAGAGGAAATAAGCTAACAGTGAAGTCCACAACACATGCTAACGTGATAGAGCAAAGTCGCAACGTTTTCAGACAATCATTCTCCTATACTAGTGCGCTGACCGTATGATTGTAACATACACAGGAGCAAACAAAGACACCAACAACCCGTACGTGAACGTAGAGGGTGTGCAGCAGAGTACAGAAGCAGGCCACAAGGTTACAACAGACGCTGCAGAAGTCCTACACGATGCCAACCCGGACAGCGGCTTGTACGCTGTGGTTGACAAGAACAAGAAAACCAGACAAAACACACCCAGAGATGTGGGTCCGATCGGAAGTCAAACTGAACTCGTCAGCAACTACGCCCAGGCTGACTTTCACTATTATGCTCAAGTAAACGACAATAGGGGAGCAAATATCGGCGACTCTGATACGGTGCAAGCTGATGTAAGGGACGCAACCGGTGGCATACCTTTGAGCGAGATGTATGCAACTGTACAGAAGGGTGGGAAGAGCAAACCTAAAGTACCTGCTAAACCTAAACTGAAGACTAAAGGTAAAATGTTTTTGTTACTTGTTGTTGTTGGTCATGTTCATTGTTTGTTTGTTTGTTCTTTTTTGTCCTCTTGGTTGATTTTTTTCTTTTATTTGTTGATTGGTTGTTTGGTTGTTGGTAGTTGGGTTGTTGTTGTTGTTGTTGTTGTTGTTGTTGTTGGTGTGTGTGTGTGTGTGTGTGTGTGTGTGTGTGTGTGTGTGTGTGTGTTTCCTTTATTTTGGTTTATTTTGGTTGTTGTTGTTGTTGTTGTTGTTGTTGTTGTTGTGTGTGTGTGTGTGTGTGTGTGTGTGTGTGTGTGTGTGTGTGTGTGTGTGTGTGTGTTTGTTGGGT
>JACVVK020000624.1:22500-122500 GCA_018292915.2 Batillaria attramentaria
TGGAAAGCCAGAGACATCAAACTTTGCATGGTGATAGACATTGACAACACCTTTACTGACATACCTGTATTCAGTGACTTTGAGTCAAGGTCAAGGCCGTTCAAGCTGTTTTGCGGTAAACCTTCCAAAACTTTAACATTGGCATTTTCTCAGAAACAATGAAAAGCAGAGGCACCAAACTTGGTTTGCTGATAGACAGCCATAAGACCTTTCAAAACATATCATATTGAGTGACCTTGACCCAAGGTCAAGGTCACTAAAGCTGTCTGTCTGGAACTTTTGCATTGGCATTTTCTCAGAATCCAGAAAAGCAAGAGACATCAAACTTTGCATGATTATAGACATTGGCAACACCTTTACAGACATACAGTCGAACCTGCCAAGGCGGTCACCTGTATAAGCCATGCCACTGTCTAACCTGGTCACCCCACAGGATCCCCTGACATGCTAGCTGTTGATATGCCACCCTGGATAACCCGGTCACACCTGTCTAAGGCGGCCAGTTTGGCCCCGTCCCACGGGTGACCGCCTTACACAGGTTTGACTGTACCTGTATTTAGTGACTTTGAGTCAAGGTCAAGGCCAAGGCCATACAAGCTGTTTGCAGAAAAGCTTCCAAAACCTTAACATTGGCATTTTCTCAGAAACAATAAACAGCAGAAACACCAAATCTGGCTTGCTGATAGACAGCAGTATGACCTCCTAATATATACCATTTTGAATGACCTTGACTGAAGGTCAAGGTCATTAAAGCTATCTTATTGAAAATTTAAAATTTCTCAGAATCTAGGGATATAAGAGGCATCAAACTTTGCATAGTGATAGACATTGACAAAATCTGTACTGGCATACTTGTATTCAATTTCCTTGAGTCAAGGTCAAGGCCATTCAAGACGTTTTGCGGAAACTTAAACGTTAGCATTTTCTTGGAAACAACCAACAGCAGAGGCACCAAACAAAGCACAATGATAGACAGAAATGAGACCTATGCAGACATACCCTTTTGGATGACCTTGACTCAAGTTCAAGGTCATTACAGCTGTCTGTTGTGAAATTTTACATAACCATTTGTAAGGAAACTACAAAACTAGAGCTATCAAACTTGGCATAATGATAGTCATTGATAAGCTCTTACAGATCCGATTCGAATGACCTTAACCTAAGGTCAAGGTCATACAAGCTGTCCTGGGAAATCTGTTATATTGCCATTTTCCGTTTTTTTAGGAACTGTGAACACAAGAGACATCTTACTTCAGGATAGATAGTGATAAGAGTTTTACAAACATACTCTTTTGAATGACCTTGACCCATCTCACAAGTGAGCCAAGGAGGCTTTGCTCCTCTAGTTTAATATGTGTACACACAGCATAGGAAGGTTTGTAAAGCCCGATATAAACCGCTGTTGACACATTTCATACCTCTTACGCTTCCTAGCTCCACTTTGACGAGCATCCTCATTGGGTGCAGAAAACGATCAAGCATCATTTCAGGTATGATATCAAATTTTACTCCGTATAAACTGCTTCGATAGTTTATTTTCATGATCTTTTGTTTTTGCCTTAGTCAAAGTGTTGCGTTAACTTTACATTAAAATGGGGAGGGGTTTTAATAAATCTGGACGATGCGAAAAATACTCCCACATTCAGTTCCCAACAACTTTTTTTTTTTTTCCCCTTTTTTTACGGTTTACAACGCAGATTCCAGTTTTGGTTTTGTTTTAAAGTTGCTTTTCGTTTTTGATGTTACATAATTATGGATGATGTTTTGAATAGCTGTTACTACTTCCTTCGCACACAGAAAAACAAGACTGCGTGTGGCGTGAAGTTTTTCCCATTATTGTTTACTATATTTTTTGTAGAAAAAAGCCGAGGAATGAAAAACGTTGTTTTTTTTTATTCGTAACGCACGTTTCTCGATCTGTGGGTTTTCTTCTTCGTTGTTGTTGGGGTTGGGTTTTTTTTTTTTTTGCTGTGTTTTGTTGTTGTTGTTGTTTTGAAGTGCTCTTTTGTGACATCTGGCATTTCGTCTTCTCTTTTCTTTCTTCTTCTTCTTCTCTTCCTCCTCCTTCTTCTTCTCAGTCCTTCTCCTTCTTCTGCTTCTTCTTCTTCCCCCTTCTTTTTCTCCCCCTTCTTCTTCTTCTTCTTTTTCTCTCCCTTTTTCTTCTTCTCCTCCTCCTTCTCCTTCTTCGTCTCCCCCTTCTTCTTCTTCTCCCCCTTCTTCTTCTTCTTCTTTTTCTCTCCCTTCTTCTTCTTCTCCTCCTTCTTCTTCTTCTCCCCCTTCTTCTCCTCCTCCTCCCCCTTCTTCTCCTTCTTCTTCTCCTTCTTCTTCTTCTTCTCCTCCTCCTCCTTCTCCTTCTTCTTCTCCCCCTTCTACTTCTTCCGCTCCTCCTCCTTCTTCTTCTTCTTCTTCGGGGAGCCGGGGTGGCCGAATGGTAGAGCGTTGGACTTCCAGGTCTCTGGTCTTGAGTTCGTATCCCGGCTGGGGCCAAATATTTGTGCTGGCTTTTTCATGGTTGCCCCGTCTGTGATATCACCCGTATGTGGTGAAAAATGACGTTAAACCCCCAAACACCCACCCCACCCGACCTCTTCTTCTCCCCCTTCTTCTTCTTCTCTTTCTTCTTCTCCTCCTCCTCCTCCTTCTTCTTTTCTCCCTTCTTCTTCTTCTTCCTCTTCTTCTTCTCCCCTTCTTTTTCTTCTTCTCCCCTTTCTTCTTCTTCTTCTCCCCCTTCTTCTTCTTCTCCTCCTCCTCCTTCTTCTTCTCCCCCTTCTTCTTCTCCCCCTTCTTCTTCTCCTCCTTCTTCTTCTCCCCCTTCTTCTTCTCCCCCTTCTTCTTCTCCTTCTTCTTCTCCCCCTTCTTCTTCTTCTCCTTCCCCCCCTTCTTCTTCTTCTTCTCCCCCTTCTTCTTCTCCCCCTTCTCCTCCTCCCCTTTCTTCTTCTTCTTCTCCCCCTTCTTCTTCTCCCCCTTCTTCTTCTTCTCCTCCTCCCCCTTCTTCTTCTTCTTCTCCCCCTTCTTCTTCTCCCCCTTCTCCTCCTCCCCTTTCTTCTTCTTCTTCTCCCCCTTCTTCTTCTCCCCCTTCTTCTTCTCCTCCTTCTTCTTCTCCCCCTTCTTCTTCTCCCCTTTCTTCTTCTCCTTCTTCTTCTCCCCCTTCTTCTTCTCCTCCTTCTTCTTCTCCCCCTTCTTCTTCTCCCCCTTCTTCTTCTCCCCTTTCTTCTTCTTCTTCTCCCCTTTCTTCTTCTCCTCCTCCCCCTTCTTCTTCTCCTCCTTCTTCTTCTCCCCCTTCTTCTTCTCCCCCTTCTTCTTCTCCCCCTTCTTCTTCTCCCCCTTCTTCTTCTCCCCCTTCTTCTTCTCCCCCTTCTTCTTCTCCTCCTTCTTCTTCTCCCCCTTCTTCTTCTCCCCCTTCTTCTTCTCCCCTTTCTTCTTCTTCTTCTCCCCTTTCTTCTTCTCCTCCTCCCCCTTCTTCTTCTCCTCCTTCTTCTTCTCCCCCTTCTTCTTCTCCCCCTTCTTCTTCTCCCCCTTCTTCTTCTCCCCCTTCTTCTTCTCCCCCTTCTTCTTCTCCCCCTTCTTCTCCTCCTCCCTCTTCTTCTTTTTCTTCTTCTCCTTCTTCTTCCCCTTCTTCTTCTTCCCCTTCTTCTTCTCCTTCTTCTACTTCTTTTCCTCCTCCTCCTTCTTCTTCTCCTGGGGAGCCGGGGTGGTCGAATGGTAGAGCGTTGGACTTCTAATCCTCGGGTCGTGAGTTCAATCCCGGCTGGGGCCAAAATTATATTTGTGCTGGCTTTTTCATTGTTGCCCCGTCTTTGACATCACCTTATGTGGTGGAAAAGGACATTAAACCCCAAAACACCCGCCCACTCTTCTTCTCCTTCTTCTTCTCCCCCTTCTTCTGTTTCTCCTTCTCCTCCTCCTCCTTCTTCTTCTTCTCCCCCTTCTTCTTCTCCTCCTCCTTCTTCTTCTTCGGCTTCCATTTTTAATTTTACATTTTGACCACTCACTTAAAGGGCAGAACTTTGGCTCCATACTTTGGTTTCCTTTTAACCTATCATATCATTTTATGACGAAGGCAAATGAAAGGAATCAAGTGATCAAAATGCGTAATTGATACAAGAGGTAGGGTGGGGGGCTGGTATAAGAAATAAGGGAGGTGGTGGCAAGGTAAGTAATCACTTCTTTGTTTCCTCCAGAAAAACTGAGTGTCAGTAGATTAACTTTTTTTTCAAAACCCGTGGGGAGGAAAAAAAGGAAAAAAAAAAAAAAGTCTTCATGAGAAATTCAAATATTTGATCGCGCTGTTGAGTACCTCTTGCGTGCAAATATTCCCCACCGGGTTTGTGCCATCAGAGGGACGAGGTGCCTCGGCACAAAAGCTGACAGTTAGGGAAAGAAGTTTTGCAGCGCGTGAAAGAAGTTTAAACATCCCCACTCCTTCGTATAGTTATAACTCATCCACAACTGGCAATTTTCCGCATCTGAAATATTTTCCGAAAGATCTGCGCTGCTTTAAACTTTTCAGCACGAGTGACCATTTGAATAGAGGATGTCGGCGTTCACATCATTCGAAAAAGTCGTAGCAAAGACCGTAGATAATAAATTATCTAAGGTCTTTGGTCGTAGGTTCTGCTGGGTACTGGTTTGAGAAGGGAGGAAAAGTATGGTAGCATATATGTGTCACTATAGTAGGCTTGGTTTGTACCGAAATATGAGTCAAGAATGCTCAAGCACACTGGTGTTTGTCTTTAAAAATGTTAGTCTCAGCTTTGGGTGGGCGAGATTTTGTCCGGTTTATTAAAGTGGTACTTATATCGATTGTACCCTTGTATCCACCCCCGTTTAAAACACACACACACACACACACACACACACACACACACACACACACACACACACACACACACACACACACACACACACACCACCACCTGTGAAAGGGGAACTTGGCTTAGAAGGAAAGCATGTGGCTCCTATTGATCTGAAGATTTCACTGAAACACTATTACGATTTTTGCATGGGCATTTAAGAGTTAACAGACAAGTTCCTACAATGTCAAGACATCTACATCACATGCCTATATAATGATTTCAAACATATGGTTTTACCTGCGTGCGATTGCGGTCAAAATTTTTGAATCAAATTCAGTAGCGTTCCGCCATCTTGATCGCCGCTTCTGATCACCAGTGTTCGTTTACAGGCGGTGTCAACTAGGAAAGGCAAACATCAACTACGGACGTGGCCAGATTTGGAGGGATGTGGCTGTTTCTGGCAGCTATGTCCGCTATGAACCGTCTCAGCAACACACAACAGCAACCAAGTAGGTACCAATTGTTAGCTTTCATTGAATGTACTCTCTCTCTCTCTCTCTCTCTCTCTCTCTCTCTCTCACACACACACACGCACACACACACACACACACACACACACACACACACACACGCGCACGCACGCACGCACGCACACACGTGCACACACACACACACACACACACACACACACACACACACACACACACACGAACAACAACAACAACAACAAGCTTTAGTCTATAAGCCATGAAAGTGCATACTTTTTATGTAAAATATATCATACTTTTGCGTATTATTTGCAATATTTATATTGTCTGGACTATCTCGTACCCACGCGTGTCTTTGTCGTATGCATGAGGATTGTTCGGGATTTGTATGATTACTCTCCCTTGTTTATGGGAACAATAAACTCTCTCTGGCGTTTAGTGTGTGTGTGTGTGTGTGTGTGTGTGTGTGTGTGTGTGTGTGTGTGTGTGTGTGTGTGTTAACAGAGTTTTTCCTTGTCTGTTCATTCATGTTTGCTGAGTGTGTTCTATTCCAAGCTTTACTTACGGTTAAAATAGACTATTTCTACCTTTACTTACGGATAAAATAGACTATTTCAAGCTTTACTTATGGTTAAAATAGACTGTTTCTACCTTTACTTGCGGATAAAATAGACAGACTATTTCAAGGTTTACTTACGGTTAAAATAGACTATTTCTAGCTTCACTTACGGTTAAAATAGACAGACTATTTCAAGCTTTACTGCCGGTTAAAATAGACAAACGGACTATTTCCAGACTGCAGGTCCACGCACAAGAGCGAGTGCCCCAATAAGGCAATGAACTGTCTGCGCTTGTTGACTTCGAAGTCAACAAACACAGACAGTTCATAGCCATTGTAACGCACTCTGGTCGTGCTGTGTGCCGCTGCGCGCCATTTTCATTTTGTAGGGCAATTCTAAAAATACCTCACACGTATGACCAAATAACACAACCGAAACATGTTATCGAGCGATTTTTCATTATAGAGTAATCAAAAACCATTAAAGAAGGCAAATATGAATGATTTCAGTCAAGAAATTTGTAAAAACAAACAAACAAACAAAAAGAACCCCTACAAAACAGCAAACAAAGTAGACTCATTCTGTGCGTAGGCGTGCGAGGTGCACACTGGCTCCGGCATTGGAATGTGCATGGCCGGTCGATAGTTCTAGAGCGGGGAACGTTTGAATACTAAGGCTTGGTTTTTGCCGAATTATTTCTGATAACTATTGACAACATAGTGCCTGAGGTTGAAAGTGGGATTCGTGCTGCTCTAGAGTGACAGTATTTGGTTTGGCTACGTAAAACAGATGCAAATCTGGAGGAAAACACTATATATTCCTGTTACACATAACGTTGCAGATGACACCCTAGAAACGCTTTAAAATTCACAAAAAATCACTAAAATCAGGCAGCCATAGTCGCATGTGTAGAGTAAATTTAAACAAATTCCAATGTTCCGTTTTTTGGCAATGTTGGCAGCGACCACATACCCCCTCATTCCACGGTCGTTGGCTGGCTCCTGTGCCAGCCGCGCATGAATACAAATAGTCCACAAGCCAGCCTCATTTCCCCTAATTTTACTGTTACCTGGCATGAAACTTGTTTACAAAGCCAACAAAAAGCCATTTTTTCCTCTGCACAGAAATTTTAAAAGGGGCAAAGATTTTTTTACTATATTTAGCCGAGTTGACCCGGAACCTAATACCGTTGTGTAACCTGTTAAGTATGCGCGCTGCAGACACGGCGTTCGTATGGTTTGGACGAGCGGTAAGTGCAGTGTCCGTGTACTCAAGCCAAAGCGTTTCGAGATCTGTGACACATTTTCCAGTTGCGTAAATGACCATGACTTTGTGGAACGTTTTGTGCACCGCTTGCCATACGACTTTTGAAGCCTTTTAATATTCCTGTTTTTGCCTTTTGGTCATGCGGTGTGGTAAAACGTTCGTCTCAGTTCAATTCACGAAACCGGGCTGCCCAAACCGAACTGTTAGGCTCAGAGTCGGTCAAGGGCAGACCTGTCGTCTGCTAATGATGTCAGTGACCTTCGTGCACGCGTGTATCGTCATGTATTCATACGCTAAAATTTCTTCTTCTTTTTTTTTTTTGCTGCCCCAACTCTTTAATATATTTAGACTCAAAGATCGTTTCGAGCAGTTTTGGTGGTGTTTATCATCACACCACTTAGACACACGAACAAATACGTGTACAAGCACAGACTGACGGGCTTGCGCGCAGCTGTTTGAAGCCAAAAGCGTGGTAGTTACTGGCAGTGTTGCGGATGTGCTCGACCTTGAAGCGCACTGTGGTCATGCATCTGGCAAGGCAAAAATGGCCGACGTAGTTTATGCGGGACAGCTGAGTCACAAAACAACAACATCAAAAATCCCTATCTAAACTGCATCCTAATAATCTTAGAAACGGTGTCAAGTCATGACCTTCACTCTCTCACTTGATACAACTGACACTTTCACTTGAGAGTCTTCACACTCAGTGTAGCAGTGTAGCTTCAGCTGACCTATTTTTCTTTTCCTTTGGCAGTATGTGACAGCGTCTTTGACCTTGTGTTTGTACTGCCTGGATCCAACAGCTTGGCCCGAGAAGACTTTCACGCGATCACGAACTTTGTGGCCTCTGAAATTCAAGATCTCCCCGTCTCCGAGGACCAGATTCAGGTTGGAGTGGTCGTGTTCGCCAGTTCTGTCGGTGACACTATCAGCATCACAGGCAACGAACCTCAGCTGCTGGCTGGTAAGTTGAGGGGCTTAGAAACATTCCTGGAAGGGGCGTAGGAGCATTCCCAGAAGGGGCGTAGGAACATTCCTGAAAGGGGCGTAGGAACATTCCTGGAAGGGCCGCAGGAACATTCCTGGAAGGGGCGTAGGAACATCCCCGGAAGTGGCGCAGGAACATAGCTGGAAGGGGCGTAGGAACATTCCCGGAAGGGGCGTAGGAGCATTCCCGGAAGGGGCGTAGGAACATCCCCGGAAGGGGCGCAGGAACATCCCTGGAAGGGGCGTAGGAACAATCCTGGAAGGGGCGTAGGAACATCCCTGGAAGGGGCGCAGGAACGTTCCTGAGAGATTTTAAATGCAAGCACAGATTTTGCCTGTCTCTGAAAATGGCGTTGGTATTAAACTACTTAAAGGTAGAGTTTTTTGTAGCAGCATGTGCAGTACATGTTTTAAAAAAAAAAAAAAAAAAAAAAGAGGGGCGCGTGGCCCCGGTGCTGCCGACCCTGTCCCAGAGAGGGCCCCGCGAAGCCTTGCCCCACCATTTCCCGCCAGTATGGACAGTGTAGAGGATTTATGAAAATGGTCAGGTTCGTCAAAGCTGTACAGGTCTCGAAATAGGGTTTACAAACGGGTGAGCTCGATATCGCACGAACAAAATGGGCGCCAGGCCCATGACCCTCTTGTAGTAGCATTGACAGCTGAACTCCCGTGACCAGGAGCCTGCAGACGACCACTGACTTGACTGGCGAAGCGGCTAAATTCCTCTGTAATTGTTGGTTGAAAGTATAGTATTTTTTTACGGTTGTCAGTGGTAGTGAATCTCGGCTACGATCTGTGACTACTTCCATGACAGAAACGTCCGGTGAAGAGGCCAGTAGAAATCTTCTGCTTTCCTAGGGGCGCGGCTCAATTGCCAATTTGAAGGGAGATTATTCTAGAGCCTATTACCTTATTAAAAGTATTTACATTGCCAGCGAGTCAGATCTGTGTTTAGCTGCACAGCTACACGCATGTATCTTATCGGTACATCAGAATAGTTTAGATTACGCATGGTCTGATCTGTCCGTCAAATACAAGAAGTGAGAGGTCGCCCTCAGCTCAGGCTCCTGTTCACGTGCGTTTAGTTTTCAATGCTGCTACAGTAGACTGGTGGGCATCAGCTCTGACCAACCTTACGCTTTGCATAAATCTTCTACACTATCTATACTGGCGGCCCAGGAATCGTGGGTGGAAGCTTCCCGGGACCCTCTCTGGGATAGAGTCGGCGGACAACTGCATGGGCCACGTGACCCTATTAGTATATTTCGAAACATGCACTGCACATGATACCAGTATTCACGGAGTCGAACTTTACACCTTACAAGACCGTGGCATAACATCGGGGATATGAAACTGTTGCCGTATAATACCCGTTATTATTGTTATTATCATTTTATTATTATTATTATTGCCTTCATCTGTTCATCCACACAGATTTGGCCAAGCTGCAGCAGACGGACAAGACGGACTCGGGTACGGGCACCCACCTGGCCATTGAGAGGGCGCTGAGACTCCTGCAGAATAGTCGGCCTAACATTCCAGACGCCATCGTAATCATCATCACTGACGGCGCTACCGACGAACCAACCGGTTAAAACCATAACCTCTTTCACTTCTAGAAATGTCAGACAGCACACTTGCTTCACGACTTCTTCAATGGTTTCCAGAGGCCAGTAATGTCTACAAGAGGCATGGTTGTCTGCATGCAAAAGAAACAAAGCCTCAAAATTGTAGTGTACCGATGGGGCGTCCATACAAACCTGACACACTGCACCAACTGACAAGCGTGCTGTCTGTTAGTCATGTCGTGGAAATGTTGAAGGATATGCCAGGTGATAAGCAGGCTTTGCCTCAGGTCGAATGCCATTTTTAACACAAACATGCCTCTTTCGATCAGTTCTTTAAACAAAATACGGGACACAGGAGTCAAAAATTCAAAGAAAACAAGTGAAATTCATTTGAATGATGGTCCTTACTCCCTGACCTGCCTCATTTGAATAATATATGTTTATGTGACCTACAGCGACGAATGATCAAGTGCAGATCGCTGTGGGAAGGGGCGTGCTCATCTTCGCCATCGGAATCGGGTGGAGCATCAGTATGGAGGACTTGATAAGTCTGGCAGCCGGACGTACTGACAGGGTGAGACATTCTCGATTCAGTTACACACACACACACACACACACACACACACACACACACACACACACACACACACACACACACACACACACACACACACACACACACTTATTTTGTTTGGTGATGCTGTTTTGACTTTTTCTGTTTTCCAGTTTTCCTTTTATCTTTTGACTTTGCCTTCTGTGGTGGTGGTGGTTTGTTGTTGTTGTTGTTGTTGTTGTTTGTTTGTTTGTTTGTTTGTTTTTTGGGGGTCTGTTTTGGTTTGGTTTGGTCCGTTGGTTAGTTGGTTTTTTTTCCTAACCTGCTTTTGATGGTATGGTGGATTTGGTTTGGTCCGGTCTGTTACAGTTCGGTTTTGATTTGGTTTCGTTTTTACTGTATTTCCTGCAACAGTACCGGTAATGGTACGATAACTATATTGTTTCTGATCTGTTCTGTGATAGGTTTTTTTGGCCGAAAACGCGAACGTGCTTCTGGAGACGTTGTGTGAGCAAAGTAAGTGGCCAGGACTCCTGAATAACACAGATTTTGTTTTTCAAATGGCCAACAGCCACTATTTTAATGTATAGGACGTTGTACCGGACAGTATGCTTCTCGAAGTGCGTCAGGTCAGAGACATAATTTTCTCAAAGTACTTCAGGCTAGAGACACAAATGTCTCAAAGTGCGTTGGGCCGTAGACATGATTTTCTCGATGCATGTCAGGCAAGAGACATAATTTCCTCAGCCGCAGTGCGTCAGGTCAGAGATAGAATTTGTTTTAAATGTCAGACAAGAGACACAATTTTCTCGAAGTGCGTCAGACGAGAGACAATTTTCTCAGGCAAAGTGCGTCAGGTGAGAGACAAAATCAAGTTTACACATGTTTATATCTACGCAAATCTCTGACCAGGTAAACCATTGTGGCAGTTTAGGTGGTTGCCATGACTACGAGAAGGCAGCCATGTTGGAAGGGGAGGTTGACAGTTTCAGTCGGCGCTGTGTTGGCAAAGGCGATGAACTTAATTCTCATAGGACGGCAGTAGCTTGGCAGGTAGACTGAATACGAGGCCAGCTCCCCTATTTAAATTGAATGCCTGACTGAGGTGGGGGCGGGAGGGGGGTCTTTGCAGTCCAGGATGCATATTTTTATCAGATGTGTTGCTTTCCTCAATGTGTGTGTGTGTGTGTGTGTGTGTGTGTGTGTGTGTGTGTGTGTGTGTGTGTGTGTGTGTGTGTGTGTGTGTGTGTGTTCCAGTCGCCTCAGTAACACCTGCACCTATTACAACCACGACGCCTGCGCCACCACCACGTGAGTAAATAGAGATTTTTCCTGTAGATTTCGTACTCAATTTTCCATATCCACTGGTACCCGGTGACAGGGGCAACTCACTGTGTAAGTTAGTGGCTTATCCTATTAACATCTGGATCACCTGCCCTTGCATGTTTGTTT
Source organism: Batillaria attramentaria (assembly GCA_018292915.2). Taxonomy (NCBI): domain Eukaryota; kingdom Metazoa; phylum Mollusca; class Gastropoda; family Batillariidae; genus Batillaria; species Batillaria attramentaria. The sequence goes on from JACVVK020000624.1 coordinate 34,171, forward strand.
GTTTCTTCTCTTCTTGACCTTTTTATGTTGTTTCCATAGTAACGGAAAAAACATCATAGGCTGGGCTGAATTTTCCACGTTCATAGGCAAGCCTCTGTGTTACAAACGCACGTCACTGCTGATCTCCCGCATAGACGATTTTGCAAGTGTAACTCTGAAGACGACGTAAGAAAACGTGCGTCATCGATGCTGACGTGTATGGTGCAGCGAACGCACTTCCCCGCTACACTGAGTGCCGTCTGTGTGTGTGTGTGTGTGTGTGTGTGTGTGTGTGTGTGTGTGTGTGTGTGTGTGTGTGTGTGTGTGTGTGTGCTCCCCGATACATGGTATTACAAAAGAACGACCGTGACGACAGCAGGTGATAAAATGGAAACAACATATTGGGGTGGTGGTCATCTTGTTTCCTATCATTATTTTCTACTTCTCCCACCCCCCACCCCCCTTTCTTGTTTGCACTCTTTTAGCATGTCCCTCTACAACACCGCCCACAACTCCAGTCGACACAACCAGTACAAGCTACTACACGGACTCAAGTTCCTTTCCCACACCAGCAGCAACAGCAGAAGAAAGAGACACCAATATGACGGCGGCCATTGCCGGTGGAATCGTGGGTTTTGTGGTTGTCGTCATTGTCGTCATCGCTGTCGTTTGCATCGTTTACATCGTTTGCAGGAAGAGGAAAGGTACACACACACACACACACACACACACACACACACACACACACACACACACACACACACACACACACTCTCTCTCTCTCTCTCTCTCTCTCTCTCTAGTGGATTACAGGTATACACTTTATTTTGTTTGTATTTCTGTCTGATTGTCCGAATTAAACAAATTTTCCGTCCCTGTCCGAGCTGGTCAGTGGTTGTTATAAACAGAAGGATTCACTAATTGTTTGTATGTGCAGCTTCACGTGAGGCGACAAGTCAGCACACACAACATGACTACGTCAACATGGCCACTCCTGAAGACACCACCAGCTCTTCTACTGCACACAACCACGCTACAGATGACGCCATGCAGAATAATTACGAGTCGCTGCAGATCGGACAAGACAATGATGCGAATATTTACAACAGTCTTCAGATAACGTCCAAATAAAAAGAGGGACTATCAATATTCAATTAATTCATCATTTTAGACTAATTACTGAATTAGTCATGATCACTTGCAGAGATCACTAGTGCGTAACAGAGCTTTCCATTTCAGTCTATTGTAGCAAACCGTTTGAAAATAAGTTTGAAAGTTTGAAAATAAAGAGACAGAGAGAAAGGAGTGATAGTGAGAAACCTAATTTTTGCAACTTGTGTGTGTGCGTGCGTGCGTGCGCGCGCGTGTGTGTGTGTGTGTGTGTGTGTGTGTGTGTGTGTGTGTGTGTGTGTTTGACTCAGAATCACCAAAGTGATCTTTATTTTTAGCGGAATGAAACCAAACGACACACAAAATAAATTGAACAACCGTGATTAAATGAAGAAGCGTATATCTGACAACGACGCCAACAAAGTAAGCCACGAATAATAAAAAAAAAACAACGAATATAACTCTGTGTGTGTGTGTGTGTGTGTGTGTGTGTGTGTGTGTGTGTGTGTGTGTGTGGACACACTGTCGTGTGCTTATCCTACTGCACGTTGTTCATTTGTTCGGTTGTTCACTTGTTGATTGGTTGGTTAGTGTGTTGGTGTTTGATTTGATGGCTGGCTGGAGGTTGAGCGTTTGGCTGGCTGGTTGGTTGGTTGGTTGACAAAGCGGTATACTTTTCTGGTCATACACTTGTAACCATGCAAGGTGGAAGGCTAGTTAACTCTGTATACATGCATCAAAGCTGACTGAGAAATAAAGAGTCTTTTGTTGTTGTTGTTGTTTTAAAAAAAAAATTCATGGATTGTTTTTTGTTCATGGCATCTCTCTCTCTCTCTCTCTCTCTCTCCCTCTCTGAGGTGTGTGTGTGTGTGTGTGTGTGTGTGTGTGTGTGTGTGCGTGACATGTCAGTAAGTGCTAAGCTAAACTGAGTACACTCTACATTGTGTTCAGTGGTCCGCAACGCGAGACTGATTATAACACACTCAACACAGCCATTGACAGACATGCGCTCACATGAAAACACCTCTCAGTAAACAGAACCCAACAATAATCAAGGAAGCTGAATGCCGCCTTTCCACTTTAACAACTCGCTGAAAGCTCGGACTGAAACTCATAGCCTAAACGGGATACGTACAACTGTGTGCCAAGGAGGGAAGCTGTACTTTCCTCGGAGTTTTTGAGAAGGGAAAATATACAAAATGGCGACTGTGCGGTTGACGGCGAGCCAAATGACTATGGTGCCAGAAATCATAGCAGGAGAAGTACTGCTGATGATGTTAACTGTGATGGCCAGAGTCGGTGTGTCCGAAGGTACGTCATGTTGTGTAAAGTTTGTGTTTAAACGTAATGTGTGTTTGTGTTAAAACTTGAGCCAGCATCTGCTGCGATATTGTGCTCTCTGAAAGCCATATTATTATTATTATTGTTGTTGTTGTTGTTATCATTATTTCACTTTTAAAAATCGTGTTTTAAGACTTAGACCTCCCTGCGACCTCCATAAAGTTCCCCCTCTCTCTCTCTCTCTCTCTCTCTTAGTCCGGGCGACTCCTCTAACACCTCCCCCCCCCCCCCACACACACACCTCCTTTGCGGGGACATAGGATAGAGAAAGAAAAGAAGTACACCGGTGTGTGTGTGTGTGTGTGTGTGTGTGTGTGTGTGTGTGTGTGTGTGTGATATTCTCTATTTATGCATCCCTATTCCTTGTTAGTTTGAAATGATAAGTTGTATGAATTTTTTTTTTCTGTTTATTTTCTGTCCATGTTTATCCATTACTTTGCACAAACACATTTGATAAAAAAAAAAAATTCTCCTAAACCGAAGTTTGAAAATAAAGAGACAGAGAGAAAAGAGTGATAGAGAGAAACTAATTTGTGCAACTTGCACAAGCTGTGTGTTCATGTGTGTGTGTGTGTGTGTGTGTGTGTGTGTGTGTGTGTGTCTGTGTGTGTGTGTGTTGTGTGTGTGTGTGTGTGTGTGTGTCTGTGTGTGTGTGTGTGTGTGTGTGTGTGTGTGTCTCTGTGTGTGTGTGTGTGTGTGTGTGTCTGTGTGTGTGTGTGTGTGTGTGTGTGTTGTGTGTGTGTGTGTGTGTGTGTCTGTGTGTGTATGTGTGTGTGTGTGTGTGTCTGTGTGTGTGTGTGTGTGTCTGTGTGTGTCTGTGTGTGTGTGTGTGTGTGTGTGTGTGTGTGTGTGTGTGTGTGTGTGTCTGTGTGTGTGTGTGTGTGTGTGTGTGTGTCTGTGTGTGTGTGTGTGTGTGTGTGTGTGTGTGTCTGTGTGTGTGTGTGTGTGTGTGTGTGTGTGTGTGTGTGTGTGTGTCTGTGTGTGTGTGTGTGTGTGTGTCTGTGTGTGTGTGTGTGTGTGTGTGTGTGTCTGTGTGTGTGTGTGTGTGTGTGTGTCTGTGTGTGTGTGTGTGTCTGTGTGTGTGTGTGTGTGTGTGTGTGTGTCTGTGTGTGTGTGTGTGTGTGTGTGTGTGTTGTGTCTGTGTGTGTGTGTGTGTGTGTGTGTGTGTCTGTGTGTGTGTGTTGTGTGTGTGTGTGTCTGTGTGTGCGTGTGTGTGTGTGTGTGTGTGTGTCTGTGTGTGTGTGTCTGTGTGTGTGTGTGTGTGTGTGTGTCTGTGTGTGTGTGTGTGTGTGTGTGTGTCTGTGTGTGTGTGTGTGTGTGTGTGTGTGTGTGTGAGGACACACTCATGTGCTTATCCTATTTCGTTTATTTGTTTCTTTGTTGGTTGGTTGGTTAATTGGTTGATTGTTTGGCTGGATGGTTGGTTGACAGAGTGATAAAAATTTTTAATAATGCACATAATCAGGCATAGTGGGAGACTGGAACCGCATTACATGTAAAACCTGGCTGAGGAATACATTTCGAGTGTTCAAGATTTGTTTTTAGTTCACTGACCCCTCCCCCCCCCCCCCCCCGTCCCTTCTCTCTTTCTCTCTCTCTCCTTAACACCCACCTACCCACTCTCTCTCTCTCTCTCTCTCTCTCTCTCTCTCTCTCTCAAAATAGATGTGTGTGTGTGTGTGTGTGTGTGTGTGTGTGTGTGTGTGTGTGTGTGTGTGTGTGTGTGTGTGTGTGTGTGATAAGTCATGTCAGTGAGTGCTTTTAGAAAGACGTTAGTGTGTGTGACGTGTTCAGTGGTGTGGAACGCAAGACTAATCCGGCAACACGCTCAACGCGGCCAAAGAAGGAAGGTGTACTTTCCTCTAAGTTTATGAGAAGGCAGGTATTCTGAAGATATGAAATCAAGAAAATTTCGACTGTACTGTTGACGACTGGTCAAACGCCTGTGATATCGGGCTGGTCAGAAATCATGAGGAGAGAAGTGTTACTAGTGATCTTTGCTGTGATGGCCAGAGTCGGTGTGTTCGGAGGTAGGTAATGCTGTGTACATTTCACAGTAGAGCTCGTGTTTTTGGACTTAGACCTCCCCCATAGTATTTTCTCTCTCTCTCTCTCTCTCTCTCTCTCTCTCTCTTAGTCGGGCCAACCGTTTCATTTCATTTTTTAAAATTTAGTTTTATTATTTTACTAATATTGTATTCATGTATTGGCTTTTATGTAAATATTTTTGTTTAATTCATTTATTTTTATTTACTTATTTACCTCTTTTTTTTTTCTCTTTTTTTTTTTTGGGGGGGGGGGGTGTGGTGGTGGTGGTGGTATTTGTATATGTGTGTGTGTGTGTATGTGTGTGTGTGTGTGTGTGTGTGTGTGTGTGTGTGTGTGTGTGTGTGCGAGCGCGCGTGCCACGGTGTGTGTGTGTGTGTGTGTGTGTGTGTGTGTGTGCGCGCGCGTGCCACGGTGTGTGTGTGTGTGTGTGTGTGTGTGTGTGTGTGTGTGTGTGTGTGTGTGTGTGTGTGTGTGTGTGTGTGTGTGTGTGTGTGTCTGTCTGTCTGTACGCTTCTCCTATCGTTTTTTTTTTTTTTTTTTAATAATTTTAGACTTGCTCATTTTATGTTTCTATCCATTTTAGGATCATATTTACTGAGTCGTCTGTCGGGACACACTATTTCGTAGGCATTTAACAAATTCACCGAATTGTGTTCTTCTGTTCAGGAAAAAACATTGCCTCAGTGTGTCGGTGGCTGCCTTCATATACAAGAAGAAGCAATAAAGAATGTTACGTGTGAAGGTTTTCCTGTGAATGCGACGGTTCAATGGGAAGTCTACAAACAAACACAATCAACTGCCAGTCGATCACTTTTCTTTGGGACATGTGCTCCACTGCCGGAATCCTGTGTACCGCCCAATCATGTCAAGAGGGATGGCTTTACACTATCAAGACACCAACCTGGCAATGTCAGTGTTCTCACCATCAACTTTGATAAACTCCATCGCAGTCTCAACAATCACACAATCCTATGTAATTGGGTTGGACAAATGGCGGACTGTTTTATAAACTATTCACGTGAGTAAAAATCAGTATTCCATTGTGCCTTTTTGCCTCAGTTATTGGATTTCCAAATCAGAAGTGATCATCTATATAAATGTTGACCTTTACCAAACCAGTGATGTGAACAGTCGGAGCTATGATGCATCATTTCTCCAGTAAAGCTGTCCCGACCTGCTCAAAAGACTTCGAAAATATAACAATCAATGTCAATATCAATTTTCATACAAATTTCGCTATTGACAGTACCAATACTTCCGATATTACTTTCCGTTTCATTTGATCGCTCTAATCGTGACTGCCAGTGTGCCTTATAGGTACATAGTGGCCGGCAATATTGTTTCTTGGGTACTGCTTACCGAGTTTTAAGGGTAACGACACCGGCTGGTCTGTTGGCCAATTTCTGTTTCTTTGTAGCATGCCCACCCACCACAACAACCGCCGAAACGCCAGTAAACAGCTCTGAAGCAACCAGTGACGCAACAACGGTCAACACATCCGGTTTTCCTGATGGCTCAAGTCTTAATGTACCGCCTGTTGCGGCCATTGCTGGTGGTGCTGGAGCTGCTGTAGTCATCCTTATCATCAGTGTGGTTGTTGTCATCATTTGTAAACGAAAAGGTAAGTATCTGGCTATGTGCCACATGCTAATTAGGCAATATCGGTATATTATACAATACTGCAATTGGTTCCTAGCCAGTTCGAACCTCTGACTGCAACACACTGTCCTCTGCTGGCTTTGATAGTGAAAATTGAAACGGTCCAAATCTCTTGTAGTCAGCGAAATACCGTAACACTATTGCGGCCGCTTCACCGTTCGCTTTGTGTTTTGCCTGTTAATTCTGTTGGTTTGGGTTCAGCCAACGAGAAGCTGTTGCTTTGCATGTGTCTAAGTGATAGATTCGAGATTCAAGATTCAAATTACTTAATTTCCCAGCTGGCATCATCGTCTTTGGTGTACAAAAAAAAAAACAAAAAAACATATAACACACAAGTTAATCTTAGACACTGTCAGACCGATATAAATCCTAAATATACATGGGAAGATGGTCCTCTACGCCATGTCTCGCTTTTCTGACTCTGGTGTCTCACTTTCAAACAGGATCAGGAAACAGAAAACCTAGTGAACCCTTCGTCGAATTTAAGAACCAAGAAATACCACAAGCAAACGATCCGTCTGAGGACGACGTGGAAAACGTGCAAGACACCGACATGGCCATGAATGGCTTCTACGCTGTCGTTGACAAGAACAAGAAAACCAACAACAAGACAAAAGAGAGCACAGGCACTAATGGAAGAACTGGTCTCGTCCAACCAAGCAGCAATAACGCCATTGGCCGTGAAAGTCACATGTACGTGAACGATTCCATATTGGTGAAGGCCAGCAACTCTGAAGAACCTGATTCTGCAGGGGAAGCAACCGACGCAGAAGCGATGTACTCTATCGTTGAGAAACCTTGGAAAGCCAAACCTATGGCTGCTGTCAAGCCAGTCCAGACAGCCAAAGGTATGTGTGGAATGCGTTGTGAAATGTGTTGGAAAGGAGTTATAGATAGCTTTCTAAGTTAGGCCTTGGGGTCAGGGAGGCAGCTTTTCTTCCAAACTTGTAATTTCTGCATGTCTAAACTACAGTACACTGGCAATACAGTGTACTTTTGTGAACTAGAGTGTGGTGGACTTTCAAAATACATTGAAAGCTTTCGTACAAATTATGTATAGATAAAAGTTCAAATCAGAAAGAGACCGAAGAAACCTCTTCCGAAGAGACGTTTGACTGCTGGTGCACCGTGTTGTACTGGTGGCAAATCTCCCTGACAGATGGATAAACTGTTTTGAATTGCCACAGTGCCATTCGCTGTCATGGTCAACATCCGTCCAACCACAAGCAGAGTTATTTATATGTACAACACAAAGGCAAGGCTCAAGTGCTAGTGACACGCAGTTTGTATTTTGGTCAAGCTTTGCCTCTACATGAATTCAACAGAGTTTGAGAATGTTCTGTCACCGCAAAACTTACACAGCAATGATATTACCACCCCCTCCTCTGTTCCAGCATCCACTTTGCCCAGCAACCTTTCTACCAGCAATCCCAGCAGACAGCACCAGCATACAGAAGATGAGTACAACGCTATCAGCTTCACCGAACGACGGTCGGTACCAGGCGCGGTGCACCATGACTACAGCCACATCGGACACGCCTCTCCCATGAACCTGTCTGTCCCCGATCTCCAGTCCCAGCAGACGGATGGTCAGTACAACACTCTCGGGTATACCGAACAGCGGTCGGCACCGGAAGGGCTTCAAGCTGATTACAGCCACATCGGACACGCCTCTCCTATGAACCTGTCTGTCCCCGATCTCCAGTCCCAGCCGACGGATGGTCAGTACAACACTCTCGGATTCACCGAACAGCGGTCGGCACCGGATGGGCTTCAAGCTGATTACAGCCACGTCGGACAAGCCTTTCCAGTCAGCCGTTCTACCAGCGATCTCCAGCAACCGGATACAGACGATCAGTACAACACACCCTCAGGCTGACTCAGCGACGGTCCCTGCAAGAAGGGGTTCGGGCCGATTACAGCCGTATCGGAGACCATACTGACGCCACTTCCGGTGGGGAGTCGGCTGGCTCATTTGGTTGAGCGTCGGACCTGACATTTAAGGGTCGTGTTTCCAGACTGGAATCCCGACATTTTTTTCGGGGGGGGGGGGGAACGGGGGGGGGGGGGGTTACGAATTATTCTTAGTGACCTCTTACGCTAGGGGGTGGGGTTGGGGGTGGGGGGGGAAGGGGAGGGGGTGGTACGAATTATTGTTACTGCCCTCTTACGCTGTGTGTTTTATTGGCTTATTGGTTTCATATGCTATGCTTCCATATAATATGCTAATCTATATGCTTTTGCCGAAAAGTATCTACTATTCGGGATATCAGAGAATTTTTTAATTGAATTGAATAAAATTGAAGTGGCCGGACCTGACCTGACCTGAAGTGAAGTGAGATAAACAAGGCAACATTTTGTACAAGCACTGAACTAAACTCAGCTGAACTGAATGGAATTCAATACAACTGAAGTGAAGTGAGGTGAACAAGACCAAAGTTTGTACAGTCACTGAACTGAACTTACTTAAACTCAAGTAAATTGAAGTGAAACGAATAAGGCCAGATTGTGTGCAGTCACTATTTCCCGTGCTCCTCGTGGCAGACAATCGGTGTTACACTTCTAAAGCACTTACTCTCAATGTTTGTCTTTAAATCTATCGTAAAGCGCTTTGAGTCAGTATCTGCTGGGATATTGTGCTCTATGAAAGCGATATTATTATTCATTGTTGTTGTTGTTGTTGTTGTTGTTGTTGTTGTTGTTGTCGTTGTTATCATCATTTTACTTTTAAAAATCGTGTTTTAAGACTTAGACCTTCCTCCGGTAATCTCTCTCTCTCTCTCTCTCTCTCTCTCTCTCTCTCTCTCTCTCTCTCTCTCATGTCCACTGTGTCAGATTGGTATTGAGGACGAGCTACATTTTCTTTTATACTGCCCCAGTCTTTCTGACATACGTACCCGGTTTATTCCTAGAAACTATTGGAACCATCCAAGCAGCTTTCTACTCACTTTGCTAATGGTCTCAAGTAACTATTATACAGTTACAGTTACAAAACCTGGCATTATATATTTTCTAGCTTTAAGAAAAAGACAACAGTTGCTCAGCTGAGTTGATATACTTTATTTTGCACTTTGGTTATTTCATGTACAAGTACTGTTGTGTAAAAGAATGTCTGGATGTCACTCTCTACGTTCAATGGGCCTAAGGCCTATCAATAAACAATTCTGATTCTGATTCATACTATTGAAAAATAACTGTTTTCAAGTTATGTTTTCAAATACCCAGACGCTCATGTTCAACAGTGCTGTGAGCGGACCTTCTTTTTACCAGTCTTAAACTTCATTTTCCTCCTCGAACAGGATTAAAAGCAAGAGAGCGTGACGCTGTTAAGATTTGACAGGAAGATACGGGACCATGCGCTGAGTATGAAGCTTAATCCCCGCAGAATGTCTACTTTGTTTAACGACTGAGGATAAAGCTGCACCTTTCTTTCCACTCAGGCGGCCTTCTTTTGACAAAAGGGGTGTGTCTGGTTTGGGCTCTACTCATTAAAATGTTACTCGAACCCCTGTTTCTAAATGCATGCGTAATAAAATAAAGGAACGGATAACCGTGTGTGTGTGTGTGTGTGTGTGTGTGTGTGTGTGTGTGTGTGTGTGTGTGTGTGTGTGTGTGTGTGTGTGTGTGTTCACGTCGACAAAGCCCGAAGCCATTGCTTAAAAAGATAATACCCGATAACAAGCATGCACTCAGCTCATTAAAACGTAACTCAACCCATCGCCGTACGTGGATGCACAGCTATGAAAAATGAAGGAACAGTTGTGTGTGTGTGTGTGTGTGTGTGTGCGTGCGTGCGTGCGTGCGTGCGTGCGTGTGTGTGTGTGTGCGTGCGTGCGTGCGTGCGTGCGTGCGTGTGCGTGTGTGTGTGTGTGTGTGTGCTGTAAAGAATAGGGAGCATACACGTCACCCCGGCCGCTCTCGGCAACGCGGGGAGGCCCACAAACACTCAACACATCCATCCACACACACTGAGACACTCCTTTGTAAATACATGCAGCCCCTACAAGGATTGAGGATGTTGAGCACCTTAGTTAAGCGTGTGTGTGTGTGTGTGTGTGTGTGTGTGTGTGTGTGTGTCTCTCTCTCTCTCTCTCTCTCTCTCTCTCTCTCTCTCTCTGTGTACGTGCGTACTTTGTGTCCCTATGTGTCGCCCTTCAACTACAGAAAGGTACATACTCGCTCAACACATCCAAATACACATCTACTCTTCTCCGGAAAAGGGCGCCTACGCGCTCTTCAAATCCATGCCTCTTACACCCTTTTCCCCCCAAATGACGTAATGTAGGCTATACTGACTGAGCCACCCCTATGTAAACACAGCCCCTACACTGATAAGGGATGCTGAACACCTTTTCAGCCCTCCCCGCCGCGTACACTCTCGAAACTGAGTCGTGACAGGGAAGTAGAAATCTGAAAAGGAGATCCTTAAATTTGTGTTCAAAATGTGAAACTGTACTTTCCTTGACGTCTAAACTGGTATCAGCGGGTGATACACTGGGAAACGAAGACGGAGCCAGGGAGGAGGATGTGGCAAATGGCTGTTGTACCAAGATGGCCGGATGTGCTGGTGGTGGTTGTGGCTGTCACGGCAAAATTCAGCGTGTCGGAAGGTATGTCCTGTTGATTCAATGTCACAGTTGTAAGCGTCAGACTATCATTGTCCACCCCCGCTCTCTCTCTCTCTCTCTCTCTCTCTCTTGTGTAGTGTAGCTGTTCTTTATAGTTATGTAGTAGCTGTAGCAACGGCAAGTTCGAAAATTGACCTTTGTGTTAAAGCTTTAACCGTTGATAAATAAAGAATCTCTCTCTCTCTCTCTCTCTCTCTCTCTCTCTCTCTCTCTCTCTCTCTCTCTTCTGGGGGAGCCAGCCACAGTCGAGAAATAGAGCACTGGACTGACTTTCAATGCTCGGGTCGTGAGTTCAAATCCTGGCTAGGAGCCAAAATTTGTGATTGCTCTCTCTCTCTCTCTCTCCCCCCCCCCCCCCCCCCCCGATGTTTCTTTTTTCTCTTGCTTATACTCTTTTCTCTGTACGGTATTAGCAACGGCAAGTTCTCAAACTGCTGACAAAAGTTTTACCGTTTTTCATCACCATCATCATCATCATCATCATCATCATCTCTCTCTCTCTCTCTCTCTCTCTCTCTCTCTCTCCTCGAGGGTGAAGAACAGAGTTGACACAGGGGCGAGCGGTGTGTGCAGGTAGGGAAGGAAGAAGGGAGGAAATTTGGTTTACTTTCCTTTCGCTTCACATCCGCAACAGATAGAGTGAAAAAAAAATCAGTGACCGCAAACTGAGTAAAGCTTACAAAGTGAAAAGGGAATTAAGTCTCTCTCTCTCTCTCTCCCTCCCCCCCCCCCCCCTTAAAGCCAAATATTTGTGCTGGCTTTTTCATCGTCGTTGCCCCGTCTTTGATATTACCCGTATGTGGTGGAAAAGGACGTTAAACACCAAACACCCACCCCCACCCCCTCAAATGATACGGGTTTTGACATCTTCTAACTAACTTGACGGAATATTGAACTGATAAAAGTATTTTCGTTGCACTTGCCCTCTCTTTGCCTGCAGCAATGGATGTGGCTGAAATGTTCAATTAAACCGAAAAGATAAAGCTATCGTTTTCGTCCTTTCAGGAGTCACTTTGCCGCAGTGCGTCAACGGATGTTTCTACATGGAAGACTACCACGTGATCCAAATAAGATGCGAAGAACTTGCTGTGGGTGAAGAGGTTGCGTGGACAATCGTCTACCAAGATAATAACCCTGAGTATTCTGGAAAGTGCAACGAACCAAACAGACCTGGTCTTTGTGCACCGTCTGGGAACGGCTTCACTCCTACAGTAGAGCAGTCTGGAGATGTTAGTGTGTTGACTATTGACCTCAAGAGCTTTAGGCCCAATCTGAATTATCATACACTGACGTGCGAATCGGGCGGACAGAGGGCAGTTTGTACAATCCGCTACAACCGTAAGTAATGATTATGTGGTACAGACATTGTTGCATGCATATAATTATTTGTTCTATTCTTGCTGATTGTTGATACTGTATTTACTGTTTCGGGTGCTGTTTATTGTTCATACTGGATGCACTGTATCAACATTCGTTTTATTTTTATAATTAATTTACTGGTTCAAGGTTTGCTTACTGTTTTTTTTTTTTTTTTTAAGTTCTTTCTCTATAGAGAAACAACTTTATGAGACGGGGCAGATTTTGCTACGCGCAGCAGCAAGTTTCAGTGATACAAAACAAGACTGTGACGTTTCTCCACACAATACTTACTTTCGCGCACACAGTGACGTAACGAAATCTGCGTCATAGACACCTTACGTGCACACTTTGCTGCTGCGTTCTTTTTGGCGGGAATGACGTGTGTGTGTGTGTGTGTGTGTGTGTGGACGGATGTAATGATGGCTATCTCCTAAACCACCTCGTTGGAGGCCTTTTTGCTTTGAGATAAAATGGGAATTCAGCTTCTCCAGACCTATTTTTCACGATTTTTAGCCTACTGCATTTTCAAAAGAGTTATCGCCGATTTTTAAAAATCGGTCATGTTACGAATTTTTTCGAAAAAAAATGTTCAAATGGCTTCATTTTCTGAAATTGGGAAGATCATCCAATTATACTGCCTGTTTTCGTAGCACAGCTATGTAGCTCTGACAGGTTTTGTGTAAGAAAAATATTTCCGAGGTAGGGGTGGTTTGCATATAAGGCCAAATATCTATGAAAAGACTCCTTCAAATTACTCATCATTCCGGTATTTTTGTCACTTGTGCCAACTGCACATATGACATGAACTGCTGCACTATTATAGCTTTAGTATTAAGAATAGCAGAGCTTTTAGATAAACACATTTTTCAAGTTTGTGCGAGAAGCGCCGTTCAAAAAAGTTCCAATTTTTCAATTTCGTAAGTACAAGCCAAGGCACTTAAGTCCACGTTTCATCAGCTCTCTAGATCTTCCAGATTTTATGTCAAAATTAATTCAGTCACGGAAGTCACAAAAGCAACAAGGAAATCACAAGATATGTAGAAGTATCATCTGTCAGACGAGCAGCGTGAGGCTGACGTCAAATGTTTGGTTCACAGACAAAATCTGCAAGGAGCGCCACTGCTTCCGACATTTCATCAGCCCTCTAGGTCTTCCAGATTTCATGTGAAAAATAATTCAGTCGGAGAAGTCACAAAGCCAACAGGGAAATCACAAGACATGAACAAGCATCCTCAGACGATCTCAGTGCTAGAGGCTGACGTCGAAAGTTTACTTCACGGAATTGACGTCATCTCTCTCTCTCTCTCTGTATGACGACCTGCCTGAGGCTGACGTCAAATGTTTAGATCACGGAACTGACGTCTCTCTCTCTCTCTCTCTCTCTCTCTCTCTCTGGGGAGTCACGGTGGCCGAATGGTAGAGCGTTGGACTTTCAATGCTTGGGCCGAGAGTTCGAATCCTGGCCGCTGGGGCCAAATATTTGTGCTGGCCTTTTTCTCGTTGCCTCGTCTTTGATATCACCCTTATGTGGGGGAAAAGGACGTTAAACTCCTAAACACCCACCCACCCAACCTCTGTCTCTGCCTCTCTCTCTCTCCCTTCTTCCCCCCCCCCGGCCCCACCCCCAGTCACGCGGGTAATCGGTCGAGGTCGTAGAGGATCTAGTGTCATTGGTAGAACTTGGCGAGGGGAGAACCGGCAACAATAACAACAAAACAGACAAAATAAAATGAAGTTTGGATAAACAACTTTGTAGGACGGGGCCGTTCCTCCTTGTTCTTTTCGTTGTTGTTGTTGTTGTTGTTGTTGATTTGTTTTGTTTTGTTTGACACGTGTACAACCATCAAGTACTGTTCATACTGAATATACTGTTTCAAATTTTGCTTACCGTGTGTGTGTGTGTGTGTGTGTGTGTGTGTGTGTGTGTGTGTGTGTGTGTGTGTGTGTGTGTGTGTGTGTGTGTGTTGTTTGTTTGTTTTGTTGTTGTTGTTGTTTTGTCACCTGTACAATCATGAAGTAATTTTCGTACTAAAAATTACTGTTTCAAATGTTGATTGTTGAAATCTTTCTTTCTTTTTTTTTTTTCTTTTTTTTTTTTTGGGGGGGGGGGGGGGTTGTTGTTGTTGTTGTTGTTGTTGTTGTTTTGTCGCGTGTACAATCATCAAGTAATCCCCTACTCAAGACCTGTACCTGAAATACAGTGTACCCAACAGAACAGGAAGAAATTTCAAACCATCTTGTTTCTGTTTTCCGTAGCATGTTCGTTCACGAGACTCACCTCCACGTCGGCTCCAGTTATCGCCAAAAGAACTGACAGCCGCATGACAGATGTCACAGTGCCAAGTGACGGACCGCATGTTGCTGCAGCTGTTGCTGGTGGTCTTTTAGGCGCACTGGTTATCGCTGCCGTCTTTGTCATCACCATCGTCTGCTACAAAAAGAGAGGCAAGAATCTGACTTCGTGAGCCGTTTGCTCTGGTTCGTTGTTATTGTTATTGTCGTTGTTGTTTGCTTTGTTTTGTTGTTGTTGTTGTTGTTTTGGTTTCTGGTTGTTGTCCTTTGTTGTTGTTTGTGTTTTTGAATTGTTTTGTTGTTGCTGCTGTCATGGGGTGTTTGTTTGTATTGGATTTGTTTTTCCAGCGGGGCGGGGGTTGGGGGATGGCGAAGAGGGGGGAGGATTATTGATTATTGGTGTTCATATTGTTCCTATTGTTGTTATCTGCGGCGTGGAAGGGGGAGGACAGGAGAGAGAGAGAGAGAGAGAGAGAGAGAGAGAGAGAGAGAGAGAGAGAGAGAGAGAGAGAGAGCGTGTTCGATCTCTTCAAAGCTTAAAAGGCATTTTATTTAACCAATCCCTTCTTTTTTCCAGCATCCCCTGAAGTAAACCCACCATCTTCGCCCAGTGAGGTTGTCACCACTACCCTCCAGCAAGATGAGGCGGATCATCACTACGCTACACCGAGCTTCCCCGAGCGACACACAGTACCAGACCGCACCAGACAGTACCAGATGCACACGCAGAATCATCACACCAGGCAACACCAGGCTCCAACTTATGATCATCTCAACAGACAGTTATTTTTTTCTGGTGCTCCTTGGGTGTCGGAGGGCGTAACTGTTTGAGAACACGGCTCGATATTTTAAGGCGCTTTTTGTTGTTGTTGTTGTTTTGTTTTGATTTGTTTGCTTCGTCAGGTATATAGTAGTATTCCTCCCAGGTCGTGGGTGGAATCGACGCAGGGCTCGGAAGCCGGGGTAATCTTTACAATATGCATGAGGATGAGAAAATGGAGGTCCATAAGGTTTTTAGACAGGGCCGCATTCCACGCTTCCTGTCCAAAAATATCCCGGCGTTAACCAGGCCTGGAAACTACGGCACCTGCGGTACCGGCCACATCATGAGATGTGCCATAACAAGGGCAGCTCCCTCCAAGTCGCACCCGTGAAGTGGGTGAGTCTCGGATGTGTGGCAACAGCCTCCCCATTGGGCCCATACCACACCCGCTCTGGACATGACCGACCTATGTACAAGAAAACCCCCACTTGTCTCGGGTATCCTGGTTCATGCTAACCGCTACCCTACGGAGGCCGATAAGGTATTTTCAAGATGTTTATGCTCACAGATCGCTCTGAGCTTGTTTCGTAGTGCCAAGCATCGCATCACCTGGACGCCTGTACAGTGACAGCATTTCACTGAACTAACAGAATGCTTTACGTGAAGCCGGAATCAGTATCAAGTCACTGCTAGTGTTAAAACACTCAACCGCTGTATAGTAAATTTTGAATGTTCGCTGTTCAAGTTGGCAGAGCCACCGGACGGCACTGTTTCGCATTAAGAGTTTTACTAATCACTCATTTGAGCATGGAGGCGCAACCACAAGCGAATCTGTTCCAAAAAGAACTTGGTTTCTGTGAAACCTTAAAAAAAATGGATAGATAGATATCGCGTTCAAAGGTCATGTGTTCGAGTTTTTGACAGAGGCACTGAAAACATAAGGCTTGTTTACGTCTTACTTTTATATAGTTATGGCTAACCTATGAGTGATCGGTGAAGTCACATCCTCGATTACAGGAGAAGGGCACCATGACTAACTTTTATAATGCCCCCCCCCCCGACCCCCGACACCGCTCTCCCCCCCCTACCCCCCTCCTCCCCCCCCCCCCGCCCCCAACTCCGTAAACCCCTCGCCCCATTCCATTCCCACTTCTTGTTGTTTTGTTTGTTTTCAATCGCTTTTGTACCTAAGACGTCAAATATTCACTCGCAAATTTCTACTAATCTAGCTCACAAATTAAAAGCACAAACCACTTTCATGCGCATTGACTGTATTTTCATTCAATCGCTATTTCCAATTTAAAAAAAAAATCAGAATAAATCTCTCTCTCTCTCTCTCTCTCCCCCCTCTCTCTCTCTCTCTGTTTTTTCCTTTGGTCTAAAAATTTTGTTATGATCAAGAATGTTGATTTAATTATTTTTTGCTATCTAATTGCTTAATAAACCAAACGAACATTGTGTGTGTGTGTGTATTTGTGTGTGTGCGTGCGTGCGTGCGTGCGTGCGCGCGTGCGTGCGTGTGTGTGTGTGTGTGTGTGTGTGTGTGTGTGTGTGTGTGTGTGTGTGACAGACAGACAGACAGACAGACAGAGTTATTTAGGGCTTAACGCCGCGCAAGCAGCAAAGGCTAATTCGCGACTAGAGAGAGAGAGAAAGTGAGAGAGAGAGAGAACCAAACCAGGATGTAACCTAGTGCCTCACTGGCAAACAGTCAGTTTCAATCCCATAGCCAGGAAAACCCAGATATGAAAACTTTGTAAAGACGAAGAAAGCAAAAGTAATTACAAACACACAAAGAGGCAATGCAGAGCTGTCTTTCTATCATATAACCGGGCGTCACCATACTCGTGATAAAGCTATGCAAACACGATGACGGCTACACAAAGTGTGCATTTTCTACGAGTATCTCCTCAACGATGAACACTTATAAAGTGCTTTATGGTCGCAAGTTGAAAGTTTCTTGTGGGTCTGATTACTTTGGGGAAGGAAGGGGGGCGGGGGGAGGAGGGAATGGAGGGGTATGGTGGTGGTGGGGGAGGGAGGGGTCGGGGTGGGGGTGGGGGAGGGGGTGTAAGACTGGGCGGGGAGGCGTGTTATATAAAGGCCAGCAACTCTGCCATAAACATTTCTGCATGGGGTGGGAATAGTTTGATGTCATCTGCCCTTGACCTACAGAATTGTCATCAGCTAATCGGTCAGAACTCTTTCAGGTAGAGGTAGCAACTCCAGAATATGTGGGCTACAGTTCAGAAACCCTTGAAAGGAAACCCAAACCAGACCGGACCCAAACCAGCTGCGAAGCCGGTAGAAGTAACCGCTTTTTTGTGTGCGAGTCTCTCTCTCTCTCTCTCTCTCCCTCTGTGTGTGTGTGTGTGTGTGTGTGTGTGTGTGTGTGTGTGTGTGTGTGTGTGTGTGTGTGTGTGTGTGTGTGTGTGTGTGTGATGAACAAAGTAGAGCGAAAGCTAATACACGTCGCCTCTTTATTTTCACCTCACAAAACCAAAACAAACAAACAAAGAAAACAAAGCGAGAAGAACTTTTGCAGATACAGATTCCTGTAGTAAAGTAATTGAGAAAGCTGGTAGCTGCAACGCAAAGCACCCTTCCTAATGAAATCCCTCTCATGATCTTCGTGATGTATGAAAATATTATTGGCCGGACAAGTATTTGGTTCACATCGCACAAGTTCACTTTGAAATGATGGTAAAAAGAAAAGACACCAAAGAACAGCAAGGAAAGAGAACTTACACTTCCAATAAAATCAATATCTCAATTGAAAGTATATGTGTAGAAAATGAAAAATACATGTATTTACAATAATGATATTCATACTGATGGAGTAGAATATGAAAAATACATTTATTTACAATAACGATATTCATACCGATGGAGTAGAATATGAAAAATACATTTATTTACAATAACGATATTCATACCGATGGAGTAGAATATGAAAAATACATTTATTTACAATAACGATATTCATACCGATGGAGTAGAATATGAAAAATACATTTATTTACAATAACGATATTCATACCGATGGAGTAGAATATGAAAGATACATTTTTTTACAATAACGATATTCATACCGATGGAGTAGAATATGAAAAATACATTTTTTACAATAATGATATTCATACCGATGGAGTAGAATATGAAAAATACATTTATTTACAATAACGATATTCATACCGATGCAAGAGAAACATCTCCTCACAGATTGTACGAGACAGTTAAGACAAGGTGAAGCCTTCGATCAGAAGCTTCTGTCGAGCCTCTTTTTTCAGTACATAAATACGCCACAAACCGGAATGTTTTATTGGTATTCTTTACACACACACACACACACACACACACACACACACACACACACACACACACACACACACACACACACACAGGGTAGGAGGATGTGTGAGCGCTTAACGTCCTTTTCCGCCACATCCGTCAAATGAGAAAAAGACCAGCACAACTATTTGGCCCCAGCCGGGATTCGAACTCACGACCCGAGCATTGAACGTCCAACACTCGACCGCTCGACTATCCCGGCTCCCTAGACATGCAGAGACAGACAGGCAAACAGAAATAAACAGATATGCATTCATGTCCATTGTCCACATTGTAAAGCAACAGAGCGGAATGTCTCGCACGTTGTACCAGTTATACAAATATCAAGCTGCACATTATAATAATTATACCGTCACTTTATCCAGATACAGCACATCTAGATCTGTGTAAACGTCATGATTAATAGAACTGTACGAGTGTGAGAACAAGGCGTATGTTCTCTCCGCGTCTCTTCGGTGAGTACGTCTCTTTGTGAGAGGTCACGCTTAATTATCTGACTGAAAATTCAGCGCAAAGAAATTATTAATGTACAGACACTAAACTACATGAATCATGGAAAGATGCAATTCATCGTAAAAGCCAAGCTTAATTATGGCAACATTACGATTTTGACTCTGCACTACGAACTCAATAATTAGGAGCAACTTACGACCATAGCACAAGGCCTAGTTTCTGAAGCATTACCAAAGCGAATTTAAGAAGCTCTGATCACGGAAATTAACCATCACAATGAATTCGAACGTCTTGACATTCCGAACATGCCGAACGTTCATTATACAGAGCGCGTATATCGTTTCTTTCTCGCCAGCTAGTTCGTGTGTGTCGAGCCAACGCTGATAGTGTACTCAATCATCGCTTTTCCGTCATGGAGATACGGGTGCCAAGGAAAGCGAAGTGTCTGGAGAAAAAATAACAACAGACTTCATGAAAGCCCGGACCGACCAGACCAAAAACTTAAATGGCTACAGCAGACGGACAGACAGACAGACCTATAGGCACAAAAGACTGATGACACTGTTGCAACAAACTGCCATCGCAGTAAATTCAACAACGAAAGAATAATTTCAAAGTTTACTATCTGCGTGGCCAGATTCTTGCGCTAAATTCATGTTTCGAATGTAGAAGTGGCTGCTAGCGTCAACCTCCGTAGCGAAAGGGGGCAATATTTAGTGTACGCGCGGGCAGATTCAAACACATTTGACATGTACTGCGGCGAAGTGTCGGTCATGAAAGCGTTGTTTCGTTTGGTATACATCGTGAAGGCCATATCTTCCAGTTATCTTCACGGTAGGCAGAACAAGGAGGAACGGCCCCGTCCTACAAAGTTGTTTCTCCAAATTTCATGTTATTTTGAGTGTTTTGTTGTTATTGTTGCCGGTTCTCCCCTCTTCAAGTTCTACCAATGACACTAGATCCGCTACGGTGGGGGGGGGGGGGGGGGAGGGCTGAGGGGGGGGGGAGAGAGAGATGACGTCAGTTCCATGAACTAAATATTTGACGTCAGCGTCTAGCACTGAGATCGTCTGAGGATGCTTGTTCATGTCTTGTGATTTCCCTGCTGGCTTTGTGACTTCCCCGACTGAATTATTTTTCACATGAAACCTGGAAGGCCTAGAGAGCTGGTGAAATGTCGGAAGCAGTGACGATACTTGCAGATTTTGTCTGTGAACCAAATATTTGACGTCAGCCTCACGCTGCTCGTCTGACAGATGATACTTCTTCATATCTTGTGATTTCCTTGTTGCTTTTGTGACTTCCGTGACTGAATCAATTTTGACATAAAATCTGGAAGATCTAGTGAGCTGATGAAACGTGGACTTAAGTGCCTTGGATAGTACTTACGAAATTGCATATTGGAATTTTTTGACTGGCGCTTCTCGCAGAAACTTGAAAAAAAATGTGTTTATCTAAAAGCTCTGTTATTCTTAATACTAAAGCTATAATAGTAGTTCATGTCATATGTGCAGTTGTCACAAGTGACAACAGTACCGGAATGATGAGTAATTTGAAGGACCCTTTTCATAGATATCTGGCCTTATAATAATGCAAACCACCCCTACCTCGGAATTTTTTTTTTTACACAAAACCTGTCAGAGCTACACAGCTGTGCTACGAATACAGTCAGTATAATTGGGTGATCTTCCCAAGTTCAGAAAATGAAGCCATTTGAACAATTTATTTTCGTAAAAATACGTAACAAGACCTTTTTTTTTTAAATCGGCGATAACTGTTCTCAAAATGCGGCAGGATAAAAATCGTGAAAGGTAGCTCTGGAGAATATGACTGCCCATTTTATCTCAAAGTAAAAAGCCCTCCGGCGAGGTGGTTTAGCAGATAGCCATCATTACATCGGTCCACACACACAGACATCTCACAACTCCCGCCAAAAAGAACGCAGCAGCATAGCGTGCACGTAAGGTGTCTATGACGCAGATTTCGTTACGTCACTGTGTGCGTGAAAGTATGTATTGTGTGGAGAAACGTCACAGTCTTGATTTGTATCACTGAAACTTGCTGCTGCGCGTAGCAAAATCTGCCCCGTCCCATAAAGTTGTTTCTCTATAGAGAAACAACTTAGAAACAGTATAGGTTCAGTTTCGTGTGTCGTGCGTGTGCTCGACTCGTCTCCTTGGCGGCGTTTTGTGGCGATGTTGGTGGCTATATGTCTTGTTCACACGTTTCCAGGTAGAGTTTGGTGTATTGTTTTGCTGTTCTTTACGTTGTCTTTCCAAATGCAGTCAACGTCACCTCATTTTTCATCCATCTTCAGCGTTTTTCGCAAAGGTCAGAAATCTCCATTTCAAAGCTACTGAGCGATGACGTAACTGGTGTGTGTTTTTGTGAACTCGTAAACCACTGAGTGGGTTATGGAAAGTCATAACTCACACTTTTGCTCTCTGTTTCCTTACTATTTTTGGACGTAAAGCACTCATAGTTAACTCAGTGAAAGTTTGCACCGGCGAGTGGTGTAAACTATATTCGACAGTCGGACAGAATGAGTGAAAGCTCAGTTTGACAGATTCTTACTTCAAGCGGCTCGAATGTAGGCCAGCCATATCCGCTCCCTTTTTGGTCGCTGAAGACGTAATCTATAAAACAAAAAAACAAACCGAAAAGGCAAGTTTCATACAGGCCTTCGTGGCTCAAAAGTATACCCATTATCCAAACTATTTCAAATGAGACGCTGCAAACATTACGTCAGAAATGATAAGTAGTTTTTAAAAAAAATAATACAGCATGTCATCCAGTCGAAGCTCTTTAGTGACATCAATTGACACAAAAACGTCACTGAGGCGGCCAGCGACGTGATTTCACATTTTCTTCTTCCGATCAAGTGTCTACCGTTCAGGCAGAAGAAAAGGCATTGCAGTTGTACATTCGCTGTCTGTCTGCTGGACACACACATGACGAGAAAAGTATAAGGCTGTTGTTGTGTTTGTTTCTGAATGGTGTACACATTTTCCCCTTCCTCTGTGTAGCCTGTCAACCACTTCTATGTTGTTGTTTTGTTTTTTGTTTTTTTTAAACGGGCCCTCTGATTTACAATTAAAACGTTTCGCGACGTATGAAAGAATCGAGAGAATTGCTTTTGAACGAGACGTTACAACGACTATTGAGATTCATTATAAAACTTGATACTGTCAACTTGCTTTACGAGAAGTGATAACAGATTTTACTCTGCAGCGCATTACCTTCTTCTGTGACCCTCCCCCCCCCCCAAAAAAAAAAAAATAAATAAAAATAAAAATAAAATAAATAAATAAATAAATAAAAATGGATAAAATTAATGAGGTGCGATTTTAAAATGGGAGCGTACATGTACCAATGGTGATGTTGTTTCACCAAGATGCTCGAGTGACATAAATTGACTCTTTTTATTAAGCATCTGAGCACGTGTCATTGTGAAAACGACGAAGTTATACACATCTGGACAAAAACAACAACAATTACAAAAAAAACGCTCGCATGGAAAAATCGAGAATCAAGGTGTGCGTGGCTGCTACAAGTTCTCAAAGAAAAGGAAAATAAATAGGTGAAATTGTCAGTCCTCGCATGCTGATCGCTGATATTACCCTGTTTTTTACTACCAGGCCCTCCCAAAGCAGGCAGCAAAATATAGTGGAACCGGATTCACACAAACTGATTAATTATAAAAGAGGTAACGGAAACTAAATGTGCGGATGAACCGGCTGAAATGATGTAATAGTCTAAAACTGAAACTGGCAGCTTCTTACCAAGACTGTCGGCTATTTCAAAGATTTCATTCGTAGGCACAAGCTTAGCGGTAAAGTGAGTGTTGACGTGTTCATTCCTGCACACACAACGTAAAAAGGAATTAAAAACAATAAAACACATGTGCTCAGTTTGACAGCTAAATTAAGAGGGCGGATCTCCACTGCCGAACGGATTAATTTCAGTTCGGTAAGTGACGTTTGGAAGTGAAATACCTCGTTGTGCAGCAGAACGCGGTGAATAAGCTGGCAAATATCTGGCAATGTCTAAACAGAGCTATATCACTATCGTGGTTATCAGGAGGAGCAAATTGTTCCGACCGATCGCGATGATAAAGGTTTGGTATGCGTCAGTGCTAGGGTGTGGTATGCGGACCTTTTCTTGTTTTCGATCTGATGAGCAGATTTAGAACATGGTATGGTATGGCATTTTGTGGTATGGTATGGTATCTCATCGGCACACACCCTTTTTAGACGCTCAGGGCGCCGCAGGGCCGGAGGACGAAGTCGTGAAATCAAGCTGCTTCAAAGTGCTATCAAGTACTATTCTTTCTGGAGCGCCCAAAACAATGTTTTCTGTTTTCCGCGCCACCGGTCACAGCCTGCTCTTCTTCCAAAGATGGACGGTTTTTATTGTTGTTGTTGTTTTAAGCTTCCGCACTTGATATTACATACGTGCTTGTGTACACGAGACAAGCACCGTAATCGAGCCAGCAAGTGATCGATCTGGGGAGGAAAACTCTCCAACCAATGTTCTTCTAGCCACGGGATTCGAACCCGGTACGCCAGGATCCGCAGACGGATGCCTTAACAAGTAGGCCAAGATCCCCTGCAGATGGGTTGAAGGTGCACTGGTGAATCAGCCTGAACTTTAAGAAACTGGCAGTCAGGTATGCATTTTTATCAGTTAGCTAGGGACATTTATTACCTTTTTCGGTCTGTCACCATATGCAGATACAGCTGAAGGTGTGGTTCTTCGAGTCTCACATTCCAGTACCTGGAACAACAACAGCAACGTAACTGGCAGAGTCTCGAGTGTACGAGGTCGAGTTGAATGGCCCTAACATCACGGTATATCCCTGGGCTAGTTCTCCATTCTGGTAAAAGTTGGATGTATTCATTAAGCCAGGGCCACACATCGTACAAAGTAATGTATAAGGATTGACGATTTCAAACCCAGTATTACGCGGGAAGCAGTAATACGTGCGGCGGACGCCTCTAGTCTCATTGAAAACGAGCGAACGTTAAATGCAACGTCTGAAAACAGGGGTCTTACCACTGGAACTTGCCAATGGTCTTTCTGTTGCTGCTCAGGGATGTATTCGTCAATGCAGGTTCGAAGGAAAATCTCATTGTGCCTTGACTGTAAGTGCACTCTGAAACGCAAATTATGGGAAACTAAACGCAAGAATAGTCCTTTGACAAAACGCCAGAAACGTAACTTCAGCCAGCAAAGATAAATAATACAAGACACTTCTATTACTTCTACTATTGCAAGACTACAATCTACTACTAACTGCACAAAACAAGAACTTTGAACAAATAATACATCCATGATAAAAAGTAAGGTATGATTATGCGAGAGTCACACACAAATATAACAATATGGGAGCGTATATGAACACAGAGAGAGAGAGAGAGAGAGAGAGAGACAGACAGACAGACAGACAGACAGACAGACAGACAGACAGAGTGTAGTGGATCTGATTATACTTGAAATGTAAATGAAGTCACGATTTGCATGGATACTGGTGCTTGCCATAAGAATGGTTATCGGCATAAAATCCGTAACAGTGTTATACAGACTGCTTCAGTGTATTCAATTTAAATTATTTGAAATACGAGAAGCCGTCACAATATAATATCGATAGACTAGCAATGCTCAAGCAGTCAATTCCATTCCTTGCAGGGAGCCAGTTAGTTGTGCTCGCGTTTAAAATACTCCCCGTGTTTGATATTAATACAAACAGCCAACCACTAATACAATAGTACCAGTGTGTCTAGTACTAAATATTCAACATACAACTCAGTGTTTTCCCGAGGAACTGGCAACAAGGCAAAAAAAGGAAACTTCATTCTAATAAGTACTCACCCTCAACGAGGAACTCCTCGGGCACATATAGCACATGGACACCAAACCCGGACCTGCCGTTGACAAGAGTCTGCTGTTTATGTGACAATTTGCCCCTCTTCTGATGCACTCCCATCTGATCATGACACGGAATGGTACTGAAAGGGTGTCTTTTGCCTCCACAGACCACCAGCTCGCCGTCGTGAACATAGGCTCCGAAGTCGTGTCGAGCTGGGAACCTTCCTACCTCGTCGAAGCCCACTGTAGGTGAAGGTTTGTCTGAGACATCAGCAGCGGAGACATCTGATGCCTTTCCAAGGCTGACTGGGCCACTCTTCTCGGGCTGCAAAACAGATAGTAAATAGCTGTCAGTATAGTATCAGTCATTCCAGCCCAATCCATTGTCTACTGATAAAGAGCAGGGGTACTCTATGAAAAAAGACCCAAAAAAAAAAAAAAAAACCCAAAAACTTCACGTTGGTTGCGCTTAGAAATACAGCAGCGAGAAAGAAGGGAAAGTTTGCTTTGTTTGGGACTGACAGTTCCAGTTACTAATTGTAGCGATACTGTGTGACACTATACTATCATAAAGTGTTGTTACGGGGGAAGGGTACTTTACTACCCCGAGGGAGACGACAGAGAAAATTAGCCTGAAATATGATACTATACTGTATTATACGTTGATGATACTACTATACTATTATAGGTTGGTTTTTCAGGGAGGAAAGAAACAACTTTATGGGATGGGGCAGATTTCGCTGCGCGCAGCAGCAAGTTTCAGTGATACAAAACACGACGGTGACGTTTCTGCGTCATAGACACCTTGCGTGCACACTATAGTGCTGCGTTCTTTTTCGCGGGAGTTGTGCGACGCGTGTGTGTGTGTGTGTGCACGGTGTGTGTGTGTGTGTGTGTGTGTGTGTGTGTGTGTGTGTGTGTGTGTGTGTGTGGACGGATGTAATCATGGCTATCTCCTAAACCACCTCGTTAAAGGACTTCGTGATTTGAGATGAAGTGGGCAGTCACGTTCTCCAGGCCGGCTTTTCACGATTTTTCTCTTGCCGAATTTGTAGAAGAGTTATTGCCCATTTAACAAAAAAAAATCTGTCATGTTACGTATTTTTCGAAATAATTTTGTTCAAATGCCTTCATTTTGTAGATTGGGGAAGTTCATCCAATTATACTGGATAGGTTCGTAGCACAGCTTTGTAGCTCAGATAGACTTTGTGGGAAACAAATATTTCTGAGGTATGGGTCGTTTGCGTATAAGGCCAACTATCTATGAAAACGATTCCTTCAAATTACTCATCATCCCGGCATTTTTGTCACGTGTAATAACTGCACATACGACAGGAACTACTGCACTATTGTAGCTTTAGTATTAAGCATAGCAGAGCTTTTAGATAAGCATATTTTTAAAGTTTCTGCGAGAAGCGCCGATCAAAAAAGTTCCAATTTTGCAATTTCTTAAGAACATTCCAATGCATTCAAGTCCACGTTTCACCAGCTCTCTAGATTTTCCAGATTTTATGTAAAAATTAATCAAGTCACGGAAGTCACAAAAGCAACAAGGAAATCACAAGATATGCAGAAGTAGGCTATCATCTGTAAGTGCAGTGTGAGGCTGACGTCAAATGTTTAGTTCACACACAAAATCAGCAAGTATCGTCACTGCCTCCGACATTTCACCAGCCCTCTAGATCTTCCAGGTTTCATGTAAAAAATAATTCAGTCGGCGAAGTCACAAAGCCAGAACGGAAATCACAAGACATGAACAAGCATCGTCAGGCGATCTCAGTGCTAGAGACCGACGTCAAATGTTTAGTTCACGGAATAGATGTCATCTCTCTCTCTCTCTCTCTCTCCCCCCCCCCCTCCCGGACCTAGTGTCACTGATAGGACCTGAAGGGAGAACCGGCAACAATGACAACAGAACAGACAAAATAACATGAAATTTGGAGAAACAACTTTGTAGGACGGGGCTCCTTCTTCTTTCTCCTCCTGCAGATTGTTGGTATCATCGTGAGACTGTGCTTGTTGCTCGTCACAGTCTTTTGTAGACTTTTCCTTGCCTTCCACGTCTGCTGAAGATACTTCACAAAGAACCCTGGCCTCTCTTTCACGTTCATCTGCCAAGACAAAGTTTTCCTTCATTTCCAGCACCTTTCCTTGAGCAGTGGCGATGTAAATGGTTCCTCCATCACTAACAGCGCGTGCTCCACTTGAAGGGGCTGGCAAACATCCAGCCGTATAGACATGACCAGATAGGGTGTCGATACACTGCACCATGTCAGTGTTCTTTCCTCTGGCATCCTGACCCCCAAACACGTAGATCCTGTGACCCAGCACTGCAGCAGTCGTGTCTGACACAGCCACAGCCAGTCTGCCGAAATGGGTCCAAGTCTTCTTCTTGACGCTGTACACCACGACATCTGAAGCAGGGACCTTTTCAACAAGACAGCCCTGCTCAAGCCCTCCGATGACATAAACGTTCCAGTTCAGCGCCGCCATGCAGTGTTTCTCCCGGCCCTTCAGCATCTGCGGCAGAATGTCCCACTGGTTATCACCGGGCTTGTACACAGCGAACAGCCTGGACTGGTCAAATCCACCACTAACGTACAGTTCGTTCCTCCAGACGCATGTTGCAAAGTTAACTCCGAGTCCATCCGGTGCTGATTTGAGGCGGTAGAGAGGACTGTCCTCGCTGCCCACAGGGAAAGAGGTTAACTCGAGCATCGTTTTGGTGTCGGAAGCACCGCCTTCTCCACCGACGAGAACAACGTGCCTTTGTATGTCCGGACACTCGATCAGTTTGTTCTGACGTGCAAGTATTTGTCGCTGGACAACCTTATTCTCTTCCATTTTTCCAGTCAACTTGTATGATAACGCCTCCTCGACGTAATCTGCAAACATGGCCATGTTAGTTTCAACGCTTTTCGAAATTTAATGATTTACCGTTTCCACAAAAGACATTTTCAACTGTAACATAATTATCTTTCCGCTTTCTTCCGTTTGAATAGAAAATGCATCACTTGTGCAAAGGATTACAACTAATCTGTAAAACGCATGGTATTAGCAGCATTGCAAACGAAACCATGTATCACACTATACTACGTAGACTTGGGGGTTTCGTAGGTTACTGTGTATATGCCCACATGTCTGTCTTTTGAAGTTGTTTCACACATTTTAGCAAATGAAAATGATTTGGAATAAAATCATAAACGGACACTTACCGAACATGAAGTCTCTTAAAGGATGGTTGAGGTACGCCACAGCTTTGTCGAGACACCCAGGCGTGAGTTGTGGAAAGCAGACAAAAGGCAGTAACTCCGGCAGGTGAGTCTTCCTGGAATCTGCGTCTACCTCCACCCACCGCAAAATGCCGTAAAACAGGCAGTCCATTTGTCTGGCATTTTCGCTCAGTTTTGTTGAGGTAAACGTAGACGACGTGACGGAGGAAAGGAGAATGAGTAGAAAAGTTTTGCGAATGTCAAGAAATTCCTCACAAATGCTAACCAGCGCGAACTGGTTAACTGCCAGATCTGCCGCCTTTTGGGCAAGTTGCGTCAGGTCGTATAACTCTGCAAACTGCCAGATTCCGATGCAAGTATCTGTATTCATATTGTCACTCAAATACGCCTTAACGTCATCTTGCAGGAACTTGATCTGAAGGAAGATAGCCATCTTCAGGATTTCCTGAGCTGTTGTCATGGTGACTACATCTTCGCCCTTATAGAGGATGTCCAGCAAATGTCGGAATGAATCGGGAGTGACGTCACAGTGATCCAAACGAACAAGTCTGCTGGAACTCTCGCACCACGGTGACGTCAAGGAGGCTTTGAAAAAATCGGATGCAGCCGCAAGCATAAAACGATGGCACTCAAATGTGTCCTCCCCGATGGCAACGGTGAGATCAAATAAAAGGCCGTGGCTGTACAGATGATTGAATCCTCCCTGGAGACCTGCCAAGACCTTGTTATTAAACTCTGTGCGTTCCGGTTGAAAGCTAAAACAGCTTTCATGCAGAGGTAGAAAATCCATGTCGACACCAAGTGTCCAAGGCACTGAAACAATATCATTCACATAAGGTAAGTACCTCTCATACCTGTCACATGTGTGCGTGTGTGTGTGTGTGTGTGTGTGTGTGTGTGTGTGTGTGAGAAAGAGAGAGGGAGAGGGGAATTCCAGGGCATAAATACCTTTGTAAAAATCATGTCCTTGCTACTGCGCGCGCGCGCGCGCACACACACACACACACACACACACACACACACACACACACACACACACACACACACACACACACACACACACACACACGGAGCCGTTTCGTCAGAAACAGGTTTCAATCACAGGCAGTGCGTAATACCGATTTTCAGGGCAGACGTCTTGCAGCAGACAAAAGGGTAGCATTCGGCCGCACGCACACGATAGGAACTGTTGTCAGTCCAGCAGGTGTACTCGTCATTCATAATCCACAACTCACAAAGAACTACACCCACAGCAGAGCGCGAACATCGTGTAACGATAACCTACACTGTCGCGAAATTACTGAACCGCAACCGTTGCCTGTTCGCTGTATACCGCTCCTCATGGGATAATAAATTAATAATTGTTTTGCCAGAAACTGGCAGGCATGAAATCTGTTCTACTGGATTATATATATATATATATATATATATATATATATATATATATATATATATATATATACGCACTCTAGGGCAGGGGCGCCGGAACCGGGGGGGGGGGCAGGGGGCAAGAGTGTCTTTTTGCCCCCCCCCCCCCCCCGGAAAATCAGGTGACTATGGCAAGAGGGGGGGTAAAGCCATGGTCTTGCCCCCCCCCCTCCCCCCTTTCCCCTACCTCTCCCCTACCCCTCTTCCTGCTCTCTCCATCATCCCACCCAACAGAGAACTGTTTTTGCAGACCGAAGGCTCCTCTGATTGCCCCCCCCTCCCCCCCCCCCCCCCCCCCCCCCCCCCGCTTTTCACTTTTTTTCGTGCAATGTCCTTCTTTTCAGTGGCTCCCTGGTTCGTAAAGGTTTTTTTTTTTTGTCTGCGCAGCATCTGATTGCCCCCCCCCCCCCCCCCCCCCCCCCCCCCCCCCCCCCCCCCCCGCTGTTCACTTTCTTCGGGCAACGTTCCCCCCTCTGAGATTCTGCCCCCCCCCCCTCCCCCCAACATCTTCCGGCGCCCCTGTAGGGTTGTTCAAGGCGACGGCTCTGACATTAATACTAGAATTCACAGTTTTGTTCCCGAACACTTGCGTCTGCTGGCTATGGGAATGTTGTATTTTACTCCTGCTATGTCGCTTTTTGCGTGCACTCGCAGAGAAGACACGGGATACAACAGAATACTACTCCAAAACTTTATTAACAGAAGATGCGCGGAGAACAAATTCGTGAAAGAAGAAGAACCCAGAACGCTGTGCAGGGCTGCTTATATACTAAACAGGTCAGATCTAGAACATTCCTCAACTTACTGGCAAGTTCGAAATCTTTCCAAGGTGACGTAATCTACTGACGTTACTGCACCAGCATGTTCTGGGATGGTCTAGAAATTTCCATCGAAATGCAGTGACTTTTCGCGATCTCTACAAAAGGTCTTCTACTCAGCGAAGAGATACATCAGTTTCAGCAAACTTTACCGATTTCAAATCTGTGAAAACCTGTGCATAACTATGTACATATAACACAAGTTTTTACAGCACTTGCATAAAACAGAAACGTACTGGATGATATGTGCAAACGTTGAGTGACACAGAGCTGTTCATTGCCGCTACAGTCGAATCCGCTTGTAAGAACCTCGTAGGGACATGCATCACTGTGTTCTTATAAGCGAGGTCCCTTGTAAGCGAGAAATCGGTTATAAGGTCGTATATGGAAGTGTGTGTTCTTATAACCGAAAAAAGAAGAAAATAGCAAGGAGAAGATGGCAGGTCAATGATATTTCTCTTATTTCTCTTCCCCCTCTTTTTTTCCTTTCAGCCTCTTTCTTCTAGCTAGACACACATTATTATAAAACTTATTTGCAGAATAGTGGGTTTATTTCCCTGAAAGGGGACAAAAAGTAATAAAAAATAAAATACAAATAAAAAATAAAAATACAAATAAAAATTAAAATTAATTAATAATAAGTTTGGAAAAAGACAAACAATTTCTGGTTTATGATTATATCCCCTATCAGAAATGATATAGTCAGAGTTGTATTTCTTGAGAGAGAGAGAGAGAGAGAGAGAGAGAGTATTCTTCCAAACTGTCTTTTGGACTTTAATGAGACAAACATGAAAGTAATATGCAAATTAAACAGACGTGTATGATTTTCAAGCGTCAGAGAAAGCTTTAGAGAGGGCAGGGAGCAGGGGAAGCGGTGGAATATATAGGAAAGAAAAGTCGGTATGTACTTCCGTTTATCTACACAAAAATTTAGTTCACGTGCAGTCAAACCTTTTTATCTACACAAAACTTTAAGTAACGTGCGGTCAAATTCTGATAAAATGACTAAACAAATAAATTATTTCAAATCGGCTTTTTATTTGGCACTATCAATCATAAAGGAAACACAAATATTTTACATTTGCGCTGATAGTTCCATAAAAGACCGTCAGCCAAAACAAAAAATGCTTTTCATGCAAAATTTTCATGCAAAAAAGTGAAACAAAACTGAGGACGAACTCGTTCTTTTGCTTAAGAAAAATTAATAATGTTTTTTCGGCTGTTTTTATTCACTCACATTCAGCTGGAAACAACTAAAATCGCAAACCAAATATTCTTATTAATCAATCCTAAATCTTGGAAGCTTTTGAAAGTGAATTGACATAAAGAAAAAAAAAAAAAAAAAAACACATGGGCTCATGCTAGAGCACCATGCTTCCCATCTAATACCAATCTGGAGTGGTTTAATTTACTTTACTTGTTGGAGTTTAGATGCAGAATGCCATGAACAGCACTTCACTGTACACAAACTACCCGTTCAAAATGACCGCAAAGGTTTCGCAAATACACCTTGTCCTGGCTGATCTCAACTCCAGGCCCTATGTGGTGGAAAAGGACGTTAACCCCCCAAACACCCCCCCACCCACCCACCCACCCACCCTCAACTCCAGGAATTGAGAACAGTGGCATGTGCGGTATCCATTCTCTAGTGGTGGCACTCACAGCTGTATACACAACAACGTTAGTTTGAAGCAATATTGCTGCTGCATAGATTTCTGCGTCTGAGCGATAGAGCTTTTCTCTTCCTTTCTGCCGTGTTTCTTGCAAGTGATGTTTATCATGTACACAAACCGAAAACGAAACCGTTCCCTTTCCCGGCCCCAAAAAGAAAGCCCACTTCCTGGAAACGATAACTTCTACTTTCGATTTCTAAACCTGCTTATAAGAACCTGAGTTAGGCCTAGTTTCCTTTAGGCGAGCAAAAGTTTTTATATCCGAGAGAAGGTCGTGTGGGGAGCAAGCAAGTGTGGTTCCTATAGGCGAAGGTTCTTATAGCAGAGGTTCTGATATGCGAGCTTTTATAAGTAATCACAAAGAACAACTTTGGCAGGGACATTTCGGGGGGGGGGGGGGGATCCTTATAAGAGAAGTCCTACTAAGCGACGTCCTGTTAAGCGGATTCGGCTGTATTAATGAGAAAGGGGGAGGCGGGATAGCCGCATCGTCAGTAGCCGCAGCGTTTAAGTTTGAATGCCGGCTCGTGTCGTGAGTTTGAATCAGTACTATCTGGCAGCTAGATCCTGGTGTTAACTTTCTCTTGGTCTTTGATAGCAGCCATAGGTGGAGGAAAAGGAGGCTGAACCTCAAAACACCCACCCACCATACGACTAGAAAGTTGTTTACTACATTTGGTTGTTGGACACAGAACTCAATCTGGCAGCGCCGCCATTTTGTTAACCGGGCCCGCCGTGGTAGGACTAACGAGCGTATTGTCACAGTCACAGCCGGACTCAGTAGACGGTTTCAATGAGCTAGTTGTTAGCCGCGGTTACATGAAGCGACGTGAACCTGAAGCCGGCCAGCCGGCTGCCGCCAGACTGGGAGTCACAGTGACTACTACAAAATGTCAAACTACGACTGACATTCCAGAACATCATTGTGATACATACAGTTACTTACAGTGAGAGATCTCTGTTGCCAAGTTCCAAAACCGAGGACACGAATGCAGTACTTTATTCCTGGCCGGGAATGAGTGGAACGCGTGTCCTGATCAGTTCCGGGATTTCTCACGCCAGCTGTACTTTCTGTTTTGGTTTAGCAGTGTGGTCTAAGGGAAGCAACTTATTACAATAAAGGTTGGTCAGAGTTCCTCCCCTTGATTTGACGGATTGTATGGGCCGATAGGATAGTCATGACCGCCCCTCTCCTGTCTTCCCCGAACACTCATGGGTTACCCGAACTAGGGATAGGAGAGCAATTCTGCCCAGACAGAGACAACGAAAGGAATTACTGTGGTTGCGTTTCTTGGCGAGTTAGGAAGTCGCTAAAAGTAAACGTTTGAAAATGCCAACAGTTTACAGATGTTACTCTAGGTCCGAGTAAGTGGTCTGAGGGTGTCGAACTTATAAACTCAAGTTACTCTCACACTGGTGTGTACTCAGTTATTTGTTGTTGTTGTTGTTGTTGTTGTGAAGTTGTTGTTGTTGTTGTTGTTGTTGTTGTTGTTGTTGTTGTGAAGTTGTTGTTGTTGTCAGTTGTAAAGTTGTTGTTGTTGTTGCCCGAGATTGATCTAAACAATACGTCGAACCATCAGAGCAGTTTCAGTTCCTGCACAACAAGTTTCGACCTGACTCCGATCTCTGTTTGCTCGATAGGCTGGTTGTGTGTATTTCCACTAGTTGACTGATTTTATTACAATCAATTATTTTAATATAATCAGTTGCAGCCTCTCAGCCCTAGCTAGCGTGGATCAGGAGTAGAATCCTTACACTGACCGGGCCCAGTATATTATGTGACGCTACAGACACAACATGGCTACGTCAACACGGTCACTCCTGAACACAACAGCAGCTGAAGACAACCACGCTACAGATGGCGCCATGTACAACACTTATCAGAACTGTTACGAGTCGCTGCAGATCGGATAAGGCAATATACAGCAGTCCCAACCGAGGGGATGTCGGGATATAGTTGACTGGACGACTGGACGGACGTTGCTAATCTAGGTCTTTTTCAATCACGGAAAGAGGCGGCACCAAAGACAATTAAGGGAAGAAAAGCACTTACAATTATATAGCTTCCTTACAATTATATAGCTTCCTTATGGGTTTTGAACTTACGACATGATCAACCTATCAACCACCACTCTTTCGGTTTGGAAATCCAGGCCCGGCATCGGGAAAGACATTCCGGACTCAAAAATAAAAATAATTAAATAGATAAATGAATAAATAAATAAATTGGTCAGTAAAGTAATAGGAAACTGGTACAAAGAGAAGGCTAAAGGGGCCGCAGCCAAGAGAACGGTCTTCTTTTCGGTACATTGTCCGCAGCGACAGTAATTTCAAATCTGCGGCATTTTTTAACCAGTCTGAAAAAATCGGAAATGGTCCGGATTCAAACCATTGGCCTTCAGGTCTTCGGTGATTTTTAACGCTTAGTGAATGTGCATCTTCAGTCAAACCAAAGCTCTGGATGTTTTCAATTCATAATCTTAGCATATGTGTCTGTGTGTACGTGTGTGTGTGTGTGTGTGTGTGTGTGTGTGTGTGTGTGTGTGTGTGTGTGTGTGTGTGTGTGTGTGTGTGTGTGTGTGTGTGTGTGTGTGTGCGCGCGTTGTGTGCACAGACGTATAGAGATAGACGCACCGCGGTCAGGTGCCGGAGTGGTATAGTTAATGTACCCCCCAAGTAATGGACCCCCCGGTCCAATAACGTTAAAGTTAATGGACCCCCGGGGTCCAACAATTATAATCAGAGGGTATAATTATTGGACCCCCTCTATGGTTGTTGGACCCCCCTTTCACTTAAAAAGAATTCCATTACTTATAGCTCTATTCTCTTTTCTATCACTCGTACACGACACATTATGGTTTAGGAGTAACCTTGGTACAGGAAAACTGAACTAGCTGAGGGTGGGTGGGTGTTTGGGGGTTTAACGTCCGGGGTTTAACGTCCTTTTCCACCACATAGGGTGATATGAAAGACGGGGCAACAATGAAAAAGCCAGCACAAATATTTGGCCCCAGCCGGGATCGAACTCACGACCCGAGCATTAGAAGTCCAACGCTCTACCATTCGACCACCCCGGCTCCCCTGAACTAGCTGAGGTACTGACGCAGACACATTGGATTTCTGAAGGAAAATATGCTATCAAATAAAAAGATAAACAACAAAGTACCTCTGTTTCCCGTGTGTGCGTATTCAGGCGTGTGTGTGTGTGTGTGTGGAGGGGGGGGGGGGGTGTCGGTGTTGCCGATGTGTGAACTGAAGTGCGCAAAACATATTTCTGCAATTATGGAAATATGGACTGATGAGTCGGGATGGGGGGGGGGGGGGGGGATCAATATGGGGGTGAGGGTGAGTATTTGGACGATGGGTAGGGATGGGGGAAATCTACTCTGCTCGGAGGGGTGGGGAGGGGGTATGTGGGTTAAAGGGTTGCGATCTGTAGTGGATGTGTGAATTTTGACGTTGCGCGCGCGCGCGAGTGTGTGTGTGTGTGGGGGGGGGGGGGAGGGTTCAATATGGATGGAGAGGTGTGGTGTGGTTGCGTCATATGTACGGAGGGGCAGGGTCAATTCGACGTAGGTGAGAGGAGGGTGTGTGGGGGGGGGGGGTACATGGAAGAGTAAATAAAAAAAATTGATGACGGTGTAATGTCATTTTAACATTTCAGGCAGTTTTTTGTTGTTGTTGTTGTTAATGTGACATCTTTGATTACGTCTTTGTAAATCGCCATCCCTTGTAAACCACGTTTTGTGTTCTGTATTTTAACCACGGTTTAAAGTTTTATAATAATTGTTTCTGCTGGCCTCTTAAAGATTTTCTTAGAAAATATTTACCATTGAGATTTTAATCATTTTTTTTTCTTTCAATACCAAGAATCATTTATTTTTGTAGACATGTTGATAATAACCAGTAATTAATGAAGAAAATAACTGGATTGAAGCCTGAATTATACACGACTCATACCAAAAAAAACAATTCATAGTGTGTGTGTGTGTGTGTGTTCAAACATCACAGGGAGATCTATAAACAATCACGACATGGGTTCAAACGCCTTAAGTAATGAGAAACACCTTTAAGTAACAGGGGGGTCCAACAACTATAGGAGGGGTCCATTAACTTTAAAGTTATTGGACCGAGGGGGTCCAAGTACTATGGGGGTCCAACAACTTTATGACAGGGGAAAAGTGACGCCGCCGCGCGCCATGTTGCTAGTACCTGGAAGTGCCAGCTGTTTACATAGCGCGCATAGCATTGGCCAGACGCTATCAGCTGTTTCCATAGCGCGCATAGCATTGGTCCGCTTTATCTTACGTCACATTTCTGATGACGTCTTTCTAAAGGACTTTGTATTTCGAACGAGGCGTCCAATACACAGAGCCTCTGAGTTCTGGTATTAGTAAGATGGCCGCGACAGCGACACTCGCAAGCATCTCTTTACGTCTGTGGTTGTGTGTTGGCGGGGGGAAGGAAGGGGTGTTCGCACGCACTTTGTAGTTATACCAAAGCGTTTACTCTTTCGGGGGCAAACTCTTTGGTCATACTAAGCATCGTCCTGCCTTTAGATGAAGGGGCAGTCATGCAGAAAACGGGAAGGAAAAAAAAACCACCTATATGCAAGACCACTCCAACACCAGATTTAAACATTTGCCCCTCTTTACGAACAGAATAAAATAGCATCGCTGAATCGGCTTCCATTCTCCCAGTGTGTTCTACAAACACGATTCAGGAAGTTCTTTCTATTCAAAGTAAATTCGGGAATGTTCAATGTTTGCACAGTGGAAATGTATGTGTCATGGGATGTGTGTGTGTGTGTGTGTGTGTGTGTGTGTGTGTGTGTGTGTGTGTGTGTGTGTGTGTGTGTGTGTGTGTGTGTGTGTGTGTGTGTGTGTGTGTGTGTGTGTGTGTGTGTTCGTGTGCGTGTGTGTTTGAAGAATTCTTGTTTACATAAGTTGTAAAAGAAGGGAAAACCCCGATGACGCCAGTACATCCGCAACAGACCTCATAGCAAACACATTCGTCAAAGTTTCGAAATCAGCTTAGCGGTTAATGTCTGTGCTGCTTACAAGGGACATGAACTTTGTTATCAAGGTTCTTACCTTTACTTGTCTTTGCAGTCTATACGCGGCAAGTGAGTATTTTGTGTATGTGACTGGAATTCTCTCTCTCTCTCTCTCTCTCTCTCTCTCTCTCGCTCTCTCTCTGTACACATATATAGACATTCTAGTTCATGCATGCAGTAATTGTGTGTGTGTGTGTGTGTGTGTGTGTGTGTGTGTGTGTGTGTGTGTGTGTGTGTGTGTGTGTGTGTGTGCGTGTGCGTGTATGTGAAGTTTCATGTTCCAGTTTTAAGTATGTTCGGTCATTTTGGG
Organism: Batillaria attramentaria; assembly: GCA_018292915.2. Taxonomy (NCBI): domain Eukaryota; kingdom Metazoa; phylum Mollusca; class Gastropoda; family Batillariidae; genus Batillaria; species Batillaria attramentaria. The sequence continues at coordinate 71,541 of JACVVK020000624.1, forward strand.
GTGTTTTGTTGTTGTTGTTGTTGTTGTTTATTTGTTTGTTTTTCAAAACTGCAAAACTATATATATATATATATAAACTGAGATGACATGCCACTGATACTTTCAGTTCCAGCACTTTACCTAAATGAATGCGAAAACAGCTACATACGCCTCGACACAAATCCTACGACTGTAGGCTGCTAAGGTATCCGGGATGATGAAAAAGTTTTATGGACAGTTCTGTGCCACGATAACGTTTCCTTTCCATTTTTCATCGGATCGTGTGTTTCGGACGCTTGCACATCTGCGCATCCGGGATTTTGGCTTGTTCTATTCTCTGTAAACAATTTCAGTGCGTTAACTATTGACCTTGCCAGTGTCAACAACAGCCTGGACGGGTGCGCCGTGTCGTGTCATATAAACAGTACGAATGAGGTGTGGTCATGCAAACTCAACGTTACGGGTGAGTCAGTGTCCCTTTTGCATTTCCAGTAAAACGGGTGAAAGAGGGGCCATTATATGATTGATACTGAGATAATTACATTCTGCTCTTAATAACTGACGGAACAGTTATCGCACACTTATTGCTCGCGTTTGTGAACAGTGACAGAGAGAGTTTGGGTCAGTTAAATGTTTGAGATTGTATTTCATTGAAAGTGATGCAGTCAGTGCAAACAGTATGAGACTGTATGTTTTCCGCGTAGTTTTGGTTTCTTGTTGCCTTTATGGTGAGACTGATATTGAATGGGTAGCTTAATTACCAGCCTTGATGCAAACAAAATTAACGTCAAGATTTGTTGTTTCAAACATGCCGTTCAGCATTAATTTTCTTTTGTTTCAAACAAAAAGAAAATTAATGATGAACGGCGTATGAATCATTCTAATCAGAACACACGAGTACCACAACCTTGTCAACAAACGAACAGTCAACCGGCCTGCTGCCGACCTCGATCACACAACCCGCCACGAGCTTCACAAAGGGAGAAGACCGCACCACAGCACCGAACACCAACACGCAACCAAAGGTAGGAGTTACAGAACCTTCCACGAAGGACCCAGGGGGCAGTGACGGCGACACTACAGAACGGGGCACCACGACAGAATCGGAGGGAAATGGGAATGCGATACTCATTGCTGCTCTTGCTGCTGGTGGCGGTGCAGTTGCAGTCGTTGTTGTAACAGTTGTTGTTGTTTTATGTAGAAAGAAAGGTATGTAGTGTATTTTTGTATTATTATTATTATTTCAGACAATTATGTCAGTCTAAAAATAATATTACGTATACGAAGTTGCTTTCCAAGCGAAAAAAAAAAGGAAGTTATGTTTCGAGAGTCTTTTGAAAATGATTCATATTTCAGTAGAATCGAAGAAACTTTGTGCTCGTGCGCGCGCGCGCGCGCGCGCGCGTGTGTGTGTGTGTGTGTGTGTGTGTGTGTGTGTGTGTGTGTGTGTGTGTGTGTGTGTGTGTGTGTTCGTGTGTTCGTGTGCGTGTGTGTGCGTTCATGTGTGTGTGTGTGTGTGTGTGTGTGTGTGTGTGTGTGTGTGTGTGTGTGTGTGTGTGTGTTCATGTGTGTGTGTGTGTGTGTGTGTGTGTGTGTGTGTGTGTGTGTGTGTGTGTGTGTGTGTGTGTAATCGCGATACTGTCGTGTTTTTGTGGATGCCTTGTTCTTACTGTTTTTTTAAGACTGTTCTATATGAAACGGTTTATCAGGCCTAAAGCGGAGCAACACTGATGATTCCTACAGCCAACAACTCGAACGTCAATCCCCGCCAACAACCGCTGCTGACGTAAACGACGATGCCAACGTTGCCAGCCACGACCCTAACAACCCACACTACCTCTACGCCGTTGTTGACAAAAGCAAGAAAACCAGCAATAAAACAGATAGCAACGTTTCTGTGGATGCAATCGTGAAAGACACGACACAGCCTGCCAGTGCTGAAACTGAAATCGAACTGAAAGACAAGAAGAAGAAAACAAGCAAAAAGGCCGCCTGTGACATTTCTGTGAATGGAAACAAGAAGGTCGTCTCACAGCCTGCTAATCATGAAACTGAGAACGAACTGGAAGATGGCATGTACGCAACTGTAGACAAAAGCAAAAAGACCACCTCCAAAGCGAATGGCGACTGTTCTGTAGCGGCAGACATGAACAGAGCTCCACAGCCTAGACGTCATACGATTGAAACTGAACTAAACGAAGCCATGTATGCAGTTGTCAACAAAGGACCCAAAGTTTGCCGTTCTTCTGGGAGAGATTCATGCGATGTCAAGGAAGGGATGGAGATGTACGCGACAGTTCGGAAAGATGCTAAAGCCGAGAAGGGAGCTACGAATGCTAAACCCGTAGTTCCTGTCAAACCGACCCAGAGGAAGAAAGGTAATGTTTGACCAAAAGAGAGAGAGAGAGAGAGAGAGAGAGAGAGCGTGTCATGTAAAGTTAAAAGTTACGCGTTTCGTATTAATTCTATGATATCACAAGGCCGTTCTCTCGACATAACCGATATCACATTGGCAAGTCTGAACAACAAGTCATTGATACATGGTCATGTATTTACGTTGGATACTTCTGCTCGGTATTGAATGTAAAATTCGAGGTTTGGAGCTGCATTTGGACACGAGAGATAGGTCTCTGTCTTCAAGTTTCTTAGTTTGCGTTGGCTAGTTCCTACACTTTGGGCAACGGTAGGTTTCAAAATTAAGTTTATCTGGTTATCTCTTTCAATCGATACAGGCTGACAAACTTAATGATTTGAATGTTGCATAGTGAAATTTAGTTTTCTGTTTTGTCTTTTGTTCTGCCAATGCCTATCTTCTTTCATCCGTAGCGTGCGCAAATGCGTGCAAATGTAAACTTCCAAAAACAACATTTTCACTCTTTTTTTTACAGTGGCCGCATACGTTAACTTGCCTGCACCCCGAGTACATCATCATCTTCAGACGCCCGCCTCGGGTGCTGAGCAGGATCCCCAACATGACGTCACTGACGACCGTGACCAGTACAACACACTCAGCTTCACCGAGCGACAGTCAGCACCACACGACCACGGGGATCACTACAGCCACATCGGAGCGGGATACTTCTCGTAAAGAATATCGCAAGAATCGCAGACATTATGCTGCAGTGAAAGACCATAATGGTGTAATCACAGTGTTCAGTCGGTTTGCGGTGTCCTCTATGCTAGGTGTTAGTATAACGCGTTGCTTGATGTGTTTGCTTTGCCGCGAATTAGTCTTTGTTGCTTGCACGGCGTTAAGCCCCAAATAACTAACTAACTAACTTGCTGTGTTTGCTTGTTCAAACTGCTCCGTGACACCTCGAATACTACTTTATTTACATGTACCATGACTGATATTTTGCTTCAAAGTCTCGTTCCAGTGGGGGAGCCGGGGTGGTCGAATGGTAGAGCGTTAGACTTCTAATGCTCGGGTCGTGAGTTCGATCCCGGCTGGGGCCAAATATTTGTGCTGGCTTTTTCATCGAATCATCGTTGCCCCGTCTTTGATATCACCCTATGTGGTGGAAAAGGACGTTAAACCCCCAAACACCCACCCACCCTCTCGTTCCAGTGGCAGTTATAATAATATTATGTTTTCTTCCGACACCTGTGCAAAATTGATTTGAAACCTTCATATCACTAGGAGCCACTTCAAGCCACTATTATGCAATCTGCAGCAGTCTCGCGTAATGGTGGCTTGAAGTGGCTCCTACTGGTGTGCAATGGCTTGTTCTTTTTAACAAGTCTAGGCAAGGGGCGGTAGGGCTAGGGCTCTTAAGAATTAACTGGTTTTTTTTTTGTTTTTTTTTGTTTTTTTTGGGGGGGGGTCTTCTTTTGTTGTTGTTATTGTTGTTTTGTTGTGTTTTTTTCACATTTGCTATGTAGTTTTCAGGTATGATCATGTAGTTTAGTTTTCGTGGTATAGAAAGGATAGTTTGTAAGACAGGCATTACTGCCTATATTGCCACTACCGTTGAATAAACATTCGGTCAGTCTCTTTCTCTCTCAAATCGAATAGTTTCCTCGTAAAGCGTGAACCTGAGCCATTTATTTTTCACGCTCTCTGTCTCTCTCTCTCTCTCTCTCTCTCTCTCTCTCTCCTGTTTCCTTAGAATTTCTTGCGCTTCTTTCTATCTTTGCATGTTTAATTTTTTTCTTTTCTATTTTACTATTACATTTACTTTTTTTGTGCCAGGTATACTTTTTGTCATGTTAGCCTTTATTTTTTTGTGTCTAGATTAGCAGGACAGCTTGTAAGATAGGCAGACCATGCCTACAAGTCTTTAGCCTGAAATAAACGTTTCAGTCAGTCAGTCAGTCAGTCAGTCTCTCTGCGAGTCTGCATGTGGGAGTGTAAATGAGCTAATGATGTCATGAGCGTGAGAGAGGCCGCCTGCACCACAAAGTGGCAAGGCTGACGACGGCTCTTGTTTCATGTTTAGGCACTGTGCACATGTTGCCTTTGTTCCGCGCCCGCCGTTCGGTTTGCATACACAGACAAACACATCAATACATCAAACACATCAATGTTCCGTTTCTGCCGGTGTGATGCAAAGCGTAGTCCCGTGAATGTTGAATAATAGGCGAGGGTATAAGTACATTTGGTTTGGTTATGCTGAGGTTTTGCACTTTTTGGGATTTGGCAGCGGGGCATGTCTCCTACTATTTCGCCCTTATTTTCAATAAATGTGATTATGTCTTTTTGTTTGTTTGTTTGTTTGTTGTTGTTGGTAGTGGCGGTGGTGGTGGTGGTGGTGGTGGTGGTGTTATTGTGTTGTTGTTTTTGTTGTTGATGCTGTTTGTTTGTTTGTTGTTATTTGTGTGTGTGTGGGGGGGGGGGTGTTGTTTTTGATGTTTTAGAAATTACCCCTTTTACTGTCATTTCTCATGCAAAAGTGACCGCTTCAATTGTTTGTTCGCGTCTTTGTTTGTTTGTTTGTTATTTGTTTGTTTGTTTTTGTTTGTCAGTATCACTGTCGTTGCAAAGGAAGGCCGTGTCAGTTCTGCAAAACGGAAATATGAAAAGGTGTCATTCTTGAGGAGGAGTCAATATAACCTCCTACACCGGCTTATCGGAATGTGCTCCCTCACGCCAGAAATGGTCAGCCCATATCGTGAGCACTTACAAAGTGGCATGTGTGTGTGTGTGTGTGTGTGTGTGTGTGTGTGTGTGTGTGTGTGTGTGTGTGTGTGTGTGAGAGAGAGAGAGAGAGAGAGAGAGATGTACGTGTGGGTGGGTGTGTTTGAGAGAGAGAGAGAGAGAGATCCCTCGCATCATGAAAAGCTCATGCACTTTCCCGACAAAGGAACCATTCGATTTGTCGGAGAAGCAAATACTTGTAATGGAATTCGAACCTCGTAGTGGGGTGCCACCGATAAATATAGTATTACGCAGCTCCCACAAACTTGCTAATTACTCTTTTATCTTTTTAACTGTGCCTGTCTTCCGGTGATAGGCACCACGGATTGGTGAACATGATGTAGAAAGGTGTGTGTGTGTGTGTGTGTGTGTGTGTGTGTGTGTGTGTGTGTGTGTGTGTGTGTGTGTGTGTGGAGGGGGGGGGATAGATAAGAGGGTTGGGGAGGGGGTTGAAAGAGAGGGAAAAAGACATCGAGCAAGCACAGCTCATAGTTGTAAATGAGGAATGGGAACGCAAGAACACACACACACACACACACACACACACACACACACACACACACACACACACACACACACACACACACACACGCACGCACGCACGCATACACACACACACACACACAGAACACCAAAGGTGATACAATCGCCTTAGGTCTTTCAGACAATTTACACACCATCTATACTTTAGACGAAAACAACAAATAAATAAATAAATAAAAACGTGCACATAAAAATCAAGACATTGTGCCTTCAACGCAAGAATAAAACCAGCAGCTCATTGTCTGATCTTACTAATGCGACTTTGAGTTCAAAAAATCAAAATCAATTGCAATAAAGGCATCTGATCAATAATTCCTGTCCTGCCCTCTAGAAAATAAAGACAGCCTATAACAGACTGCATTCAGAGGATTTCAGGAAATCAAAACAACCGGCAATAGATCCCATTTACTTGCATTACTTTCCAAAAGAAATTCTCTCCCCCAATCGATATACTGTTCCTAACTTCAAAGGGACAGGATTGAACAGGGAGATGTGTTCAATCACACATAATGATATTATTTGGCTGACCACGGTTTTTAAAAGGCATCCTTCAGCACATTTCTATTTCTTTTTCGTTTTTGCTAGTCGTGCCATGGAGACCGTTTCTAAACTAATATGTTTAGGTGCGCCGGTGTAATATATCAGACACGTTTGACCGGGGCACTTTTAGCCTCACGCTGCATTGACCCGATGGACCTCCAGTATCGAGCTTCGTAGACACGGGGCACTTTTAGCCTCACGCTGCATTGACCCGATGGACCTCCAGCCTCGAGCTTCGTAGACCCGGGGCACTTTTAGCCTCACGCTGCATTGACCCGATGGACCTCCAGCCGCGAGCTTCGTAGACCCGGGTCACTTTTAGCCTCAAGCTGCATTGACCCGAAGGACCTCCAGCCGCGAGCTTCGTAGACCCGGGTCACTTTTAGCCTCAAGCTGCATTGACCCGAAGGACCTTGATCAAGCCTCGAGCTGAATAGATACGGGATAGATACGGGGCACTTTTAGCCTCAAGCTGGCCTTGAGCTGTTTTGATGGTGTCTAGCATTACACCACTATGACACATACACAAACACATGACACAGACAGGCCTGCGTTCAGCTGATTGAAGCCAAAACGCAGTAGCCGCCGGTGACAGTGTCACAACCGAACTCGACCTTGTAGCTCACTGAGTTGGAGCAGCAAGGGAAACATGGCGGACGCTGTTTACCCACAACTGTGTTTTGCACGGCCGTCAAACGTCCATGTGTTGCATTACGAGCTCTACTAATCTTTAGGGTAAGGCGCAGGCGCATTCGCAAGCCCAATTGTTCCAAAACAGTGTGTGTGTGTGTGTGTGTGTGTGTGTGTGTGTGTGTGTGTTGAGTTTAACGTCCTTTTCCACCACGTATGGATGATACCAAAGACGGGGCAACGATGAAAATGCCAGCACAAATATTTGGCCCTAGCCGGGATACGAACTCACGACCCGAGCATCAGAAGTCCGACACTCTACCATTCGGCCACCCCGGCTCCGCGTTCCAAAACAGAAATCCTCATATATATAATGATAGCAACAGCGCCTTTAAACGTCACCCAATCCTTTGACTGGACTGACTGGAGACTGGCTCAGCCCATTCGCGCCGCTAGCGTTGACTGTGGACAGAAATCAGTTCTGCTGTAGAAGCCAGGAAACGGGCAAAGCTGCAAGGCCAGTTCTAGTTCTGCTGTGTGAGGTGCAGCATATCTACTGTTGTGTCTGACAGCTGGTAGGGGATTTCGCGGCCTACAGAATTGTGGACTATGTAGCTACCGGTTGCTTGGTTTCTTTAATTCTGGGTCAGGATTGGCCTTCTATGTATACGTGGATTGATGTTGCTTGGGAGTAGAGTGGTTTAGAGGTTTTTACAGGTGAGTATCGATGCGATGTTTCTTTTTTATTCTTTAATTACGTTTTAATAATCAGTGGGGATATGGTTTTGCTATATCATAATACCATTGTCACCAATGTATACAAATATGAAAGTAAACAAAAATCGAGAAGTTGCAGTTCACGTCTTTTATAAACTTTGGACAAAACCTGCGGATACTAACATTGTTAAATAATAGCTGGTTGCCATGGTTGCTACAATCTTTCGGGTGTTGTACTGCCTTCACTTAGGGATTTTTTTATTATTATTATTATTAATGGTAACAGCTAAACGTTATTGTTACTGATAGTCTTGTCCTAGGCTTTAGTTTTCTGGTCCTGTGCGTACATTTTCCTAAAGTCTCTCTCTCTCTCTCTCTCTCTCTCTCTCTCTCTCTCTCTCTCTCTCTCTCTCTCTCTCTCTCACACACACACACACACACACACACACACACACACACACACACACACACACACACACACACACACACACACACACACACTTTGGAATACCGACAGGGCACGTCTGTCTGATTATTCCGTAATTCCGTAATCTCCGAGCACTCTCTCCTACTTGATACGCCCCCTTTCTGTTTAAACCAACACTTAAACCGTCTGCGTGCATTTAATTACCCTGGGAATATTCTCACGTGAAGGCTTAACCTTTTACGAGAGAAAGAACAAACCTTATCTCCAATACCCCTGACCCTTCCTTCTTGACAAAAAAAATCAAAGGCTTGTATGGGCCGTTGCGCCTTTGTCAGGCCGCCATATTAACTGGTCATCCGTCTTAGACGCGAGCGATAATAGGTACTACGACGTGAGTAGAGCTTAATCTGCCCGACTCATGTAATGCACATTTATCACAGTAAGGGGCTCAGTTGCAGTTGTTATAGCCTCGTATATCTCAAAGAACCGGCTTAATGGAGTGTATAGCGATATTTATACTTATCCACGGTTTAAAGCCAACCCATGTTCAGACATAAGCCGTTTGGGTGAAAGTGAAAAGAAAACGTGAAGAAAGAGATCTTAGGGAATTAAAGGAAACAATAAAAGTTTTGTTTTTATATTGTTTTATTCATATACTCTCTCGTTACTCACCATTCACTATTTTCTGGTGGAGCCGGGATAGCCGAATGGTAGAGCGTTGGATTCTCAATGCTTCGGTCGTGAGTTCGAATCCTCGCGGCTGGGGCCAAATATTTGTGCTGGCCTTTTTCTCGTTCCCTCGTCTTTGATATCACCCTTAGGTGGTGGAAAAGAACGTTAAACTTTTTAACACAGACACCACCCTCACTATTTTCTGTCTCTCAGTCTGTCTGTCTGTCTTTCTGTCTGTGTCTGAGTTTGTCCGTTTGCCTCTGTCTGCTTGCCTGTCTCTCTGTCTCTTTCTCTGTCTGTGTGTCTGTCTCTCTCTCTCTCTCTCTCTCTCTCTCTCACACACACACACACACACACACACACACACACACACACACACACACATACACACGCACGCACGCACGCACACACGCGCACACACACACACATAACCTGAGAGAGAGAGAGGGGGGGGGGGAGAGGAGAGGGAGGGGGCTAGAGGAGAAGTAATCAGTACATAATCCAGCAATATCCCCAAAACAAATTAATCAGCAGCCAAGGGCACTTGGTACCCTCTCAATCCACGGCCAGAGCAAAGACCTTAGTAAAGAAAGTGATTACCACATATGACATGTCATTTTAAGGTCTCAACATTCGATTCGTGGTTGATATAATCATCGGTTACCGTCGGGACAAACACATTCTCTCGGCAGAAAATCGCAATCAGTTGGGGCGAGTTTTCACAAACGCAATCTCTCGGGCAGGAGAAGAAAAAAAAAACCGCAATCACTTGGGCGAGTTTTCACACACTGTTGGTCAAACATTATACGGCAGATGGCAGAGCCGAAGTCTTGTAGCGTCAGTCTTAGAAAAAGCTCAGCGTATAAATTACAGGGTTCTGTTCTCGGGCTAGAAGGCTCTTTTGGTCTCCTGAATTATTTGCAGTAGGTAAACGGAGGGAAATTAGGCTTGGAGAATGGCTCGCTTTTGCCGCCTGTTCAGTTGTTTGAAATGGCCTGGCAACAATAGGGACCTTTGTTGTGTAGGTCGGTGTTGTGAGTCTGTTCAGCGCGCAGGGTACAGTCGACATAATCATGTTCTGTGTAGGTTTGTGAGAGTGGTGTGTATATTCCATTATGGACATTCAATGCGTCCTATGGCACGGGTTTAAAGCGCTGGGGGCGGGGGGTGGGGGTGGGAGGGTGTGTGCATGTGTGTGTGTGTGTGTGGGGGGGGGGGGGGTGTTGAAGGGGTATGTGTTGAGGGGCGGTTGATAGACATAGTTCTGAAACTCTCTCTCTCTCTCTCTCTCTCTCTCTCTCTCTCTCTCTCATTCCCGGATAGCCGAATGGTAGAGCGTTGGGCTCTCAATGCTCGGGTCTTGAGTTCGAATCCCGGCTTGGGCCAAAAATTTGTGCTGGCCTTTTTCTCGCTGACCCGTCTTTGATATCACCCTTAAGTGGTGGAGAAGGACGTGTAACTCTCAAACACCCACCCACCCTTGATCTCACGCTGGCGCAAACTCACCCTGTTCTGTCGACAGCTCTCCTCCCCACCCCCATCAAGGGCTAATTCCGATAGGGAATTTCTGATCTCCCCCCCCCCCCCCGTCCGCTCTCCCCACAGACATTTATGTATAAGTCCAAAATGATAATAATATGTTTTTAGAAAGTTTGCAGCAAGTAACGTGATCAATTCTTCACTCTGCATAGAGTTGTTAATTTAAGACTTTCAAAAAGCTTTCCATAATCATGAGAATGTACAGGGCTGTACTTTCATTAGCGAACATTTTACGCCGTTAGTTTTACAGTTTTATTATTCTTCACAGACAGTACAACTTTTCCATGCGATCATTTCACTTTCATTCAGCATGGCCGGACACTGTCGTCCCGATTCCTTAATCGAGAGAAAATATTCACTCTAGAACTACGGTCGCCACAGAGGGTTGGCCCAAGAGGTGTGTCACTATACCCAGACTTGAACATCGTGCAACACCACAGTGCTTCTTATCGTCGTTAGACAGGTAAGTGATAACAGTTTGTAAGTTTGCTGTTACTGTTGCTTTTCCATGGTTTCTTATTTGAAAATGCAAGACCACTAGCTGTGACCTCTCTCTCTCTCTCTCTCTCTCTCTCGTTGGACTCAAATGCTCGGTTCGTGAGTTCTCATCCCGGCTGGGGCCAAATATGTGTGCTGGCTTTTTCATCATTGTCTCGTCTTCGAGATCACCCGTATGTGGTGGAAAAGGACGTTAAACTCCCAAACACCCCACACACACACACCCGCCCCCACCCTCTCTCTCTCTCTTTCTTGTATGCGTGCGTGCGTGCGTGTGTGTGTGTGTGTGTGTGTGTGTGTGTGTGTGTGTGTGTGCGTGTGTGTGTGTGTGTGTGTGTGTGTGAGAGAGAGAGAGAGAGAGAGAGAGAGAGAGAGAGAGCGGGGGGGATCAATTTCATACTTTGTCAAATGAGCTGATGACTTCACACATATTCAACATATTCAACGGTTTATGATTTGAGTGTAGGTTGACGACACAGGAAATGACGTTTGAATTGGAAGGGAAGCCTAAAACAAGACGGTTTCGTCTGCACGACGCCCTCAGACGAACCGGCTCCCTTCTTGGTGATGATGACAGCTGGTCAGTATTACAACTGTGTGAATTAGGACCAGTTTGTTCGTGTTAGTTTCAAAAGGGCCAAAAAAAATTCATTGTTTGAAAGACACATTCTGTGTCAGTCCTCTCCAAAGTGGGCTTTCCTAAAAATAGATCCTAAGCGGTATTGTTGTTGTTGTTTCCGAACCAATTCTTGGTACAACCTTGTTGGCATTAATGTCGTTGTGTTTGCTGCTGCTGTTGTTGTCGTTGCTGCTGTCGTTTTGCAATTATTATGTTTGAATATCATATTAATCACAGCAGGTTGAGGTTCCACTATGTGCCATGTGACGTGTATAAATGCCTATTTGTTCCACCTGAGCTTCATGGACAAAACGTCCCCGCAGTCACTGTCAAACTTTTATGGCCACGATCAAATAAGGAAATTAAACTACCTAACACTCATTTCCACCTACAAGCAGAATTATTTACTCCCTTCATGCTTTCACGCTCTCTGTCAATGGGGCTTCTTTTATCAGTGTCACACCAGCGGTGCCTTTATGCCGCACATGCGCTCCAAGCCGTTCAGAGTAAATAGTCACCTCGTTCGGTTCATGTGAATCACGAACCAGCGGCTGATCTTGACATGCGTAACAATGGCTGAACGTCCAGGAGGCCAAACGCCGGACAGTATTATCTGCAGATGGGGATTTTCACCTATCAAATTTATGAGTTCAGCGTGGGTGTGAAGTCTTCGACAACGTGTGTTCTTAACGTGGCCTATAGAGCGTTGGTTGGTTGGTTGGTTGGTAACATTCTAGTTTGCCTTGGAGCCGGGATAGCCAAATGGTTGAGAGTTATATAAAATATAACTATGAAAATAGTGCACAAGAGTATACTACACAATTGTAGTGTACTATTGTACAAAAACAGTGTATTACATAATAAATTAAGTGAGTTCGAATCCCGGATGGGGCAAATTATTTTTTGCTGGCCTTTTCCTCTTTGCCTAATCTTTGTTATTACCCATACGAGGTGGAAACTGACGTTAAACGCCCAAACACCCACCCACGCACCCTCTTGTTTGCCTGCTTGCTTGTTTGCCTTCTTGTTTGCATTTTAGCCTGATAGTTTGTTGTTTCGACTGTTTGTTTGGCTGGTTACAGTGTTGGTTGAGTGGTTGGTTGGTTGGAACACTGTAATTTGACAGTTTTGCGAATTGGAAAGTAGTGTGATTATAAAAAATTTTAATTTCAATGTGATTCCTAAAATGAACATGGAGCGTGACCTGATCACCTCTTGTCTTTCTGTTTAAATGGCATTATCTGAAATCGTACGTAGTTCTAGCACTTAGAAATGTCATCACTTTTTCAATGTTATCAAAAAGAAAATGGACAATATTACGAGTTTTTAAATAACCGACGTATCTCCCTATTGAACGGGACCCGATAGCGTACTTTTTTTGTGTCCATTGATATCAGATCTCCAGGATTTCCGATATCAATGTGATCAATCCGATATCGAGAAGGCAATTAGCCAATCGGATGTCCGGATTCCTGTGAAAAGAAGCAATACCTTCTAATATCACTACCTTCTGCTGATTATTTCAGCCGAGAATGGATATCCGAGTCTCGCTGCAACTTCGCAGACAGACCTGTCACATTGCCAAGGCAACGGTCCCAGCTACTGGTGACGCAGTTGGACAGAAGCCGACGTAATAACCCTCACCCACGTCACACAACTCTCTTTCGTGCACGTCATGGGCAGGTCAGAATGATTCGCTCCTTCTTCTGTTCTTGGGTTTTGTACATTCAGGTTATCCTTCTGTTTTGCTTCAGTCAGGCGTTTATTTTGCTGTAGGCATACAACAACGCTGTGTAAAACATTTCAACCAATGCGCTTAATCGGCGTGCATCAGAAGCCAGTCACTTGGGACACAAGTATACCATTTGAAACCATTGTGGTGACTCTGGCTGGGGTTGGTGTTGTTCTGCGTACCTAGAAGCGTACCGCATACTGAGCAGACGACGTTATTTGGTTGCGGACTGCAGGCCACTAGACAGGCAGCGCTGACTGCTAGCTACTTTAAGCGGTTTTGTCGATCGACGGGTAGTACAGGTATGGAAGCCCTAAGCCAATGACGGTCATAATTCTCTACTGTTAGAAGCCGTAAAGTCACGAAAACGGACGCAATGGCCAAAAGGAACATCTATTCATCTGGCCAACACTCTTAGAGCTTTGTTAACGGCAGTTTTTTCCTCCTCGAAATTCCGCAAAACTCATTACGAACATAGAGACTTAAAGAGTCATTTTCTTACATTTTTTGTGTATCAAAGTGTTTGCATATCAGACCAGATTCATTGTTGTTGTTGTTGTTTCAATATAATTCTTCATCAGTGTAAAATAAAAAAAATTACCTAGTGCGCTGATTTGGTGCTTAACACAACGCGTGAATATAATCTGATAAAGGATAATTACGTATTTTGTTGCCGAACTTTAAAGAGTGAGATATCCTGAATATCATCGATTCCCGAAGAATCCCGATTGCATACGACACGAAGAAGATCTAAAAATACGAATGGTTGATGCAGTTAGTTTCTTTTTGTCTATCACAAGCAAAGTATTGCAAAATACGTCATCATTTCACTGATCAAGCTGCCTGTAGTTTGACTTTTGTTTTTCGCTTTTTATTCAGCGAGAGGTTTGTGAAGTGCAGACCCTACTGCCGGATCTCACGACCCCGGTGTCCACAGAGAAGAGCGCGTACAACATCGAGTTCCCAAACCGATCATCCCTTATGGACAGAGTCCTGATCAAACACAAACCCGTCATAGCAAGCGGAATTCGTGAGTAGTCATAGTCTTTCTGCAAAGACAAGAAAGAACTTATTCGTTCTTTTAATGGTTCTAGTTGTACACAATAAGGTTCACCCTGCGGTTCAGGTTTTGGTCAGTTTTGTCGCTGCTGCTGCTGCAAAAATCATAGATCTTTGAACTTAGTGGGCGAAGCGGTCATTAGTCCTTCCGTCTGTCCGTCCGTGCGTCAGACGGTCAGAAAGTTAGGTACAACAAACAAGCAAACAAAAACCCTTTAGTGCACAAGTCGGCAAGTGAACCTTTCACTCACTCACTCAAGACGGGGAGGGGAGGGGGGAGGGGGGCGGCGTTGGGGGTGGTGGTAGCCATTTGATACGAGGCAAATCAAGCAGCGGGGGGAAGGGGTAAGGGGGAGGGGGGGATGGGGGTGGTGGTGGTGGTGGTAGCCATTTGATATGAGGCAAACCAAGCAGCAACTTCAGTATGCATTTACCTGCATACTTGTATCCTTATTTCTGTCACAGTACCAAGTTTCCAGGTGTCACCATATCGTGACGTCAGAGAGGAACTTCTTCTACCCGCACAAGTGTCGGTGAGCAAGAAAATCATCTCTATGTTCTCACTGAAATATTGTGCTTTTTTTTTCTTTTCTTTTTTTTTTTTGGGGGGGGGGGGGGGTCAGTGATTGCATTCACTGGTGAGGCGTGGGGGGGGGGGGGGGGGTGTCTCTGTTCGGTCGGTTTGTTGCTAGTTAAACGGTCGGTTTGCTTGTCGTTTGGCTGTTTGACTGATTTTCTCGGGGAGCTGGTTTGTTACTGAGTAGACTAAATCAATATTCCAACGGGTGATTCATTCACGTACTTGCAAATACGCCATATCTCCCCATACGTCATATCTCCTGCAGGAAAAATTCCCCAGCACAAAAGACACCAAAAAGTACATTCCGAGGAGGAGAAGAACAGATGACGCCAATAATCAACATTACGGTCAGTGTATGCTGTGGAATACATCAGTGGTAGTTTTTAGCCGGCGTAAGTTCAACTGATGTAGTGAAGAAAATACTGTAGTTTCAAATTCCTGTCAGAGACTTTTATTCAAGACTGCAAGATAATTCGCTGCTCACTTCAAAGGAGACGTTGCTGGATGATAAACTCTAATAACCTATTTTTATGTACTCTGTCTGTCATTTTCAGGAGATGTGCCGTACGGCAAGGAAGGAACATACATTTCACCACTGAGCTACAGCAGACACTTTGTGACGACTGAGGGGAGACCACTCGCCACGAAACGCCACGTGTCCGCTCCTTCCGATTCTCTCCCTGTATCAGGTATTATAACAGTAAATTGTATTCGCATTTCCTGTGAAGGCTTGCGGGCCGGCGTCTGGCCACATAAATGTTCTTGTTAGATTTCTTTTCATGTGGCAATTGGTGGCCACTGTCATTCACAAGATAAACTCATCAATACGGGTATGACCCCGAGGCGCTCGAGTGACACAGGGCCTGTATGTAATAGTCGAGGTTAGGGCTTTTAGTCCCGTATTAGAGTCTGAACTCGAACTAAACTAGCTCTAGGGTTAAATTTTCAGGTTTTTTGTTGTTGTTTTTTTAATGAAGAAGCGGGCCCATTCCAGCAAGGTGCCTAAGCTGTTATAGAAGGATTTTCCCCCTCCTTTCTTCGCTTCCTTTTGTGTTTAATTTTGCTTTTGGGTTTCTTTTGTCCTAGTCTGGGTTAGGCCCGTAGCCGTGGCCGGTTAAACTGTCCTCGACCTTTACATACGGGCCCTGAATTATCAGTGGCCGGTTTAAAAAAAAAAAAAAAATCAGGAAATCAGTTTCAGTTCCGTTTGCTGTGCTAGCTACTACGACTGCGATGGCGGTATCAGAATCAGTATTAAATTGGATTGATCCTTCCTTTAGTGTAGTGTAGCTGTTCTTTATAGTTATGTAGTAGCTGTAGCAACGGCAAGTTCGAAAATTGACCTTTGTGTTAAAGCTTTAACCGTTGATAAATAAAGAATCATCATTGTCATCATTGTCATTGTCATTGACTGTAAACAATTTTAGATCGTGCGTTGCGTACGCAAACAGTGCCTCTGTGTCACTTACGCAAATCAAGGAAAAGAATAACAAAAGAGTTCTTCTATCGGGGAAAATGAATCCGTGTCGTTTCAGGTTTTGACGGTGGAGCGGCTAAAACAGACGACAACACTTTACACCAACGGATGCTTCCTTATTTGAAAGTTCCTCGCATCATTTAGAAATCGACAGACAGGAACGTGTTACGATATATCTACAGTATTGTTGTTTATATTTTGTTTTCGATAAGATTTGGAGGAAGGGTTGGTTGGGGTTGGGGGTGGCGGGGGATGGGGGAAGGGGGGGCATCATTTAGAAATTGACAGACAGGAACGTGTTTCGATAGTATTGTTTATATTTTGTTTTCGATAAGATTTGGAGGAAGGGTTGGTTGGGGTTGGGGGTGGCGGGTGATTGGGGAAGGGGGTAACATATCAGTCATTTTCAACTGACTACCTAGGGACAACGAGAAAGAAGCCAGCACAATTTTTGGGCTGAGAGAGAGAGAGAGAGAGAGAGAGAGAGAGAGAGAGAGAGAGAGAGAGAGAGAGAGAGAGGTTTGTTGTTTTGTTGATTTTTTTCTTTTTGTTGTGTTTTTGTTTATTTGCAAGGTTGATGTGGACAGCAAAGTATTGCATTCTCAGTATTAATTCCAGTTTTTCAGTTTGTTTGCCTCTAGTCATTTTAGTAAAGGGATTTTTTTTTTCGGGGGGGGGGGGGGGGTTGGTTGTTGGTTTTTTTCTTCTTCTGGTTTTGTTTGTTTGTTGGTTTGTTTGTTTTACACGTCACTATTGCCTCTTTTTAAATTGAATTAACATGCTTCTTTGGGTGCATAGGTGATACATGTTGTCTGGTCTAGGCACAATTTACGCACACTCGCGCGCAACATAAAAATGGATTTCGTTATTGATCTGACTGCTTCGTCGTCGTTGTCGTTATTGTTGTGTAATACTACTGAATTGCTGAACAGAAGCGTTGTGTAATACTACTGAATTGCTGAACAGAAGCTAAGCATTACTAGATGTGTGGATGTGTTCCTTTTCCCTTCGCTGCGTTTGTGCGTGTCCTTCAGTTTCACTGACGCGATGGCGGTATCAGAATCAGTATTAAAACTTGACGATAAACTTGATTTGCTGTTATTTGTTATTGAACTGTTGTTGCGTGCGCGTCTCAGTGTGTGTGTGTGTGTGTGTGTGTGTGTGTGCGTGTGTGTGTGTGTGCGTGTGTGTGTGTGTGTGTGCGTGCGTGTGTGTGCGTGTGCGTGTGTGTGTGTGCGTGCGTGTGTGTGCGTGTGTGTGTGTGTGTGTGCGTGTGTGTGTGTGTGTGCGTGCGTGCGTGCGTGCGTGTCATAATTATGCGTACATCACCAGATTTGTACCTCTCACTTACACACACAAACACGCACACACGCATCGACAAGAGAGACAGCACTGAACGGCGAAAGTTTATTTTCCTATTGACACGTATCTTTGGTTTCTGATGGAATAATTACACACGATCTCAACAACCCTCTTTCGCTAATAACAAGTGTTATGCGGGTGGGTGGGTGGGTGTTTGGGGGTTTAACGTCCTTTTCCACCACATACGCAAGTGTTATGCGGATTGGGTGGTGCGTGGTAGAAGGAGCAGTGTATCAAAGCATAGAATCCCGTTCTCAATATTAAAAAATAAATAAATAAATAAAAAAGGAAGAGATTTTTACGCCAATAAACGTGATCTACGTTTCGCTTTTTGCACACGAACAATAGATAATTTTGCAATGTGGAGTGAACTCAGCTGGAAAGCAAGCCTGCAGTATCGTTCATTTACATAACGCATAAATATATATGCATGTACAGTTAGGTAGTATATAACACATAATTTATGCGCATAAATTTCCGGGATTGCTGCGTGCCGGTTTTTTGCTTGTATAAATTTACATAAGTTAACTGTCTGGCTTCATAACCGTTGTCAGATTAGCACAAAATAAATGCAGGTCCTCAAAATGAATCTCCGAGAGGAAATGGACAATCGGTCTTTTTTTTTTTTTTTTTTCTTTCGATTTTTTTTTCTGAACATTATTGAGATGTACGTACAACGGAGATCACATTTTAAACGTTTTAAAACACTCTTGGAAACCTAAATCGAAATACACTTCATATACATATAAGATCGCATATTACATAATTATAAGATCGCATTCCGAGCTGTAGTCTCTCTCCTTAACAAACCGAACACGGGCAAAATTTCACGCAAGTGAAAGTTTAGGATAGCACGATGTGTTATTGAGTCGCAACTGGTACCGAAGATGTTTGAAAATATTCTCTCACACAAGTCAGTCATGTCAAACTGCATTCAGTACGGCTCGAGGAATGCATCCACATATAATAGTACCTCTCTCTCTCTCCCTCTCCCCGTCTCTCTCTCTCTCTGCAAACAAACTTTTAGCAAAGGTCCGCTGTTTTATACATTAACATGCACAAACCCAATCAAACAAACGAAGCTGTATATGTAACAGGCGTAACCTTAACTAATTTGTATAAATTAACAAATTAACATGAATTTACAAGTGCTAAAATGAATTTCAGCTATCTGTATCAGGCACGAACGCCATAGTACCACATTTCAGACAACAATAGTCATTTTTTTCATCACATCTTTTTTTCAGCACCTTACAATGTTTTATAAAGAAGTTAAGTTCTACAAATGCGACTCCACGAAGACTTGGGGAATAACATCATAATTACGGAAAAAAGTAGCTGTTGTATATAGCCGTATGCTGGCTACAGTACCGAACACGAAAATCAGTGAACTCTGTATACATCTTCAGTTTACTCATTAGCCAAATTGAATTTAAAAAAAAGAAAGAAAATAATCAGAAATGCCCACTGAAGAAATAACATGGATTATCTTGAATAACATGGACGTCACTTACAACAGCAATGGTCGCGTCGTACTTGTTCAGTTTCTTCGTTTTGTTTTGTTGTTGTTGTTTCTTTTAAACCTAATATGCCCATCTTCCGTTTCAATTTTCTCACAACGTAATTTCCATATTTTCAAAAATGTCTCTATTCGGCAAGGACATAATTTTTTTATTATTTTCTCTACTGAAGTTTCAACTTCGTCTGATGGGTTCATAAATTGTTTAAGTTACCAATTAGAGACTGGTCGATTTACAAGTAAAAGTTTTACAAGTAACTCGTCTAAAATTCTAAAACCGCTCAACACCTTAAACGCGGTTTATCCATGTATACTAAGCCAACTTGAGTTTCGGAACAGATTCGCCTGTGAGTGCGCCTGTACGCGCGAAACACTCTATCTCGATGATTAGTACAGCTCTGAATGCGGTACAATGTTGCCTACACTTAGCGCTCCGTCGAACATACAAATTCTACGACTGTTGGTACAACACTCTCCGCTTAGTGTGTTCGCCGCGTTAGTGAGTACACTTCTGTTGGCTCAGTGCCAGCATTTCAGATGCGTAGCTCAAAACGATCTTCGAACATAAAAATAAAAAAGATTACGCCTCTAAGTTTTCTAAAATGTCGTAGTGTACAATTAAATTATGTTCAGTCTAATATTCTGTCATGATGTTTATCCATTGGCATAACACCAGGCTGCCAATCTTGGTACAAGTATATTACAGTCGCAAAATATTTTATTGTGCGTGAGCACAGTACGGTGCAGTATAAATCAAAATACCAGCAGTTGAAGAAAAATGCACTCGCAAGACGTCAGTTGGTACATCCATTTTAATGCTGCCAAAAAAGGAGTTTCTCTCTCTCTCTCTCTCTCACACACACACACACACCACACACACACACACACACACACACACACACACACACACACACACACACACACACACACACACACACACACACACACACACCACAGGAGCACGCATGCACATACCGTGTAGTTGTTCAAAACATAGGATGTCAAGTTCAATATGAAAAGTAAAGGTTCAAAACATCAGCATGCAAAAAAGCAGTATGAGGCACAGGAGCCAATGATAATTGTCGTTCTCCTCTCTGGCTCATATAAATCCCATGAACAACAACAGCGACAACAACAACAACAACAAAGGCTAAAACATTTGTGTTTCGAAAAACACATAATCAGATCTGATATGCAAACATTCTGATTTGTTTTAGACGACCCGTTTTCTATGATGAAATAATTGAACCCATTGAAGACGCACTCTCTGTGACGCACGGTTCTCGACATTTTCAAAGAAAAAATAAATCCAGAAAATACAGTTTTTGTAGCACAGATACTTTGTTCAGAAAATTCTTTCTTTTTCTAATGATATAACTTTGATGTATATGCAGTCAAATCATGCATCCTACTTGGAAATCTATAACGCGTTGTCAAGGGACGAAAGTGGTGTCTGCTGATTATCAGCAGACGCGTCAACAGAGTTTTTAAAAAAATTAAAAGTTAAAAAGGTACACTTTATCTCACGAAACTGTGTCACATTACTTCACTTAGTCAGTGTTCGTAATACGGAACACGTGAAACGAAATTTTCCCAAGGAGACTAGAACCTATTTTCACAACAGCCTCAGATTTGATGACAATAATTATTAAGATGCTGAATGGTGCAGGGCAAAATTAAATATTTTCTTATCATTCCAAACAATTTGGAGTTGTTCAATCAACACGAAGACTTGAAGCGGGAAGGTTGGTTTAGGGAAAAATCTGACACTGCACAGCAAAACATTACACAAAACGAATGTCCAGTATGAAGGAATATTACAAGCAAACTAGCAAACAAACAAACAAACAAACAAACAAACAAAAAAGTCCAAGACAAAACTTAAGATCAGATAATTACACAAGGTGTAAGATAACGAGATACATCATTTTAGCTTTCGTTTGATTGCCGTCCTGTACTACCACCATAATGCATTTACAAAAAAACCAGTACACTGTTGAAGTCTACCCAAAATGTAAAACACACACCAAAATTTAAAAACAAAATAATGCTCTTGAAGGTGATGAAAATGAACCATTCTCCATCATGTGTGATGTAACCCTGACCAAAAATGCATTTATGTGAATCAAAACACATAAAAAAATCAAATTCACTCATAAAAAAAAAAAAAAAAAAAACCGTCCTGAAAGAAAGATTGAAACAAAGTAATGTAGCATACACTGTTTTGTCAAGCATTTTTATGACTTTCAGGAGCAAAAAAACAAGAACAAAAAACAAAAAAACGTGTCAAAGATTCTGTTGCTGTTTGGTTGGTTGTTTGGTTGGTTGGTTGCTGTTTTTTTGTTTTTTCGTCTCACTGAAGTTATTGTCTTTACAGTACTGTGATGTTTTA
The DNA here is from genome assembly GCA_018292915.2 of Batillaria attramentaria. NCBI lineage: Eukaryota > Metazoa > Mollusca > Gastropoda > Batillariidae > Batillaria > Batillaria attramentaria. The sequence continues at coordinate 92,963 of JACVVK020000624.1, forward strand.
AGCAGTTTTTCCTTACAGAAGTGTGACTCTTAAGTGATGTGTACGTGTCAGTCAGTCTGTCTGTCAGCCTGCCTACTGTCACTGCCTGTCTGCAACATTCAAGCATTTGTTTGTGAGCGTCAGTGCATGTACCTGGGTTTCTCTCTTGCCCACTGCATGTCTCTCTGTCTGCAAGCCTGCCCTTTTGCCCGTCTGCTTGTTCCCAACCCGCCCTTTTGCCCGTTTGTCTGACTGCCTTTCTGTCTGCCACTGTGTGTTCATCTTTCAGTCTGACCTGTCTCTTTGTCCGCCTGTCTGTTACTCTATGTCTGTACGGCCGCCCTTTTGCCCGTTTGTCTGCCACTGTGTGTTTATCTGTCAGTCTGACCTGTCTCTTTGTCGGCCTGTCTGTTACTCTATGTCTGTACGGCCGCCCTTTTGCCCGTTTGTCTGCCACTGTGTGTTCATCTTTCAGTCTGACTTGTCTCTTTGTCCGCCTGTCTGTTACTCTATGTCTGTACGGCCGCCCTTTTGTCTGTTTGTCTGCCACTGTGTGTTTATCTGTCAGTCTGACCTGTCTCTTTGTCCGCCTGTCTGTTACTCTATGTCTGTACGGCCGCCCTTTTGCCCGTTTGTCTGCCACTGTGTGTTTATCTGTCAGTCTGACCTGTCTCTTTGTCCGCCTGTCTGTTACTCTATGTCTGTACGGCCGCCCTTTTGTCCGTTTGTCTGCCACTGTGTGTTTATCTGTCAGTCTGACCTGTCTCTTTGTCCGCCTGTCTGTTACTCTATGTCTGTACGGCCGCCCTTTTGCCTGTTTGTCTGCCACTGTGTGTTTATCTGTCAGTCTGACCTGTCTCTTTGTCCGCCTGTCTGTTACTCTATGTCTGTACGGCCGCCCTTTTGCCTGTTTGTCTGCCACTGTGTGTTTATCTGTCAGTCTGACCTGTCTCTTTGTCCGCCTGTCTGTTACTCTATGTCTGTACGGCCGCCCTTTTGCCTGTTTGTCTGCCACTGTGTGTTTATCTGTCAGTCTGACCTGTCTCTTTGTCCGCCTGTCTGTTACTCTATGTCTGTACGGCCGCCCTTTTGCCTGTTTGTCTGCCACTGTGTGTTTATCTGTCAGTCTGACCTGTTTCTTTGTCCGCCTGTCTGTTACTCTATGTCTGTACGGCCGCCCTTTTGTCTGTTTGTCTGCCACTGTGTGTTTATCTGTCAGTCTGACCTGTTTCTTTGTCCGCCTGTCTGTTACTCTATGTCTGTACGGCCGCCCTTTTGCCTGTTTGTCTGCCACTGTGTGTTTATCTGTCAGTCTGACCTGTCTCTTTGTCCGCCTGTCTGTTACTCTAACCTGTCTCTTTGTCCGCCTGTCTGTTACTCTATGTCTGTACGGCCGCCCTTTTGTCTGTTTGTCTGCCACTGTGTGTTTATCTGTCAGTCTGACCTGTCTCTTTGTCCGCCTGTCTGTTACTCTATGTCTGTACGGCCGCCCTTTTGTCTGTTTGTCTGCCACTGTGTGTTTATCTGTCAGTCTGACCTGTCTCTTTGTCCGCCTGTCTGTTACTCTATGTCTGTACGGCCGCCCTTTTGCCTGTTTGTCTGCCACTGTGTGTTTATCTGTCAGTCTGACCTGTCTCTTTGTCCGCCTGTCTGTTACTCTATGTCTGTACGGCCGCCCTTTTGCCTGTTTGTCTGCCACTGTGTGTTTATCTGTCAGTCTGACCTGTCTCTTTGTCCGCCTGTCTGTTACTCTATGTCTGTACGGCCGCCCTTTTGTCTGTTTGTCTGCCACTGTGTGTTTATCTGTCAGTCTGACCTGTTTCTTTGTCCGCCTGTCTGTTACTCTATGTCTGTACGGCCGCCCTTTTCCCTGTTCGTCTGCCACTGTGTGTTTATCTGTCAGTCTGACCTGTCTCTTTGTCCGCCTGTCTGTTACTCTATGTCTGTACGGCCGCCCTTTTGCCTGTTTGTCTGCCACTGTGTGTTTATCTGTCAGTCTGACCTGTCTCTTTGCCCGCCTGTCTGTTACTCTATGTCTGTACGGCCGCCCTTTTGTCTGTTTGTCTGCCACTGTGTGTTTATCTGTCAGTCTGACCTGTCTCTTTGTCCGCCTGTCTGTTACTCTATGTCTGTACGGCCGCCCTTTTGCCTGTTTGTCTGCCACTGTGTGTTTATCTGTCAGTCTGACCTGTCTCTTTGTCCGCCTGCCTGTCTGTTACTCTATGTCTGTACGGCCGCCCTTTTGTCTGTTTGTCTGCCACTGTGTGTTTATCTGTCAGTCTGACCTGTCTCTTTGTCGGCCTGTCTGTTACTCTATGTCTGTACGGCCGCCCTTTTGCCTGCCCTTCTGCCTGCCTGTCCGTCTGCCAGTTTCCCTGTGTGCCTGTCGGCGGACTTCTTGCGGGAACACCCATAGGAAATGAAGACCACCACAGTTACAAGCCATCTTGGGCCAGACAACATCTTCCACCCTCACAACGCAGGAAATTTACCCATACCCCAGTTCGTGTGAAATTCTGTGATGTTCCTCCCAAAGAACCTCGACACACACACCAGCCCTCTCTCATCATATCTTGGTTGCTGGGAGGTTGCCGAGCGGTGTCTGCCCGCCGTTGGTGGAGCTGATTGTCAAAGGGACCTGAGATTCGAACGTGGAGGGGTCAAGGCCGTCCACGGCGGCTTTCTGGATGCGATGTTCCTTCAAGGCGGGGCCCCACTCTGGTTGCGGTTTCGTCAGCCGGCGAGCGCACTGAGAGACACAAAGGGGAGGAAGTGTTTGAGTGTGCTTACAAATATGACAGACACGTGAAAGAGAAGAAGTATTGTGTGTGTGGTGTGTGTGTGTGTGTGTGTGTGTGTGTGTGTGTGTGTGTGTGTGTGTGAAAGAGCGATTTCTTGCACCCTTCCACCCACCAAAGGGGAAACTGAAACCACACCCAACAACCAACCACACACCCGACAAAAACCACCCATCCACCCGCCAGATGGAAACCTCAAATCACACCCAACAAACAACCACACACCAAACAAAAACAGACCTTCTCAAACACGTTAACGCGGTTCTAATCTCCTAACCTACCTGCAGCAATGTGCCGCCGTTTGTGCGTTGTTCCGTGACGACCTTGAGAACAGCCACACCAGGTATGGCCAGGATGGAGCTGAGAGTCAGCAGGAGCCCCACCCCGTCAGACCAGCCAGGGAACGTGTAGCCGCCGTACGTCGTGGGGTTAAAGTTCACGCACGTGAAGATCAGGATCACCTGTACGAGATGGGGAAAAAAAAAAAGGTGACGACAATGTTATTTGGCTCTTGGGTGGTGTCACGCAGTCCCAAACCAAAGAGGCCTCCATAGCATCATCACACCATCATCCTCATTATCATGATAAAATTGACCAAGCTTCCGAATTTGATCCGAGACTGTGAGGAACAGCGCAGGTGCTGGCAAAGGAGTTGGGGCAAAAAAAAAAAAAAGGTTTAGGGCACGGGGTAGGGTAAGACAATGACGTTTGCTGGCCGTGCAAAGGAGATCTTCAACGGTCTGCAGCTCACCCAGTAAGCTCCGGCTTCTGTCTCCTAAACTCCAACCTGTGTAAGGCTACAGCTGTGCATATTACCGAGTGATGCGACACAAAATCTTTACCAAAACAGCTAAGAACGGGTTTTGGCCCTAGAAGTGTCAGAAGACGGCCCTTTACGCATCTGTATAGTTACGGTGCACAAAACTCTCCTAGGACTAAGCAAGTCGGTTGTCTCACCGTTAGAGCAGCAGGAGCGATGAACTTCCAGCTGATGGACCAGATTTTGCCCGGGCGTTTGCCCAGCATCAGCTGAATGTCGTCAAAGAAGCGTTCGGTTCCTGGTGCACAAAGTAAACGTGTGTTAGTGTCTTACATAGTCAAACCGTGAGTACATGAAATACACGAGTATGACCATGAACTTAACAATAAGCGCGTAAAATGGAGCGAAAAGTATCACGTATGAAGGTCTTAGACTGTTTGCCGAAAAAGATGATGCTCGTTTGATGCTCGATGAGACCGTTTTCATGACCTTTCAGCTTCTGATAGTGATAGTTCCGAGAAATAAGCCTGCAACGTTAGCGACGCTTCAAAAGCTAGCCTTAGGGCAATACTGCGGTTGTATCTTGTTTTAGGTTGTTGCTAGGTTGCCCCCCCCCCCCCCCCCCCCCCCCCGTACACACACAAACACACTTACCGTATACCCAGGACAAGACCACACACTCCACTAGACCGATAAACAGCAGCGAATAGGTCGCAGCATAGTTATCGAACAGTTGTAGAACGTACATTCCACCCTGAAAAAGTACGATAATTATATTTTAACAACAGGTGTGAGAGGTACTTCAGGTATAATTCTTAATATTAATAAATTTCTTTCCAAATGTATTTCCTTTCCAAAATTTATGTGAGGGTATTAAGGCTATAAAAGCCTCTCTCTCTCTCTCTCTCTCTCTCTCTCTCTCGCACACACACACACACACACACACACACACACACACACACACACACACACACACACACACACACACACACATGTACAAGCAGACGTGCAGACTAACTGACAAACATACAAATGATTTACCTGAGAACAGAAGGCAAGGCCAATGAGGTAGCAAGCTAGTGCCAAGACAAGCAGTAGATAGACAGAGCGCCTGCCCTTACGGAGTAAACGTGGGAACTGGTCCAGCAGTGTGGTGTGTACTGTTGTTACCGTGGCGATCTGCACAAAATGACAGCAACACAGTTTTTGTTAACGAGAGAGAGAGAGAGAGAGAGAGAGAGAGAGAGGGCTGACAAAAAACAAGAAAAACACCCAAAAACGCCTTCTTAATTGACCAGATCACTCAATCAGTTAATCAACAATCCAGTCAGTAAGCCAGCCAACCAATCGATAAGCCAGACACCATTTCATCCGAAAAGACCGATCGAAAACCCGGCCACTCACTCGCTGACACTCTCACACATATATTCACTGACTGACTACTCGCACAGTCATTCACTGACAAACCTACCTGGGTACCTAGGCCCAGTGTGATTAGCATGGCAAAGAAGAGTATCGCCCAAAGCTGGGATATCGGTAGTTTGGTAACAACCTCAGGGTATACAACGAACGCAAGCCCAGCACCTGCAAGAAAAAGGCATTAAATTAAGCTCAGCGAAGTACATTAACTTACAGATGATTGCAATCAGAGGCAGATTTGACCCTACGGCAATACACATTCAGCTTCATTTGTCCATCTCTGCTTTTCATAAGATAAGATAAGATGATATATTCTTTATAAATATTTACAAAATATGAAAGAGGGTTTTAACTGCTTTCGGATTTAACCTGTAATGCGCAGTAACACATGGGATGCATGCGTAAAACTCTGTTTTAATAATCAATTACTGAAATGTGAAATGCATGTACGTGTAATAAAAAACGTTGTCACTAACCGTTTATTCAAATTGTGTCTAGGCTATGCAGTATGATCATCAACGCAAATGAAGAAAATGAAGAAGATGATGAACAATGCTGTATGCCTTTTTGCATAATAGTTCGTCAACCCGTGTATTCGGGTACACACCCTGCATGAACCGTTCAGTTTCGTTTGCGGCTTGCGCGGCGATCTCTTACCTAACATAAACGTTAAAACAGATAAAGAATTAGCGTTGTACACTCTCTATGATTTTTGTTTTGTTGTTTGTCCGTTTGCCACTGTAGTCATCCCGAGGTTGGATGAGTTGGGTCTGTTGATGTGTTTTTGTGTAGTAAGCATTGAAATTGTCCACAGGTACTTTTGACCACGTATTAAGCCAAAAGAGAAAGTTGCCCGTAGTGACCTTGACTGGAACGTACCTTCTGTGGCGACGTCCTTGACCCCCTGATGCAGCTCGTGCGCCATGTAGCCGATAATGGAGAAGATGACGAGACCAGCAAACACACTGGTCAGGCAGTCCAGGATGGACACAAGGATTGAGTCCCTGGAAGCAGTAAGAATGTGTACAGCTCACCGTTTCCAAACAGTTGAAAACTGTCTGAACCGCTGTGCAAAAATTGGGCATCTTCAGTTGGTAAAGTTCTGAGAGACATTTTGACGACATCTTTCTTTATTCTTATTATTCTGGGCACTGCTCTTTGGGCAGTATACATAAGCATACAGCATACATATTCTGCTATTCCAGCAACACTGAATGGTATTTGGGGATGGTCTGGAAATAGCACGGTTCATTCTTCGCTTTCAACATTCATTTCTGTTTTTGCAGGCAACACACAGTCACCTCATTCAACACAAGCACTCCACACTACAATCTACAACCGACGGGAGGGGGGGGGGGGGGGGGCAAAACAGAGACAGACAGACAGAGACAACGAAAGGGCAGATTTTGGGAGAATTCCACAAGAGCGTCCCTAATCCAAGAGGCAATGAGAATACTTACAGCAGACAGTTGTTGTGGAACCTGTTGTAACTGGAGAGAGTGATGAGTCCTCCCCAGCAGGGAGACAGAGAGAAGAAGATCTGCACGGCCGCATCACCCCACACCTGAAGGGGAGAGGTTCCAGAGGAACGTGTTGTTAAGTCAGTGTGCGGCTCTCACTCGATACAATTCAGTCTCGAGAGCGTACGTGTTGAAGTAAACAGAGAGACTACAAACGTGCGTGTCATTCTAGTTTGCTTCCTTTCATGAACTGCTTCACAATTCGGTAACGTTTGTGTGTTGTTTTCAGGTTGTTGTTTTTTTTTTTGTTTTTTTTTTGTTTTTTTTTTGGATTTTTGGGTCCCCCCCCCCCTTTCTTTTTACACTGAATGCAGACCTAACATTGGTGAATGATATGGATGACCAGGGTACCTTTATTTTTCTTTAAAGACACAGACCTAGGTACTAGCGAGGGGAATCTAGTGATGAAGTACAATTCAGCTATGCTGATCAGAAAACAAGGAGACCAATCATGAAATTATTGCTTTGTTTAACTGCTTTCTTTTGCCACCTTCTGTTGAAATCACACCGTCCTCTGCCCCTTTCACACCAATGTCTTCCATACTTCGCAAGATGGCTCTTACATACAAACTTGCCGTGTGTGCAGGCGCGAATGGGCATTGCACTGCGTACTTTCTTCGCATTTATTCATCTATTTGTCTGTTTGTTAGTGACACAAATGGAAATTAAATTACATTTTTTGCGGGGATGGGGTAAGTATTTATTTATTTACTTATTCGTTCGTTCATTTATTAGCTTTCTTGTCTGTATGTTTCGTGCGCTTGGTTTGTCAAATATCCGGGTATGATTCAGAAGTCGAATCCGGCCAGCGGCCTCCGTCCTATGTTTCCGCAACTATATACGCCCAGGGGTAAGTTAGTTCGTCTGTTTCTATACTGACCTTGGCATTGAGCAGCTGGTCCCACTGCGGTGTAAGGAAGTAGAGAATGCCGTCCACTGACCCCTCAAGGGTGAGGCCACGGATCAACAGTATCGTCAGCACGATGTACGGGAAGAATGCCGTGAAATACACAGCCTGCAGATAACACAAGAAGCAGAAAACATCTCTGTATGTGCTAATTAATGTACATGTACTCTCTTCTTGCAGGTGATCCTGTTCTGAACACTCCCAGGGCCGTGTGTCTATCGTGTTACAGGAAACTGGCAGCTTATAGCCTTCACGATCACGTGACGCGAAAGTTTGTGCTGCTTGGTTGTTCGCGAATAAGACAGCTCGATACGGTAGACTAAACATGAAGAGGTTCCATTCATAAAAATGTTGAACTACCGTGTAGACAGGATAGCCCGGATATGCTATCAACAAACTATCCCTTCAACTATCGGGCCGACGACATATACGCTACAATATGTGTTAGGCCTATTCCTATCCTCGTGTACGTTCACCCGAATGTTAGGGGCTTAGGCTTATGACACACGGGAGACGTTTTTGTTTGAACTATCATGGAAAACCCAAAACACGCTAGGGCAAAGGCATGTTGTAGTGAAAACCCAAAACACGCTAGGGCAAAGGCATGTTGTAGTCGCATATTCCACGAGAAACCCGGAAAAACGGCATGTTCGCTATTTGTTCGGGCTAAAACGCACTCCCGTGTGACATCGGCCTTACCATGGTTAATAACCCCCCCCCCCCCCCCCCCCCCAAAAAAAAAAAAAAAAAAACAACGAAATAAAACAAACAAAACAAAACAAACAAGAAAAAAGCAGCAGCACTACGACGACACTTTGCTGTAAAAGTTGATACCTGACCATACCTCTACCGCCATTTGGTAAAAAGATCTTAAATCTTAAGATTTCACCAGCACTTAGGCCCTTTTATCATTAATTTTGACGACAGAGTTGTCCCAACCATCCCTTAGCCTGAGAGAATCAGTCTCAAGAGTTGCGTACCTTGCCGGACGTCTTAATGCCCTTGGCTAGACAGATACAGACGAGGACCCAGGCGAGCAGGAGACAGAGTGCCAGCTGCCAACGCAGTTCCCCCATGTGGTACACTCCGCCAGTGATGTCCAGTACAACGTTACTGGCGAGCAGAGAAAAGTCAGGTATGATGGATAAAAATGGGAATTCCGTACGTGGTGAAGTAAATGTTAGGGTGGGTGAATAGGTGGACGGGTGGGTAAGCGGGTGTCAGGGTGAATGGTGGTGATATTTTTTTAAACTTATTTATTTATTTATTTATTTAATTTAATTTAATTATATATATATATATATTTATTTATTTATTTTATTTTATTTTTTTTTTTTTTTGGGGGGGGGGGGGGAGCGGGCGGGGGGCACACTTTTACGGGGATGGGGGGATCAAGTGTCCCTTGATTTTCTGTGAGGAGTATAGACTGGAAACGATGGGTGAACTCTGGGCACATCTGACAAAAACGTACAACACCCGGAGCGAGAGAAGCGAGTTTTAGCACCTAGGTGGGTATACACTGCCATAAAATAATATTACGTGAGTAAAATGTAAAAACCGCAAAGACTTACTGGAAGTAGTCGTCGCTAGGTGAATGGTGTGAGATTTCGGACATGTTAGTGATATTCTGGATTTGCAGGAACAAGTCTGGACCGACCGAGCTGTTGGTGACACACGTGTCATTGTACCACACACCGCCATGATGAGTACAGTTGCTGATCCCAGCACGGTCTTCAAAGCAGCCTGAAAACAGATAACGGCGTTAAGTATAGCGTTTTAAGTAGCACAAAAGAAGCCTACTGCCAGATCAGCAATTCCAGCTTTGTCCAGAAAGCGTTTCTGTCGCTCAGTCGCACATATGCTGTCGCTCCAAAGAAGAGATAAAAAAAAAACGCTAATGGATGATAACACACGACACGATAAATCACACGCACATCAAGCACACATCTGCACATAATAAGTAACTGTAACAGATAATATTATGGTCCGCACACCTGTGCTTGTCGTCTGGTGTTGACGCGAACTGCTTGTTTCATAGGATAATAATTCAAAACCATGACAATGCAGAACCACGCAAAAACTTTTAGACTGACTCTCTCTCTCTCTCTCTCTCTCTCTCTCGATATATATATATAGAGAGAGAGAGAGAGATAGAGAGAGAGAGTGAGAGAGAGAGAGAGAGAGAGAGAGAGTAGGAACAAAGGCGTCGCTAAAGCCGAAAACATGCGCTCAATCGATCACGTTAACTGCGACGTAGGGGAAGTAAGTAAAACTGAGAGCGCTACCTAGATCTAGGAGATGTGTGCTTTGTATGCCATTGGACAAGTCTGCCTTGCCCTACATTGGCTACAAGCCATGGGGGCGGGGGGTGGGGGGGGGGGGTATCTACAATCCTACCGCTGAAACACCTAACACATCTAAGGGTATCTCACCATTCATAGCCCCCCCCCCGCCCCCTTCCCAATATTCCCCTTCCACCAGGAGGAAAATGGTCGGTACAACCTAGGACATACGAATAGGTGATTTTAGCCGCTCACGACCGTATAATATCTGTATACCGAAACAAAAGCCCATTCGTCACCAGATGTATTACCTGTGGCAACACGCGCAATAGAACGTATGTGGTTAAACTGAAAGTAAGAAACCATAATTATATTTCCCCTACTGAGATGCTCCAGTAATCTGACTGAGACAGGGTGGGTGGGTGGGTGTTCGGCCTTAGGGCTGAGCCACAGACGCTGTCACTCTCCTGGGCCCGTATGTAAAACTCGAGGTTAATTTAACCCACGGCTACGGGCCTAACCCTGACTAGGACAAAAGAAACCCCGAAAAAAAAAAAAAAAAAAGGAAGCGAAGAAAGAAAGACAAAAATCCTTCTATAACGGCATAGGCAACTTGCTGGAATGGACCCGCTTCCTGATTTGAAACAAAAAACAACAGAAAATTTAACTCTAGAGCTAGTTTAGTTCGAGGTAAGACTCTAACCCGGGGCTAAATCCCCTAACCCCGACTTTTACATGCGGGCCCAGGTGTCGAAGTGGTGTGATGATTAGATACCTTGAAAACAGCTCAGAACGATCTGCGCGCATAAAAATGGTAACATTAGTCCCTTTTACAACGGCATACCTTCAGAGCTCCAGGGCCCGCAGATACTCCAGGGCAGAGTCTCGGCGAAGGATGCGAAGAGGTAGTACAGTGTCCAGGCAATGATCATGTTGTAGTAGATGGCGATCAGCACAGACACCACGAACATCGCCCAGCCCACTCCTGTCACACACACACACACACACACACACACACACACACACACACACACACACACACACACACACACACACACACACACACAAATAAATAAACACGTACTAAATCCATAACAGAAGCTAAGGAAGTTATGAAGGAAACTTGGCAATCAGAAAATTTGTAGCGTAAAATCCAAAATAGCAGTGAACATCGCTCATCCCACGCCTGTCAGAAAGTAAAATAACACAACTACAAAAAATCCATTAGACAATCTGAGGAAACAAAAAGAAATTTGCTGTCATAAAATGAAATAAACACGTATGAAAAAAGCATTAGTATATGACCTTCAACTCGCTAAAGGGCAGTAATGGTTTACGTGGTTAGTACGAGTGGTTTACCATGTGAGAAACACGTGAGGCTCGGTAGCTATGGCAAAAACAGAAACACCGAGTTTCTCTTTTAACTGTTCATGATTTGTGATTCCAAAATGCAGTCAACATGACCTCATTTTTTAGCCCACCTTTTTAGGCCACAATGCTGCATATGCACGCGCTGGACCGATGTCGCCACACGTGTGAGTTTTTATGAGGGTGGGTGTTTGCGGGTTTAACGTCCTTTTCCACCACATACGGGTGGTGTTTTTATGAAATAATAAACCACCGAGCACTTTATGACTTGTCATAACCCACTCCCACGCTCTGTTTCTTTAATAATTTTGTTATCTTCGTAAAGCAATCATATTTAACTCGAGTTTCGAGGATTTTTTTTTTTCCTATCGTGAACAACACACGACGCTGAAAGCATCAAATTTGACAGTTCTGCTGTGATAGAAGATGACCTAAGCCAGTAATCACAGCGTCAATATGACGGAAATTTAACCCCCCCCCCCTCCCCCGCCCCCTCCTGTCGTTCAAAGTATCTAACTGCGCGTCAAGATTACTGGCAACATGTGGCTGTAACTGTTATTATTTTTCCCGATTAATAAGTTTCCTCCAACAGAATGTAAAGTGGTTTACTGACATCTAGTGACATAGTGTTACAGTGATACAAGTCACGAACGGGCATCACCCTGCCCACGACAGCTGTCGAACCTCTGACACGTAGAAAGGTTTTACTTGTAGTGCCGTTACACAATATGTTACAAATAACAATCCTACCGTATGAACCCCCTACGGTACCACACCCGGGAGGGGGGTGGGGGTGGGGGGGAAGAGGAGGACGTAATTCAAGCTGAATCCTGTTTATTGTTATTATTATTACTGCCGGTTGTTGTTGTTGTTGCAAGTTGTTGTTGCTAGCACTAGTGTTTTCGCCAACAGACGATGCGTTTCTTTAACTTCCAGTCGCACTTGACTTCGCTTGCACGGGCAGGGAGAGTGGGGTGTTGCAACATGTTATACCATCCACATTTCGCAGACCAATTTCATCTTTTAAATACTGCAGGTACATGTCACTAGAACTACCAAAGAAAACATTGCTAAGTCTGGCAAAATGCATTAGAAATAGCAAAATCGTCTAGTACGTCATGTAGATATGTTTGTAACTATGTTGACACGCTTCACCTTACACACGTGCACTATTGTTTTTGTTTCTTTTGTCGGCAACATATGCGATGTATGATGCATTACTTGACATTCCTCCATACCCAAATGGGGAGAAAGGAATAAAATCTTTGGGTGGGTGGGAGTTTGGGAGTTTAACGTCCTTTTCCACCGGGCAGGGAAATAGGTTCCTATATGCCGTACTCGGTAGGAACAAGGTTAACACAAGTTCTCTGATTCACTTCCTCCGACAGCTTGTGATTGACAGCTTTGCGCCAGATGGCCTCTGGGGACACCAAGCTTTCAGTCGGACTGACATATTATACCTACGGTAACTATGCTGGCAGGGCTACACGATTTGAGGCCTCAGCAGCATTTAGGCCCTCTACCAGATGTCGATAATACTATCTATATATGTTTTCATTACTTTCTTAAACATTCATTCGCTTTTCAATTAAAAAGTCGCTCATTCCTTCAAGGCCTTGCAACGACCATTTAAAGACGTCTTGCAAGACGTCTCCACTGTAAGTATTCTTTGCTTTTGAATATTCAGTTCATTATTCAATCATGAACATTCTATTCAATTAGAAGCCCGAGGGCTCCAGCTGCAAGGCATCCACCATCTAAATGATTCTTGCAAAACGTATTCATTGATTACAAAACAGCTGATACCCACTACACTCCTAATTTTTTTTTTTCATACCCTCCTCCACCCCCGCCACTCCTACATTTCTGAACAAACGTCGATAAGCTCAACGCAGTAAAACAGGGCTCCTGCCCATCCCTTGGCCACTGACCTTGAAACAGAGGGCACACGCTCCAGATGGAAACGACCCCCGAGCTGGCGAACTGGCCGAAGGACATCTCCATGAAGACGAGCGGGATGCCGGTAATGAACAGCATGGCCAGGAACGGGATCAGGAACGCGCCTGGAAATATCCCAATAATTGGATAATAAATAAACGGAAACGCCCAAAATTTGGGATAATGAATTAGGGAAATCCCCCCCCCCCCCCCCCAATAGGAATTAATGAAAATTATCCCAATAACGAGATAATGAGCCAAAGATAAATCAGTCAAATGTAAATATCTCAATAATGGAATAATAAATTCGTATGGTATGGTATGGTATGGTATGGTATGGTATGGTATGGTATGGTATCGGTTGTGTATATGAGAGAGAGAGTGTGTGTGTGCGTGCGTGCGTGCGTGCGTGCGTGCGTGCGTGCGTGCGTGCGTGCGTGCGTGCGTGCGTGCGTGCGTGCGTGCGTGTGTGTGTGTGTGTGTGTGTGTGTGTGTGTGTGCGTGCGTGCGTGCGTGCGTGCGTGTGTGCGTGTGTGTGTGTGCGCGCGCGCGCGCTTGCGTCTGCGTATGTGCGTGCGTGTCCGTTTGGGTGCGTGGCGCGCACGCGTAACAAAAACAACAACAAACAAACAAAAAACAAACAAAACTCAAAAACACATGTAGCTGTTTGCTGTCAACAGAAAATCAATTCCAGACCCAGCTGACATCATCAGCTGAAGGTGCCAAGACTGCCACCTTTTGCCCCTTTGAACTCCTAGCCAACCGACGACATTATAACCACACCGGTAGGACCAGGTAGGATATATATCCCGAGCCAGCTGTTACACTTACAGCCTTGTTCACCTGCTCATAAACTAACTTGTTTATCTGGAAAGCATTACTGGGTATCGCCCATGCAAAATGCTACAGGCACTGAGGTTCAATCCAGTGTTTCTATAGTGATTTACTCAAACAGCCGTAGCACAGGTGGGAGGGCCTGACTGATAAGCTGTAGTTGTTCTGGTTGCACGCAGAAACACGCATTCAAGCGAGTATTATGATATCAAAACAATGTGTGTACATATATGTACTGACGGTGCGTGCAATTAGCGACTCCACTCCTGTCAATCAAAAGTGTCGAGCCCCCAGAATTCAGGCAATAGCGTCCCGCGGCATAATGAGCACAACGCATGGCATGGTCTGGCAAACATTCTGCCAGACACTACATCGAGGGAAGCACTCGTAGTTTGATATGACTGATAAATGGAAAGAATGCAGTAAGTTCACTGACGTCATTTTAGGAAAAAGACCATTAGGCCAGTCTCTTTCATCTTGAAATCACCCCTTTTGTCCATAAAATGACGTCATGGACGTACTGTGTTTTGCCAATGCAAGGCAGAGTAAAGGGGCCGGGCTTTGGCCTCGGGGTTTGCCGAGTGGAGTCGTCAATTCACTGATCAAAACAGACTGGCTGCTGTAGGTAAGAGGTCATGTGCGCCATGACTTTAACAAGAAAGAGGATGGGTGGATGTTTGGAAGTATTACACAGTGCCAGAGGCCATAATTATACACAGCGGAAATTGCTTCGCCGGCCTTCACTGGCAGGTAGAATTTAAATTGAAATATATGCAGTAACAGATAAAGCTGGCAGCGAGGCGCATGGAGGCGAACGCTCGACTGAAAACAAGGACCAGCTGGCGGCCAAACCAGGCAATAAATTTAACCATCCTTTCACGACTTAATTTTACGTACGTTGTGGTACGCGCAGAAAAGCCTTGTTGATGTGATATTCACCTTACCCGATCCTGCCCCCCCCCCCCTCCCCACACACACACACACACACACACACACACACTGAACCGCCGTCTCAAGTTACCGCCTCCTATCCCCGATCCTGCCTCCCCCCCCCCCCCCCCCCCCCACACACACAATGACACACACACACACACACACACACACACACACTCCAACACTGAACCGCCGTCTCAAGTTACCGCCCCCTATCCCCCCCACCCCCTACACTTTCTCCACTCCCTTGGAACCCGTCTACACTTAAATTTAATTGTCAATTGCCTAGGTAGGTACACGGATCGAGGACAAGGATCGATACACCAGCGTCAGTGAAGACTTCACCTGGTCTGCTCAGTCTGTGTCAGTGCGTGTGTACCGGTGTGTGTGTGTGGGGGGGGGGGGGGGGGGAGTAGAGCGGTCTGGATGGAGACAAGCTCTTTTTTATATTAACAACCAACTCTTCTGAGTCAGTGACTAATCATCAGTATTAGCCTAACTGTTTAGGGTCGAAAACTGTTTACTGTAATACTATACGCTCACTGACCAGAACTGAACACAACCTGATGTACTGAAGACGGATGTGCCGGCTCATCCGGCGTAGCCTTCATATAGTTTCCAGCCTCCCCAACCCTATGATCCACATTCAGCCTTGCCGGACATTTTCATTAGGCTCGGCTGACCAGCACAGAACAACCTCTTGTAGCCTCTTGCAAGTCGTCATACAGTTACTAAGTGAGTTAGTCACGCCAGCGTCTCCTTGGCAAACTTCACGCTTGACCTTGGCCTTGTCAAAAGACTCATACAGTGAGCGAAGTGCCAAGCCGGCATTGCGGCGGAGAGTGCTTGCCTGACTGACTTCCAAGAGAGCCAGCTTGCCGATAAGACGCCCATGAACCATTCGTCTTGCTGCTAGAAAAAGTAAATTGTTTATCCCTGAACGCTTTCCTGTCAAGGCTATTCTATTTTCTCCCAAGTCTGGCAACATTGTTCAAACGAATACCCGCTAACTTCTTGTAATTCTTGACAAAGACCCTTAGGTTTCTAAGGAGACTGGCCATAACTGAAATTCCTTTCTCTCAGTACGGAC
Source organism: Batillaria attramentaria (assembly GCA_018292915.2). Lineage (NCBI taxonomy): Eukaryota > Metazoa > Mollusca > Gastropoda > Batillariidae > Batillaria > Batillaria attramentaria. Next base: position 108,791 of record JACVVK020000624.1, read on the forward strand.
ACCGGAGGCCTAGGAAACCCCCGGCACGTCTTTTATAGGTTGACTCCCCATGACTCGTGCACAGACCAGTAGTGTGGTTCCCAAAATACACTGCTAAGTTCCGGCCTCCAGAAGCCGGCAGAGATTAGGGGGAAGACAGGTGAAGATAGCCTGCTGATTAGAGAGTTACACTGACAACGCGATTACTGACTTTCTTCCTGATTATAAACGGCATAAAATCCAGATGAGGCACCGCCCAAACGCCTCTTGCTGTCATATGGCTTGATCGGAACAAGTACGGGTCAGAATGTTCATGTATACAATGTTCATGTAGCAAATCCCGACATGGGGCACGCCATTGAAACTTGTACAGGATGTCAGGCTCTGTGTGCCCGGTGTAAACTGACACAGTTCTATTCTAAACTGTTGAGAGGTAGAATAGTGGTACAAAAAGATCAACCTTAAACTGCCAGGATATTATATACACGCACATACGGACATCATCGATCAAAGGTGGTGGTTGTTGATGTCGTTCGTTTGTTGTGTGTGGTTTTGTGGTTTTATTTTGTTTGTTGTTTCTTTGTTTTTCCCCCTACAATTCTCTAGAAACCTCAGTCTGGGTCCTTGTCAGGAAAACACACACACACACACACACACACACACACACACACACACACGCGCGCGCACACACACACACACACACACACACACAACTCACTTGCTGCGTATTTTGTACTCTCTAAGATGGGTCTTGCCACTGAGACACACCTGATGGTCTGAATGTGGTGGGGATGAACGATTGTGTAAGACTCTTCATTTGATTTTAAAAAAAAGAAAGAAATGGTACTCGAAAGGTTGTGAACAGATTACAAAGACGTTACCTCCGCCGTTTCTGGCACAAATGTATGGAAAGCGCCACACGTTTCCCAACCCCACGGCATAGCTGAGACAGGAGAGGAAGAAGTCGAGCTTGTGGGACCAGTTGCCTCGCTCCACGTTCTCGTCCTGGTTCCCTGACGTCACTTCCGCCTTCTGGGCCTCCACTTCCAGCCCGTCTCTGTACATCGCGCCATTCTTCTTGGAATTCTCCATGGCTACGGACCCTTGTCACCAGCACTGCAAGACAGAAAATACAGCACGTGTGAACACTGACATATAGAGCCAACTGCGCATAGAGGCAGGTTTTCTCCACATGCCAACGTGATATTAGGAGACTAGTTGCACATGGGGGCTTGTTTCAGGTTAGAGTTACAATGCCCATGATGTCTATCTGTGTACCGTAGTGCTGGTTTATGTGCTTTTTCCCCCCTCAGCATAAATATTCAGTATCAAAATAGGAATCGATTGAATCTACTCTTTCTTAAGTAATTTCAGTGTTCTTTACAGCTTTCAAAACTGAGGGTCATTTTGATGACCAACTCTTTCAAATTCAGAGGGTTATTTTGTAAAATCAGTGAAGCCCAGCCTCAAAATGTCTTTGTCAGATCCTGAAATCTCTGCGTAACTGAATGACGCACGTATGTGCGTAATAAGGAAAACTGAATTGTTATTCTCTTGCAACCGGTAAAACCGCGGCAAAAGTGGGCATAATTACTGTAGACTAGGCGACAAGGTTTACAAGCGGGTGGGGTGGGTGGGTGGGCGGGTGTTTGGGAGTTTAACGTCCTTTTCCACCACATACGGGTGATATCAAAGGCGGGGCAACGATGAAAACGCCAGCACAATATTTGGCCCCAGCCGGGGTTCGAACTCGCGACCCGAGCATTGGAAGTCCAACGCTCTACCATTCGGCCACCCCGGCTCCCCAAGGTTTACAAGCGATATGTTTGCTCTTTGATTATCTTGAACATCAACAGAGCGCCTCCCTTCCAAACCAAGGATCCTGTGTCCGCTATAGCGCAGCGGATATATGGTCTTTCTCCAAACTCCAACCGAGATCCTTCAAAGCCAAGGACTCTGTGTCCGCTATCGCACCGCGGGTATAGTGTCAACGTACGAACGCTGCACCATCAGCGTATCAGATCTAGCACGCCAAAATTACTGGGGAAGAAAAAAAAATTAAAAAAAGAAGAAGAGGAGAAACTCGGTCTACTGACAAGATCTTGGATAGCAAAACTACCGCAGGATCCAAAAAGAAAAACAAAAGACAAGGAACTCGTTCTAGTCAGTAAGACGTATCATTCCAACTTGTCCTTCCACGGGGAATACCTGTGCAAATAGGTTTGCGATCAAAACCACCTGCAGTGACTGGTAGCCTCAGGCTCAGAGACCAATATGCTGTTCCAAGTACTGCTAGGTATGCCCCCAGTGGGAGTGACTGCACATGGCTTACATTTCCCTGGCCCACGGCAGTGACAGGCTGTACATGTACTGTACCCGTCTTGAGTCAGTACTGCAGACGACAAGCACGTGCCGTCTTAACTCAGGGGTCAAGGTCGTGCTTCTTAACTCAGGGTCGAGGCCATGCCATAGGACTTTTCCATTCCTGCAGCATATGCTTATGCAGGTTTTGCGTTTAGTAAGCACAGCATTAATTGGCTTAGGGTGAATGGGGTGGGTGTTTGGGAATTTAACGTCCTTTTCCATCACATATGGGTGACATCAAAGACGGAGCAACGAGAAAAAAGGCTAGCACATATATCTGGCCCAAGCCGGGATTCGACCTCACGACCTGAGCAGTGTCGGAAAGCCCAAAGCTACCATTCGGGGAGCCGGGGTGGTCGAATGGTAGAGCGTTGGACTTCTACTGCTCGGGTCGTTAGTTCGATCCCGGCTGGGGCCAAATATTTGTGCTGGCTTTTTTATCGTTGCCCCGTCTTTGATATCACCCTATGTGGTGGAAAAGGACGTTAAACGCCCAAACACCCACCCACCCAAAGCTACTATTCGGCTATTCCGTCCGCTTGGACAAGAGATTCCGGCGGAGTGGACTGGACGGATTGGAACAGCTGCTAAACATGTGCTTGGAGCAAATGACCGAAATACAATGTACTTTCCACCCTAATGCGCAATGACTGTGAAATCTGACCCGACAAGAGATCATTGATAGGGGCTACAGACCGACGTTTACGTCATTATGCTTGCGTGCATTATAATCACAACCAGTTGCAGCTGGCGCACTCACTTATCGTATGATCAGACTCACAATTTTTGCAGGACTACATGAGACAATGCTGGCACAGAAAAAAAGTGTCCTGCTGAATGTGTGGGTATTGAGATATAACAAACAGATCATTCAACTATTGCAGCTGGCGCACTCACTGATAGTATATTCCGACTCACAGGTTTTGCAGGACAAGATGAGACAATGCTGGCACAGAAAAAGAATGTGTCCTGCTGAATGTGTGGGTATTGAGATATAACAAACAGATCATTCAACTATTGCAGCTGGCGCACTCACTGATAGTATATTCCGACTCACAGGTTTTGCAGGACAAGATGACTGACACAATGCTGGCACAGAAAAACTGTGTCCTGCTGAATGTGCGGGTGCAGAGATATAACAAACAGATCATTCAACTTGGAGAATGGTTAGGTTTGGTGGTGGTGGTGGTGGTGGTGGTGGTGTGACGGTTGCTGCTGTTGTTGTCGATCATACAAAAGTATCTATTCCAAACCTTTACATCGATGTGTGCAACCGTTCAGTCGGACCGATCGTCGGGGGTTTTCTCCGGGTACCCCGGCGCCCTCACCCTCTGCTTTGGATATTCAATTTTCAGCCGTCAAAAATTCAAAAATAAGTTCAAGTCTAAATTCCGAAACTTAAATACTAGCTGGGATGACCCTATGCACTACGTGATTGTAATATGTTGATATACATATAATCATATACAATGTGTGATTGAAGTGAACATGCGTGTTGGGTTCAGTTCGCGGTGCTTTGAGCCGAGAAGTTGGGTAAAGCACCTGTATAATACCCAGTAGTAGTAGTAGTAGTAGTAGTAGTAGTAGTAGTAGTAGTAAGAGTACTAAACACTTTTGAGAGAAGTATATCCTCAGGTAGACCAAACAATGGATGACCTCCAGTGCAGAAAGGCCTTGTTGACTTCACCCACCCTACATTCAGTATTAACTCTCCACTCATATCTCAAGTCGGCGCCTGACCCTTAACACCTCAATAATCCACTGACATAGATTTCCGGTCATAATTCACGTCGGCGTTGACTGGGGGGAAAAAAACAGCAACAAGCATGACCCTACCTGACCGACAAAGGCGGTCAAAAACTCCAGATTATCTGTGGCGTGAGCGCTGTAATGTTTACTGTGCAGAAACCTCGCGGCAATCGTCAGTAGATGTGTGTGTGGGTTGGAATTTTCCAGACACTAGGACGACGCGCAAGTAACCCTGTTCCATAATATATCAATTGTCAAACCGAGATTTCAAACACAAGCACTTTGTTTGTGTCTCTGGCATCTACCGCCAATCAGTTTTGCAAGCTTTCAAATGTAACGCAGTTTTCATTCTTGCCGGTTTCAAAACGGGTGTTAATAATTGCGTTGTTGTTGTTGTTGTTGTTGTTTTAATTCCAGCTTCCGGGCATGAAAGGTCTATCCTATAAAAGACATTTCAACAACGGATACATTATCTGAGTTTCGAAGATGTTGGTCTTAACTCTCTTACCTGTGTGTACCTCTTACCTAATCTATCAAGTAGAGATTTGGGTGTATGTGTGTGTGTTTGTTGTTTTGTTGTTAGATGCTGACGAGATGTGCCAAGACATCTGTTGTAGGATCATACCAAAGTAATGAACCACCTGGTACATCATCCTATCAACTGAATTTATTTACGCTACTGAAACACAGCCCCATCCGCCTTCCCCCACCCCCACTTTGTACCTTCCACCCTTCACTGAATTCATTAGTTCATAATCCGCGTTCCTTGCCTAACGTCATTTGGCCAAAAGGACCTAAGCGCAATGGATTTGACAAGCATTTAGGTCCGGTCCTCCTTTCCAGACACGGTAGATGTCTTGACGCCGCGCGATACGTCTGTTGCCATCTGAGGGGTCAAGATTGAGGAGAAGGCTTTGCTATGATTTGATACGAAACTCAAACTTTGGTGGAAAAGTGTGTGTGTGTGGGGGGGGGGGAGGGGGGGGGGGCTGTTCGTGCGTTAAACTTTGTGTCTCCGTCGTTGCCAAGGTTACAGACTAGCTTAAGCATTCCGTCTTAATTCCGTCTGCTGGCGTGACAGATCGCCATACTTTCTGCAGCAGCAGCAGCAGCACCCATTACTGCTGACCTGATGGATGAAATCGGTGAGTTGGTTCGACAACGCTATGATATTTTTAAACCTGTGGTAACGTTCGGCCTTGGCCTGTGCGTCTGAACTTGGATGAGCGTGCGTGTCCATCAACAAACCGATCCACCTGAGCTGCGGGAGGTCAGTGGAAACATATAGAACATGTTGGCCTGCTCTCTTTGTGCAGGTAGAGTGGCATGCTGACAGCCAGCCTAAAAAAGTGTATCACATGACATAATCAGACAACCGTGCTGCGTTTCTGACATGGTAGTAAATACCAAATCAAGTGTGATTTATCACAGGCAGACACGAAACAACACTGGTCCTATCCTGACCGAATTTGTAGCTCTTTGAAGTGCCTCCGAGGAGTCAGCTAAGTCCAGTATAGCGGCAAACCACTCAGCAGAGAGGAGTGGCGGCCCAGAAACAGATCAGTCGATAAGGCACTTCTTTTGTTCGACAGATTAATTAACACTTAGCATTACGACGTTCAGTTTTGTTTCAAAATTTAACTGACCAATGTGCATGCACTCGATGTTAAAACTTAAAGTTCTGACCAGTGGCCGGCAGCGTCAGTGCAGAGTGTTTTGTGTGTGTGTGTGTGTGTGTGTGTGTGTGTGTGTGTGTGTGTGTGTGTGTGAAGGTGTACTGTATTGTTTGTATTTATGTGATATGCTTTGTTCATATGTGACTGTATTGTTCCAATGTTTTTCTTTCCTTTTCCTTGTAAAGCGCTGTGAGCTCTCTGCGAGAAAGAGCGCTTATACGTATCAAATATTATTATTATTATCGTTTTTGACTACACTCTCACTGCTGAAGACTAAACGCTCATAGCGGTCTGAGTACGCACGCACCGACTGACGAACATGTAGTTAAATTCGACAGATCTCTGCTCGATCACGACAGAAACTGAACTATAGCCAAACTCAGTGTGTAATTTGGCATACGAACAAATACAGATACATGAATTATGCCCACCGAGGGCACACGTAGTCAATGCGACACGGTCTTTGGCTCTGCAGGGTCAAAGGCTTTGTTTTGTTGGGTTTTTTTTGTTTGTTTGTTTTTTTGTTTGTTTTTTTACCGGCTCAAGACGATCTTGGCAATTGCTAATCCGGTTCATGCGGCGACGAAAACACGACCTTTTACATGCTGGAGCTCGTGTCAGTTACAACTAACAAGACAGTACAAGACCTGCGAAGGTTTCCCATACACCAACACTAAGAATTGATATTACATAATTATCCGGCGCAGTGTTCCTTAGTACGCACATACGTACGTCGTTTATGGAGAGATTTCAGAACAGTCTGACGCAGAGATTTTGGGGGCTGTACGCCTACGTCATTGTCACTCACGGTTTTCAAGACTTGAAACCCGAAAGTAAAACAACACACGCGGCTGGACAGTCGCCGGCTGAACTGAACTGACTGGAAACACTTGAACACAGAATCATGTGACCTAGTTTTGGGTTTTCCGATGCATAAAACACGTGTTTGTTTCAGTTGTAAACAGTGGGTCCGGTCGAACTACGATGATGACTGATTTTGGTTTCAGTGACCCTTTGATTTTGCACACATTGAAAGACCCTCTGAATTTGACAGAGACACACCCTCAGTTTTGAACACTGCGGCGCACACACTGACACAGCCGACTGAGTAACGCGGACTATACTGACGCACATCATTTGGTCAGTGCACGTTTCAGTCAGAGACAATACTGAGCGTGTCCGTCATTAACTGACCTCAGTTCACGCACATCAGTTACCATGTGTCGGCTGCACAGAGAGTAATCTATAGGCCTAAGTACGCCACATTGTCTGGTGCTCAGTCATTTTACAATCAGTACACTGATGTAGTGGGTTCAGTCACTATTCCGACAGCGCCGACATTCAATATCGGACACAAGATCGAGTGTAACATACACACAGTATGAACGGCCGCTGTGCCGACCCGACGCGACCTTATCAACAACAAATCCAAACGCGGAAACTTCGTTCAGGACAGAGTCGGAATTCGCATGTTCGTATCGCAGTTAACACTCGTCGTGTATTGTAATCGGCCCGTGCGGCAGTGTACTGAACGAGTTCCGAGGAAGGCGGTTTCATCATCGGCCCGGTTCGGAACAGAACACGTTGTACTGTTGTTACGGTGGCCATGTGGCGGCAGCGTGTTTACCGGGCGCGCGCGCTTGTGTGTGTGTGTGTGTGTGTGTGTGTGTGTGTGTGTGTGTGTGTGTGTGTGTGTGTGTGTGTGTGTGTGAAGAAAGAGAGAGAGATGGATTATGAAAATCAACGCACACGTGTCAGTCGCAGACCCTCCACCTATTATTGTATAATGATACAGCCAATTCAGTCCACCTACAGTGGACGCAAGTCAGATATTAACCACGAAAGTATTTAATTGTGTAGACATGTTAAGCACAAAGGCATTCGGCCTAGTAGAAGTAGTAGTACTGAGTAGTGGTTACAAGACATGACAAGCAAAATAAGCTACGAGTATACAAAACAACAGATGTGGCTCTCTCTCTCTCTCACACACACACACACACACACACACACACACACACACACACACTGGCATGCACGCACGCACGCACACACACACACACACACACACACACACACACACTGAGAGTCACTCAACAACAGTACGTGGGCGCCAGGTCAGGCGGCACTCCACTGACTGGTGACCACACTAACATTAACAAGACTTGACAGCACTTCCCTTCCGTCAGCCGTTATCCCCGTGTCCCCGCCTTCACCTGCCCCTCATTTGGGTCGTACTGCCCAGGTAATGGACATGTTGAGTATATATTTGCCCTCCGCCTCGGCAGCCTAACAAGAACCTCTGTGTGTGTGTGTGTGTGTGTGTGTGTGTGTGTGTGTGTGTGTGTGTGTGTGTGTGTGTGCGCGCGCGCGCGCGTGTCAGTGGTCACAGTCTTTGGAATTACTGACAGTATTTGGTGCACTGAAAATTGGTTGCCAAACCTGCAAGCCGGCATCCCTGACTGAAGAACCGCTCTCTCCTCTCTACTTTCACTACTGACAGAGTAGGTTGTCAGCCAGTGCCTATGTAATATCTGATTTGGCCAAACTTCACTGCATAAAATCAGCATATTATGACACCGCCACATCAGTAATTAATTAAGTAATTAATAGCAATGAAACTGAGTTTTCAACACACAAGCTGCTAGCCTTAACACGGGTTTTATTGCCTCCAGTCAGCGGCGCCGCCGGCTTCTCAAGTTTCGTCAAAAAAGCAGGAAAGGAATGACCCGAAAAGGGCCGAACAGCGATAATCTTAGCGGTCACGTATGAGGAAAATACTTTGTTGTGTCTCAACACAAATATGTCTCCACGGCTAGAAATGGAAGCATTTTATCTCTGCCTTCGCTTCACGTGAAACTATAGTAGCTGTGCATACTTCTTTTTGTGCCGTTTAACCGTTGCTCAAGCAGTCAGTTACACTATTTACTATCGGTCGAAACAAAATTTTACTGAGTCATCGTGATATTATGTAGCCTAGATCTAGGCCTGTTTCTGTCAAACAAATACATTTTATTTCGCAAACCGGGAGCTCCCCCACTGATTCCAATGAAACACCGCGTGGCCCTTTTCTCTTTAAGATTTATCGTCTCCTTCAACATAGCAACGGCCACGCGCGAAGAGCTAGACTAAATCAATGAAGACACTCACAGATTCGTGAACCGTTAGCCCGCAGCAGCACAGCGCATAGAAAAGCGCGTGCTGATAGAATTTTCTGTAAAGCTCGCGCTCTCCAGCTCTGAGCATGTGCGTAGCACGTGATAGCTCGCGCGCGAGACAGCGGCCTGCGCTTGCCCGTGCTCTGACGTTCACAGCTAGGGTTTCATCAGCATAGTGTGCGGAAACAGACCAGCGTGTAGTAATGAATGATGAAATCACTTGTTTTACCCAAAATTGCAAGAAAAGGGAAAACGCCTACTGTAAAAATGTAGTACGAAGGAAAAACGTACTCATCGATAAAATACTGTTGAATAAGTCACAGCATATCCTAACATCTGTCGTTTTAACCTTTTTTTCGATCAGACAGCATGGCACCCTGTACACGGCTTCAAACATGACGAAAACGGAAGAAATGGCTAGAAATCTACAAAATCGTGGTTATTTTCCAATTTCATGACAGGGAATAAGAAGTGCGGCGAGATTAGGATAAAATTCAACCAGTTCTTACCTGTGATTCACCAAGTCCGAGAAACTATCAGTAAAATAGCACACCAACCCCCTCGTTGCCGACAGCCTTCTGCCTAATGAGCTAGCAGGCGCATGGCAGTCCAATAGGTAGCCTAGCAGACGCTCAGAGCCACGCGTGCGGCTACCGCAAAAACACGGAACGGAGTTGCGCCGCGCGCGGTTGCGGGAAAGTACGGAACGGAGCAGCGGCAATGACATGTTTCTGACTCCTTGCATGATTCGTGACCTTTGCTTTTTAGGTCTTCGGCTGTATTGTGATTGAAAACAAATGTCATTAGTCGTGTGGGCTTCCTCTGTGGTTAGGTACAGCCACATTCAGCCGTGTACAGTTGTGATGGCGAGTCATCAGCAATGACTATTGACTGACTCAGAGACTGAGCCACGGCCTACGGTACGTGACTGCCGGAGGCGGCCGCACTGGTCGTCACAGGCGGTAACTGATTCTGTCTCAGAAAGTCACGGTGAAGATGGACTGGACTGCACTGGCCGTGCCGGACTACTAGTAAACCGACTGACCGGTGCCGTCTTCTCGCGTATTGTCAACTATCTGGTCAGAGTTTTGCCCCCCCCCCCCCCCCAACCCCGGCCTCCCGGCTCGCGCGCAACCAGCGGCCGCGGGAAAACTGATCAGTGATAGTACTACTGAGATACCGCCGCAGAATACGGAATCAGTAATTGTTAGATTATCCAGTCAAGGAAAACAGAAAGAAAAAGAAATAATAAATACTATGCGTGACTGACATCATGATCAGTGATTCATATTTTGGTTTGTGTTCAGTCGTTCGGTTTGTTGCTGTTCTAAGTTGTTGTTCGAGGGGGGGGGGGGGGGGGGGCGGGGGGTACTAAACCGTGGCCGGCGGTTCAGGCACTGACGGCTGCCGGATTTCAATCTCAGTTCAGTTCCAGTCCCCACTGACCGCGGTCTGGCGTGACTGAGTATGACATCACCAGAGACATATGTATGTCTCTGACATCACCGACGCAAATAGTAGACATGATCATCTCGGACTTCTTTTCCGGAGGCCGATTGATGGTGACTATGATAATGGTGAGACACCGAATCTTATCTGGGACAACGAGGACCATGCCGGCGACACCGGCCTTCCACACTGCGGACTCACATGAATCGATTGTCAGTGAGACGTCTCGTAAAGTCAGTTCCTCATTAGCACACACTGAACAGCCATCAGGATAAGCCGTAAAACTTGTACACATATGTACTGTGCAGCATCCGTGGCTGTATGGCATGGTCAGTGCCAGCTTCAACTGACTTCGTTGTATTTTACGGTGTAGCTGGGCGGGGTGGGGTAGGGGGGGGGGGAGGACTGACGCATCTCGGCTGTTACCGGTAGTCAGTGCATGTGATGCCGGTGTACCTTCCTCAGTTTCTATATCATATTCGAATCAGACGTGAACACACACACACACACACAAACACACACACACACACACACACACACACACACACACACACAAGCCGGGATGGTTGAAAGACGTTTCTATTCAGGTTAGAGCAAATGGGCATTCGGCCACCTAGTATCTCAGTTACACTGAGGTTGTCCTGCGAGAGAGAACGAACGACCGACCGACCGACCGAAACTTTTTCAGTTTTTTACGAGGATAAAAGATTAGGTGCGCGGACCTTTTTTTTTTTTTTTTTTTTAGATCTTGTCCTTGCTAACTGAAACTACAAATCAGTACTAAACTTTGAAAACTGCAACTATTTCTTAAACACACACACACACACACACACACACACACACACACACACACACACATACACACAATTAGCGTAGATATACATTATCAAGACTGAAAAGCATTACATCAATGAATGTGTTAAATGCTAAATAAAGTACGAATGTGTGCCCCTGAGTAAGAGATGGAGGTTTTACAAATATAAGATAAAGATAAAGATAAGAGGGGGTTTTGGAAAGTCTTATTTCCTACGACAAATGATTTGTCTTCGGTGCTGAGTGTGAGCACAAACCCTTCAGTGTCAATAATTACTGAGTTTAATCGCTCTTCCATGAAGTGAATTTATCCTTTTAAGTTTGCCTCACTACATCCGTTCCAAATGGTTGATGCATAGTCTATGTGTGGCTGAATATGTGCGTTGTAAAATAGTTTTCTTGTGGGCTCATCGGTAAGAGACTAAAGAGAGAGAGAGGGAGAGAGAGAGAGAGAGAGAGAGAGTCGGAGAGAGAGAGAGAGCCTAAACGATCACCGTGATTTGTCAATTAATTACCCCTCTATCAGTTGTGCCAATGCAAAAATCAAAGTGCACGAACCGCCGGTCATAGCCAGCTTTGACTTCTGATAAGCGGCGCTGGCAACAAAGTGCAGTTGTCAGTGCAGTTTTAGCCGAACGGTAGAGCGTTCAGTTTACGTTCAGTGCTCGAGTCGTGAGTTCAGTCGACTACCCGGGCCGGCCAGGGCCCGGTCAAATATTTGTGCTGGCCATTTTCTCGTCAGTTGCCCCGTCCACTTTGATATCACCTCATTATGTGACGGAAAATGATGTTAAATTCCGGCTCAAACGCTCACCCACCCTTTAAAAGATGGGGATTTCGTTGGTAGGAGTACGGTATGTTTAAGCCGCCCAAGTCACGAGACGTACACACAGAACAATGCGTTCTTCCCACCCTGCCATGCGGAGGGAGATTTGTGAATGGAACACAGTTATATAGTTGGGGTTACCGTCGTGAAGGGCAGTGTCACGTTGTTGTAGTGGGGCGCGTGATCACATCGTGTCGGCTGTGAGCTGAAGTCAGTGTGTGTGTGTGTGTGTGTGTGTGTGTGTGTGCGCCACGGTGTGTGTGTGTGTGTGTGTGTGTGTGTGTGTGTGTGTGTGCCACGGTGTGTGTGTGTGTGCGCCACGGTGTGTGCGTGTGTGTGTTTGTGTGTGTGTGTGTGCCACGGTGTGTGTCAGTGATTTTGACCGATGGCACTGATGTGATGTGTTTCACTGAGGATGGAGTGTATTCCACATGCGTGCCCCTGAGTAAAAGAGGGAGGTTTTAAACATATCTACGCGGGGTTTTGGCACTAAGAAATCGTTTCAGTCTCAGTGCGCGCGCACCGGGTCACGAGTGGACCGGCCGTGGTGGTTAGGCCGGGAAGCCCGAAGGAACTGTGGCTTGAGCACGGGAAGCACAAATCAACTTTAGCTTCGATAAACCGGCGACCGTCATTAACTGACCTAATATCACACACACACACACACACACACACACACACACACACACACACACACACACACACACACACACATTCCATTCTCAGTCAAGAAATGTTATAAGAACAAAGAGAAATGACCGAAAACTTTTTTTTAATCAACAATAACAACAACATTGAAAAACAGCCTTTCCACATGTGGAGGGTGGGTGTTTGGGGGTTTAACGTAAAAGCAGCCTTTCCACATGTGGAGGGTGGGTGTTTGGGGGTTTAACGTCCTTTTCCACCACATACGGGTGATATCAAAAACGGGGCAACGATGAAAAAACCCGGCACAACTGAATATTTGGCCCTAGCCGAGATACGAACTCACGACCCGAGCACTAGATAGAAGGCCAACGCTCTACCATTCGACCACCGGCCCGGCGCCTCCTTCCACATGACAGAATACACCGCGATGCATGAATAAAAGTAATTATTACTGACTATTTTAGTATATGTGCTATTATGTGGTATCTGTCTGGCCGAGAAATGGGTTTCATAAAAGATACGGCAACGTAAACGGGAAAGAAAAATAAAACTGGAAAAAAAAATTTCTGTAGATCTAGATATTTAATCACTCTAGATTTAGCTTGTTCTATGGGCTATTTATTGCTAGGCCTACTACTGAACTACTGACTAGTACCGCTGAGCCGTCCTGGTCGTGAACTTTAAAAACTAAACAGGGAGCCGCGGAAAGAATCTACCTCGCCCTAGGGTTCATGACAGACGTGGGGGGGGGGGGGGGTTAACGTCCTTTTCCACCACATAGGGTGATATGAAAGACGGGGCAACGATGAAAAAGCCAGCACAAATATCTGGTCCCAGCCGGGATCGAACTCACGACCCGAGCATTAGAAGTCCAACGCTCTACCATTCGGCCTACCCGGCTCCCCTCGAGTCATGACAGACAAGAGACGTCGGTTTTGTTCTGACTGAACAAAACATGGAGAACAGTTCAAGATACCCTCAGAAAAGGGCAAAGGCGTGTTGTAACTGCATGCCACACGAGAAATAAGGGAAAACACAATGTTTGCTGTTT
>JACVVK020000624.1:132500-140000 GCA_018292915.2 Batillaria attramentaria
GTAGCAACGGCAAGTTTGAAAATGGTCTCTGTATACCTATAATTTCTTCCGTTGTAGAATAAAGGATCTCTCTCTCTCTCTCTCTCTCTCTCTCTGTACAAAATATGGCAGAACTTGACTTCACATTATGATGATTCAAGTACAGGTTATGTTATAATCAGTGTAAATGGCAATTTTGTCAACGTGAAAAACGTGACGTTAAACAAAACAAATTTAAGCACGTAAATATTAAGCGCATGACGTTACATGTTTGCCTGGCGTATCGGAACGTCAAAACAAGTGTTCGTTCTCGTTCTGTTTTGGCAGGAACAGACTGTTACGACAACCAGCATGTCGCTTTTTGATACAGCCTCTTTGCTCAAGAGATATCGGGGACGTCTTGTTTCTCCTCGTTGTCTCCCTTGCCAGCACTCTTTTCTTAAGTATCAATTTCAAATCAGCGAAGCCAGCACAGATGGCCAGCAGGAGACCAGTTCTCTCTGTGAGAGCTGAAAGTGAGGATTTACGTCGTGGTAAAACCTTTGTGGATAGAATTGGTGTGAAGACATCTGGACATGCAACTCCTTCTGAACTGAACACTTACGTGTATAGGAAGCCAGTGTTTGTGGATTATGCAAACAGCAGTGGTGCTTTGAGCCAAGAAGCTAAGTCACGTGACGAACTGTCCACCAAAAGGCCTCGTGTGTTTGCCAAAAATCAGGATCTACAGACAGCCGATCAAGAAGAAAGTACTAGAAGACCTCTAGGAAACGATACGAAGCCAAATCGAGAAGCAAAAGGGTTTGTTGACGTGGAGATCTTTCATTCCGATGTTGACTTCGATAAGTTCTGCGCCCCGTACCGCTTACTAGGGAAACACGAACCCACCCTCATTCTGTGCACCTACGATCCTAAATACGACTACCTTATATCGAAAGTCGTGCACAAGTACCACATCTGGGACTATTACCTGGTGTCCGGGATGGCTTACGTCATGCTGCAGGATGACCTCCGCAGGAAAGGTCACGGCGCTCGGATAAGTCTGCTAGACATCGGATGTAACGTAGGAGCTTTCACCGTAGCGGCGGCGGGGATCGGGTTCGAGGTCTTGGCCGTGGACGCCATGAACACCAGCCTGGCTTTGATGGCCACGTCACTGCGCTTGAACGACCTGACCTCTCGCGTCACCACGCTGCACAACGCCGTGTCCGAGAAGCGGGAATTGGTGTCCGTACTGCTGCGGAGTGACGGGAGCGTCGGCCATTCCAAGACCGTTTCTGCTCACCGGGACAACAGCGGTTTACATCCAGAAGGGTCGACTCAAGACGATACCGATACGCAACCAGAACGGTTGTCAATCAAGAACAATACCCGTAAAAACCAGCAACAGTCGTCGAACAGGGAGAAGATCAACCCACAGTGGTCGGCTCAGAATAATAACGATACACAACCAGAAAGGTCGTCGGTTAAGGACAATATCGATACCCAACCAGAACGGTTGTCGGCACAGGACGATACTAATACACAACCAGAACTGTCATCGGCTCAGGACAATATCGATACACAACCAGAACGTTTGTCGGCCAAGGACAATATGGATACACAACCAGAACGGTCGTCCGCACAGGACAATATCGATACACAACCAAAGACGTCGTCGTCCAAGGAAAACACCAACACACGACCAGAAAGGTCGCCAGTTAAGGACAATATCCATACACAACCAGAACGGTCTTCGGCTCAGGACAATATCGATACACAACCAAAGACGTCGTCGGCCAAGGAAAACACCGACACGCGACCAGATAGGTCGCGAGTAAAGGACAATATCCTTACACCACCAGAACGGTCGTCGGCTCAGGTCAAACACGTTACACGACAAAAACGGTCGTTGTCACAGGACAGCACCAGTACACAACGGTGGTCGACCCAGTCCGAAGTCCAAGCTGTCGTGATGGACGACCTCATCCGTCACGTGCGCACGAGGCGCGTGTTTCTCAAGATCGACATCGAGGGATCCGACGCGCGTGCGTTACATCATGCTGACAGGTTTTTCCGGGACGTTGAGGTCGTGTGCGTTCTGCTTGAGTGGCGACACATGAAGCTGAGAGACAAGGACAGGGACTTTATCATTGGCTTCATGTCGAAGCACGGATACCAAGCTTACTCTGTGCCAACCACGTCAACGCCGTTGCCCGTGTCCAAGAACCTGTCGTGGCCACATAACGTGTATTGGAGGAGACCCAAATGACGATCGTGATCTTTCTGGCGAGATGATGGATTTGTGTGTGTGTGTGTGTGTGTGTGTGTGTGTGTGTGTGTGTGTGTGTGAATACCGATGCATGTACATGACTGTATGATTTGCTTTTTTCTCTTTTCTGTTTGCGCTCATTGTATATTTTTGTCTAATGACAGTGGTGTGTTTGTGTGTGTGCTCAGGTATTATATGTGTGTAAAGATGATATGATTCTAGCAGTAAAGATTTTGTCGAAGGCCAGAGGCCGAATAGCGATTTGGACAGTGTAAAGTTTAACACTTTCTCGTTTTACTTTTCTTTGTTCTTATCACTGATTGATTGATTGATTGATTGATTGATTGATTGATTTGAAGGAAGAACTATAGTTTACTGCAGTACCTTCGTTGTCGATTCACTCCGAATTAATGTAATGTGAATGGGTCCCATCAAAGAGAGACATATAGACCGAATGATGATGATGTAGGGGATGACGATAACGATGATGGTGACGACGATGATGGTTATAATGGTGATGTTGATGATAATGATGATGTGAACGATTAGATCCAAGTCTTTTGAACTAGCCAACGACTCGTACACACAACAATAACCAGATACATCAGACAGGGCGGTGCAGCCGTAATGTATCAACATATCTGTAGTTTCTCTTTATTGTGATTAATTAATTCTGCTCGCGCTGCGACTAAAGTCGGAACAGTTTTTTTTACAGTTTACCTCCCTTTCCAACATGTCTGCTATCAGGCTTTCTTGGCAACCCGCTGAAGGTGAGGTTAGAGTGTTACGTGTGGAGATATGTTGAAGAGTCCGTCGTCTTATCGAGGTAAAACGATGACACACAGGCGAACAACTCCTCACATAGCGAGTTCTTGTGGACTGCTTGTGTCTCTTTCACTCACAGAAGACACGTGAGCGCGTAGAAAAGTTATAACCGTGTGGAGTTTATTACAGCACTTCTCTGGTATTGCACAGCACTTTTAAGCTTCGCAAAATTTTTTTTAATACAAGCTTCTCTCGTGCACACACACACGCAAACATCTCAGGGCCTTATATACAGACACAGCATTCCAGCACATTCCGAACAACTAATAATTTTATAGAAGAACCAATCAAAAATCAGAACGTGAATCACCTTATTACTATTTTAAAACTAAAGAAGAATCCAGAATAATCGAGTACCTGCCCGCCGAACCTAGGCGCGTCATATAACACCTTCTAATGATAAACAAGTCATAACAAAGCGATTTGCACGAAATTTCCGAGCGACTCAGCTCTAGGCCCAAAGTGTATATCGCCGCCCGAGGCGAAATAGCTACAGTCAAAACAAGGTCACCACTTCTCGAATACTCGTGATAACAATTAGAAACTTCTGGATCACGGGAAACAGATTTACATTACTAAAACACAATATAAACTTAACGTAGCAACTTGTCTCTCTCACTCAATCTTCGAAAAAAACAAAAAAAACAAACACAATACAGCTGTTACCCTTCAGCATACAAGCAAAACACAAACAAAAAGCACAGCCACGCTCGTAACATAGAGCAAAGTACAACATCTAAGCAACACGTAACCAACCTTAAATGTAAAATCATTTGGTCAATATCGTGCAATGTCACAACGTAATCCAAACAGCTGGTGCCAAGTGCCTAATGGTAGTGCCATTGTAGAAAAGGTGAATTATTATTAGTTCTCCCGGTGAATTAAATAATAATAATAATAATGAGTATTGTATAGGTGCTTTACCCGGTTTCGTGAATTGGCTCAAAGCGCCGCGAACTGAACCCAACACGCACTCTTACGTGAATCACACGCATTCTCTCACACACTGGACATAAACACATTACAATCACGTGGTGCGAAGGGTCAGCTCATTTATTTAAATTTCGGAATTTAGAATTGCGTTTATTTTTCAAAAAAACCGAGCTGATGAAGATCAACACCACTGCCAACACACCAGTCACAGTCGGTGGAGAGCCCATCAGGGAGGTGGAGTCTTTTGTCTACCTGGGGAGTGTGGTTGATGGACAGGGAGGCACAGACCGAGACGTCACAGCCAGAATCGGCAAGGCAAGGGCAGCAATGGTCATGCTGAAGAACGTCTGGGCATCCAAAGTTGTCAGCATAAGAACCAAACTTCGCATCTTCAACTCCAACGTGAAGTCAGTTCTGCTCTACGGATGCGAAACATGGAGGACAACGAAGACGATGCAGCAGAAGATCCAGACATTTCTCAACACCTGTCTGAGGCGCATCTTCAACATCCGATGGCCAGAGAAGATCCGGAATGAAGAGCTGTGGGAGCGAGCGGGGCAGGAACCAGTGGCCAAGCAGATCCTGCGGAGGAAGTGGGGCTGGATTGGACACACCCTCAGGAAGCCAGCATCCAGCACCACACGCCAAGCCCTGACATGGAACCCGCAGGGGAAAAGGAAGAGAGGCCGGCCTCGCAACAGCTGGAGGCGGGACACTGAGGCAGAGCTATGTAAGCAGGGGACCAACTGGACTGGAGTGGCAAGACTAGCCCAGAACAGAGTGCGATGGCGAAGGGTTGTCGATGGCCTATGCTCCACGTGGAGCCAAGGGCCTAAGTTATTTTTCAAACTTGTTGGGCTGAACATTTCCAAAGCAGACAGGGAGGGAGCCGGAGTACCCGGAGAGAACCCCCGACGATCGGCCCGAATGAACGGTGCCACACACGAGAAGGAAAAATCTTTTGCCCCGAGTGGGACTCGAACCACCGTCCTCTCGCATTCGTGACAAGTCTCTTAACCACTAGACCACCGACCGCCCCAATTCCGTCATTATTTTCACTACATGTGCTACTGTACACAGTTTTTCGGGATCCTGACGTATCGGATGTAGATTTGTCTGGTCCTGGTGTAACTGGTCACCCAGGGTGCACATCTGACGTCACGACGGCCTGTCTGGTTCACAAGACGTAGCCGCTTCAGTAGGTTAAGGTTGTACCATTTGGTGGGACGTTGTGAACCTTCCAAAATGCCTGCCCTGAAGAATAATAATAATAATAATAATCGTTGTCTCATCATAATAATTTAGTAGTAGTAGTAGTAGTAGTAGTAGTAGTAGTAGTAGTAGTTGTTGTTGTTGTTGTAATAGTAGTAGTAGTAGTAGTGATGGTACATACACAGACAGGTTTAAAATAAATGATAAACAACTTCAGAACTGTACAGACAACCAAGAATGACTGTACCTGTGAGACTCCTTTGTGTGTGTGTGTGTGTGTGTGTGTGTGTGTGTGTTGTGTTGTGTTGTGTTGTGTTGTGTTGTGTTTCTCAAATAATTATTGTTGCAGATTCTCCTTCTGATTTAATTCAATTCAACCTTTTTGTCGAATCTGTCCCCCCAAAACTGTCAGCTGTCCAAAGTGATAAACATCAAACGCATACATCAAGTTCAGCGCGAGCCACTGGCAGGCCTAAAAGCGTGCAGGCAAGTGTGCTTGTTCTATTTATAGAGTATAAATTTTCAGCTACCGACCCAGAAAAGTCTGTTTTCTTCATTATTAAAGGTCACCAAATTATAAACAATGGCCTCTATGTCCAAATCGAGAATCACTAGAATCACATGCGCATCTAATAATAATAATAATAATAATGAGTATAGTATAGGCGCTTTACCCAGTTTCATGAATCGGCTCAAAGCGCCGCGAACTGAACCCAACACGCACGCTCACGTGAACCACACACATTCTCTCACACACCGGACATAAACACATTACAATCACGTGGTGCGAAGGGTCAGCTCAGCTATTTAAATTTCGGAATTTAGAATTACATTTATTTTTCAAATTTGGTGGGCTGAACATTTCCAAAGCAGAGGGGGAGGAAGCCGGAGTACCCGGAGAGAACCCCCGACGATCGGCCCGAACGAACGGTGCCACATACGAGAAGGAAAAATTCTTTGCCCCGAGTGGGACTCGAACCCCCCACCTCTCGCATTGGTGACAAGTCTCTTAACCACTAGACCACCGACCGCCCCTAGTGACTGAACCTTAACTCTGGTAGACACGACATTTATATCGCATTGCGTAGAGGACTGACTGTTGTCGACAAGCTTAATTATGGCTGAGAGGCCGGGTCAAATCCTTGGCCAAAGGAAGAGTAGTCAGTTCAGACTTAAGAATTTGTGAAATGGGGTTAGTTCCCTTACTCCGTATCGGCAGAGCACGATCGCTACAGACGAAACTGTGGTCTATCACCAGGGCAAGGGTTAAGAGAAAAATCCAAAACATGTGACGAGAAATCGCAGTGAATATTGTCAATGTACAAATATGACCCTCCACCACGAAATGAGTCGTCTTGTAACATGAACAAAAAGCACAAGAAGACTCATTTCGTGGTGGAGGGTCACAAATATCTTTATTCATTTATCTTCTGGATTAATAATCGGGGAGCCGGGATAGCCGAGTGGTAAAGCTTTGGACTCTCAATGCTCGGGTCGTGAGTTTGAATCCCGGCTGGGACCAAATATTTGTACTGGCCTTTTTCTCGTTGCCTCGTCTTTGATATCGCCCTTACGTGGTGGA
This sequence comes from Batillaria attramentaria, assembly GCA_018292915.2. Taxonomy (NCBI): domain Eukaryota; kingdom Metazoa; phylum Mollusca; class Gastropoda; family Batillariidae; genus Batillaria; species Batillaria attramentaria. The sequence goes on from JACVVK020000624.1 coordinate 139,283, forward strand.
AATTAAAAGGACGTTAAACTCGCAAACACCCACTCACCCTGGACTAACAACCGTACTTGTTCACTCCAAGGCAAATTTGTCACTATGAAACCAAAAAGAATAAGTATCCTAATGCCTATTTCTATCTTCCCCTCTTTCCAAACAAGAATCTGATAGAAATAGAAATAGCCTGCAGACGTACTTGCCAGTTTGATGAACAGCTAGTAGTGTCTTCGTGGCGTCTATAACGATGAAGCGTCGCTGTATGCAGTACGATACCAACCAGTTATCATACCACACCCTGCCAATCACTAGGTCTGGAATATCAATCCAGGGGAACTTTCTGAAAACACATGATTAAAAATAAGTTTTGGGCGGATGTTGCCAAGCACCTTAAAAATGTAGCTAACAGCTGTGTGCCCAAGCACTATGGTGATTTTTTGTCAGAATGTATACACTATAATAAGCATATAGTGAGGGATAGAAAAACTGTACATGTACCTGAATGGATGGATAATGGCATTTTGTATATTAGTGACCTGGTAGGTGCTGATGGTCAGTTTCTTAATTATGTGAAGTTTAAAGAGAAATATCCTAATGTTTCTACCAATTTTATATTGTACTCCGGTATTATTAATGCCATTAAGGGCTATCTACAGTGGACTGGTATCATCCGAACTTCAACTTATGTCGGCTCTGGCAATAGGCTATGGTTATTGGTTGCGCAAGGAGGACAAAA
>JACVVK020000624.1:142500-280000 GCA_018292915.2 Batillaria attramentaria
CACAAATGCGGGTTTGGGTGTTGGGAGTTTGACGCCTTTTTCCACCACGTATGGGTGATATCAAAGACGGGAGAACAAGGGAAGAACCAGCACAAATATTTGGCCCCAGCCGGGACTTGAACTCACGACCCGAGCATTGAAAGTCCCTCCACAGCCTCTTTTATCGGAGATAAATATTTAAAATATATCCTTGAATATTTTTTTGTTTGTGTTGTTCAGTGTGATGGGTAGCAGCAATGAGGGTCTGCCTTGGAGTGGATGAGTTCAAACACACCGCGTGAATATTCAAGGTTATTCAAATATTTGTCTCCGGTAAAAGAGGATGCCTCTTAAGAGTCTCCAAGACAGTAGTTCTGCATTATTATTATTATTATTATCCCGTTCTCCAAACTGACTCTGCGGACATTCGAACAACATGTGGCGCACGCATGCTCTGTGACCTCTCACCCTCAACGGGATACCCGCAACAATCACATTGTTACTTTGTTCTCCTCGACTGAGAGCAGCAATACGTTTGGTTTGGTTTGTCATCATGCCAGCCAAAACACCTCTAACTGGTCTAAAATTGCGCCTTTGTACTTGTTGTTGCTGTTGTTGTTACTGTTGTTGTGTTTTGGTGTTGTTTTTTGTTGTTGTTTGTTTGTTTGTGTATTTGTTTGTTTTTTGTCCGCTATCATTTATTTTACGGTAAACCACTCGTGAGATACATATGGGACCACGCGCACATGATGAGATGGTGACATCATCGTTCCACATCGAATGACGTAGATTGGATCTCATGCTTTAAATAACAGGAGAGCACTTGTCTAAATCTTTTGACCAGTCACTGATAGTGACCAATGCATGATGCATGACACAGTTCTCGCGTCACAAGATCTAAGAAATGGATGAAACAGTTAATCGAAATTGAGATCGAGCTTGTAAAACAAGCATTAGCGTGAACACCAGGTGCACCTTAACACCAATAATAAAACATATAAAGCGTATGTGCATTTGCAAAATAAAATCCGTAATAAAATAAAGACAAGATGGCCACTGACCAGCCCAATATGTTGTTTCCATTTAATCACCTGCTGTCGTCACGGTCGTTCTTTTGTAATGCCATGTATACGGGAGGACACACACACACACACACACACACACACACACACACACACACACACACACACACACACACACACTCTCTCTCTCTCTCTCTCTCTCTCTCTCTCTCAATGGAAACAACTGACCGGGCTTGTCAGACCAATCTTGGTTTTGGAAGAGAGACGTCAAGTTGTTTTCTTTGAAATATATGACGTTTTCCTCATTGGGATGACGCATAATACATTTGACGTAATAACTTTGACTCGGATACAATTCTTGCAATGAAAGCAGCCCCATGAAAATTGAAGTGTTGCTGCTGCGCAGTGTAAAGATCGAATTTATACCGGCTCAATGTGTTTAACAGACAAGTCTGCGCGGCGAACGTTTTTTCACTATGTGTTATGTCTGCTGCGCGCGCGCGCACACAGACACACACAGACATACGCGCGCGCGCACGCACGCACGCACGCACGCACGCACGCACGCACGCACGCAGACTTGCGCGAGCCGCGTTTGTGCATGTGCTCCATTGAGACCTATGTGGTGTTCTCTCACTCTACTATGCTATTGAGTGAGAGTCAGTGGGAAAAACAAAGCTCACTACATCAATGAAACTCCCGCTTTCCCCGTCTACAAATAGAGAACTTCCGAAAAGTGACGACACACCCCCACGTCAATCAAACATGACGTCGGCAAACTGACGCTGATACAGTTTTGCGTCAGTGCGCGTGTGCCTTTTCTGCGATGTTTGTGAGGCGTGTGGCTTGTGTAAAGGAAATGTGCTTCGAGTACAAATTTTCGAGTCAACTGACGACAACGGCTGCAGTGAATTTTTCTAATTTTTTTGTATATTTTTTATGGCACCCCAGGCTCATTATCTATGTATAGTAGGAGCGATTTTGAGATCTAAAGTGTGTTCACCAGCACTTTCATCAGGTACGGTTTACGCCAAAAGTACAAAAGCGACAACCTCCAAAATTCACTCAGTTGAGAGTCCGTATTCATGCTATCTATGTCCCAAACATGGAGTGGTTTAGGTAAATATTACGCCTTTAAACGCCAGAAAGCCAAACTCGCAAATCATGTGTGCAATCGTACCTGGATCGGGCCTTCTATTCAACAATCTTGATTCATTTAGAAACCCCAAATTTGAAATCGATCGGTTCAGTATTTTCGGAGAAATAGGCATCTGAACTGGGTTCACATGCAATGTCAACTCAGGCTCGGTTTACATGAAAACTATAAGAGCGACCATTTTCTAGTAGTGAGTCAATTCAGAGTCCGTATTCAAGCTATCTACTGCCAAAAAATTGAGTGATTTAAATAAATATTACGCCTGTACACGAAAGACAACCAACTTGTCTCAAAAGGGCGATAACTCCCAAATCACTTAAGCAATCATCACACGCTTGAATCGTCTAATGTAACATTTTGATAAATTTGGATACCCCAAATTTGAAGCCATTCGGTTAAGTATTTTCGAAGAAACGGGCCCGGACACAATTCACACACACACGCACATCCACACAGACGGCACTCAGGAGGAGGAGAACTGCGTTCGGAACATCATACGCGTCAGCATCGATGACGCAAGTTTTCTTACGTCATTGTCAGAGTTACACTTGCAAAATCGTCTCTGCGGGAGATCGGCAGTGACGTGCGTTTGTACCACAGATGCTTGCCTATGAACGTGGAAATTTTAGCCCGTCCTATTATGTTGTTTCCATTACTATGGAAACAACATAAAAAACAGTGGGAAAACAATGACATTGCACAGAAAGCCATCGATGTAAGGTTTATTCTTAAAGGCCTCAACTACTGTATTCCAAAACGACATCGATTTGGAAAAATCCAAGACAAGATTAAAAGAAACCATTTAAAGGGCTTAATGATACTATTTTTATGATCACACGTCGGTCTGAGCTCTTTTTGTGGTATCTATCATTACACCACTCAGAAACCTGGACAGTGACAGCATCTGTAATGATGGCACTGAGCCAACAAAAGCTACATACGTGCAAAACAACGCGGCGACCACACTGAGCGCTCCAGTAGTGTAACAACAGTCGCACAATTTGAATGATCGTTCGCTCGAACAAAGTGTACACAACAATGTATCGCATTAAGAGTTGTACTTATCATAAAGATAAAGTATTTTAAGCGTACATGCGAGTTCACGAGCGAAACTGTTCCGAAACATAAGATGGCAAAGCCAAGATGGCAGTGGGACTGGTATGTGGGAGTTTAACGTCCTATTCCACCACGTAAGTGTGATGTCAAAACAAATCTAAAAACCTACCTGTTTTCATCTCAAAGCTCCGTCTGACCTCCCTCCGTCTTTCTCCATCTCCTTATTAAGTACCATACATGCATTTGCCCTGGCCCTGAACCTTCACGTCTATCTGTCTCTTTACCTGTACTCTAAGCGCTTCGAACTACCTTACATGTAGATTAAGCGCTATATAAATAAATTATTATTATTATGTCGAAGATGGGGCAACGAGAAAAACGCCAGTACAAATATTTGGCCCCAGCCAGGAAGCGAACTCACGACCAAGCAAAGATGGAATAGCCCCTTAAAAGAAATCATTTAAAGTAAGAAAGGATTATTTAGTGTTGTTTCGCCAAGACAATCGAGCGTCGCATTCGTCCGGGATCGGTATTTATTCTCTACCGGATCAGACATGTTGTTTTCCGTAGTCAGACAGTACAGTGCTCACTGCTTCAACATCACAGACATCTGTCGGTGATCCTTGTATTTCCCGGAGGAACCAGTGACCGAACTGCTTTGCCCGTTGCATTTTGTTGTCGTTGCCAATGATCCAGTTATTGTTGATAACCACCGGCCGGGGACGTTTCTCACGTTCAGCATCAGATAAATTGTACCATTGCCCATCTGCGAAAGTTTGTAAGGGAAGATACGCCACTTTGATCCGTGCGAAGTTCTTCTTGACAAGCCCGTTAAGAATCAGTTGATCGTGCGGGGTGCGTGTTCTCTTCACTTTTGTGCTCTGTTGCAAATGCGGAAGTGCCAACTGTTCCATGATGTCCCTCGCTCGCTTCCACAGTCGAATGGTCGCCGATGTTGGGTTCAAGAGAAGGAAATTGCAAGTGAGAGAATCCCGACGGCCACTCACCCTGGCTGTAACAAGGTCTCCGTCCGTCTGCCTCGCCAGGAGTATGGGAAGCGGGTTGGACAGCCACACGCAGTCCACCTCGAACATGAACAGTGACAGCCCGGCCTCCAGGAGTGAGACGACGATGTGAAGACGCTGGATCATCAGTCGCATATAGCCCACATCGTGGTAACTCTGCTTTCCACGCAGGTCCGGCAGAGCCAGCGCGACGACCTTCACCTCCGGCCAGCGGCCCAGCAGCTTCTGCTTCGTTTCTGCGTCGGTGGTCAGGAACAGGAGTTTGTGGTGGATTTCCAGCGGCTCCGTGTTACACATCCAGCTGTTGACGAAGGGGAGGAAGGCCTCGTTGACGAGAGTCACCATCACCAGGTTCTCTTTGTGGAATATACTCAAAGCTGCCTGTTCTATCTCATTAGCAACGTCCCCCTCTACAGGTATTATGCTGTGAGTTGGCACCACCGAGGCGTTCGCAGTTCCTATGCTGTGAGTTGACAAAGTCGAGGCGTTCTCAGTTTTGATGCTGTGGGTTGACGAAAGCGGTGTGTTCGTCTGAAGCAACGATGTTGTGGGTCTCTTCTCATTAGGGGAATCCCCGGCACTGTTTCTGCGTGTCAGGCCAGAACGGTAGTTTTCGTTCACACTGCGTTGTCTCGTCATGACGGTACGTGTCGCTATAAATAAGAGAAGAATGCTGGACACAACGACTGTGGAAACGAAAATGCCAAAAAGATGTGTTCTCCCCATCCCCATCCTCATTTCGCCTGTCCTTTTGGGTTGTTGTTCCGGGGAGTAATCCTGGAAAAGGGGAACTTAGTTTAAAAATTATGGTGACAATATATTGACTGATCAAAAACAAACACTTGAATAATAATAATGAATTATCATCCGTAGCGGCTTTTTTCCCTTTGATCACTCCTGTGGAATAAGTGTCCGTATTGTACTAGTACTGGAAAAATCATGTGACACAGAGCACGACATCACATGACAATCAGGCATGGTTCCCTGCCAGAAGGTTCTTTCTTTCAGATAGAAATAATAATAATAATAATAAATGGCGTTTGTAGGGCGCATTTCTTTGGCATAAACTCAATGCGCCAATCACTCACCGGCACTCACGCACATTTTACAAACGGTGGACAGACATACACTGGTGAAACTGACTAGAACAGAGATACAGCCTTTTGGGCAGAAAACCACCGTCATCGATGAGTAAGTACACGTATTACTAATCTTCGGGGAGAACTCGCTCCCTATGTCGGTCAACACGATCAATGACGGAACATTTTGACTCGGCATATCGGTGTTTCCAACTTCATAAAGTCGTTGTTCAAGAACAAAATGACAGTAACCTGTACCTAGCAAGCACTGCTTACTCAAATTCCGGACAGTTTTAACCAACACTTATCAAAAACCGTTCTCAGTAAGTTCAATCGAAGCTGGCGTCTCACCGGCACCGATTACAGGTATGCTGTTTACTAACTTGGCTGACAGTGGCGTGCCGGACGCAAATACCGCTGCTCAGGTTCAAGACGACAGCAGACTTTACCTAACAAGCACTGCTTCAAGTTTCAACGCTATGAAACCCCAAACCTGTGACATATAGCTGAATCGAATCGACTCGCTGCAGTCGTGTGCTATCGAAGCAGAGAATGTCAGCGGATCCGTTGGATAGATCTCAGATTGAACAGAAGCTTCACGAATCGTTTGAATCATGCATGCAGTTATAAAATGTAGCTGTTGGTGGAAGGACACTTTAATCGGTGTACATGTACTACAAACATTAGAATAAAGACTCACAAAGCTTCATATTTCGCGAAGAATCGCGACAGGAAGACTCCAGCTCCAACCCTAACCGTGCAAAACGTGAACACACTGAGCTGTGCTTGATCGGTTTCGAATTCACCTCGCAAATTTACATTTCCTTGAAAGCGTTAGTATGTTTGTTTGTGTCTCCAGTCGAAATTTAGAACTTGTGTTATGTTTAGGTTTGAGTTCATGAGTGAATTGACACCGTCTTGCCAGCATAAAAAAGGCGCACATTATTCTGTCGGCGTCGTGATGTACCGACGTACAAACTCGTTCGTCTGCTATGTGCAGCTGCTTTCGACTCCAGTTTTTAGTAGGTTAAACGCTCAAAATAAACAGGCCCAGAAAAGGATGATAAAGCATTTACACCCCATCAAGCTGTTGTATACCGACTCGTATTAATTTTTGATCCAAGACGCAATCAACCCTTCGCTAAAGCTCTGGGTTGATTTGCGTCTTGGATCGAAATACTCGTCGGTATACAACAGCTTGATGGAGATTAACAGCTAAATATATTACAATACTGCTGATCGCATATTTATTAAGCACCTAAAAATTAAATATTGCTCCAGGCGTTTCACATAGAATAATTCTACATGAACAGGTTTTTTTAAAAGCTAAAAAAAATGATAATAAAAACAACGCCGCAGAGACACACAGAAACTAATGACAAAAGAGTCTGGGGCGTTCTTGTGCTTGCTGGATCTTTGGTTTAATATTTACTTACTTATTTACTTAGAGGAAAAAGAGAGCATCAACCCTACCAGCGCACCTGTTCCCCCGGGTATCAACGTGTCTATGAACCCAAATAAAAACAATGTCCTTACTGTCTGCTATCAAGGATGGATGCAGTTCATGGATCAACACAAAGAGAGTTTTTGAGCATTTTCTGTGCGCCTGTGTGTTTGTCTTGTTCTGTTTCGCAAACTTCGTAAACAGTGAACTGTTCAACAAACGTCAACAGGAAAAACAATCACCACATCACGGGTGGGTGTTTGGGAGTTTAACGTCCTTTTCAACCACTTAAGGGTGATATCAACGACGGGCAACGAGGAAAAGCGCAGCACAAATATTTGGCGCCAGCCGCGATTCCAACTCACGACCCGGGCACTGAGAGTCCAATGCTCTACCATTCGGCTATCCCGGCTCCCTCACCACATCACACTACCACCACCATCATGCATCGTCAACTCACACTACCACTACCAACATCATCGTCAACAACCACAACCACCACCACCACAACCACCACCACCACCACCACGAAAAAGGAGAGGTACGATCTTCGAAGTCTTTCCAAACTTACTCCTCTGCCTTGCTGGAACTTACCCTCAACAGTAAACTCCTGCCACTCAAAACACTTCGGAGGTGCAAACAATATCGCGCTGCTCTTTGTCATACACTAACGGGAACAAGCGGACGGATTCATCCTTCTTGGTCATAGCTTATGTTGCAAACCGCTGCAGCAATAATCTATACAGTAAGTCTCATAAACGTCTCCTGTACGAGGGGAATGAATAAATCACCAGGGCCAGCGGGAGAGATGCGTTGCTTTAAAATGTGTTAAAATGGCGACTCTTTGATCATTTTGATAGTGATCGTCTCCACACTGCGTTCGCCAGCCATGAATCCCATTGCAAGAAACATCAAAGAAATAAATAAACGAAAAACGACAAAACTAAAAACAACAAAGAAGAAATCGATTTTTTTAAAGGTTGGTCGTCGCTTTGACGACCTATAAGTAGATTTTGACTGCGTTCACCAGCCATCAATCCCATTACAAGAAACATGAAAGAAAGAAACGAACGGAAGACGACAAAACTAAAAACAACAAAAAAGAAAAGAGGTTTTTTTTTAAAATTTAGGTTGGTCGTCCCTTTGACAACCTATAAGTAGATTTTGACAAAAGTAGCTTTGAAAGTAGAACACCCCTGAGGCTGGCGAAAAGCTGGGACCAAAAAAAAAAAAAAAAAAAAAAGGAAAAAAGAAGTGGACGGCGACGTATTTAAATGGCGACTCTTTGATAGTGATCGTCTCCAAACAGACAAAACTAAAACCAAACGGGATGAAATGCATTTTCAATTAAATCATTTCAAAAACAAAATGTTTGAAGATCTTCACATACGAAATGGGGTTTTATTTTAACAAAAGGAGCTAGCCAAATTCTCCCATGTACACATTTTCGAAGCTATATAATATTCTTTTCGTATCGTATCGTATCGTATCGCATCTTTTCGTATTGGACAAGTCCTGGCGCTCTGCTAGTCCCGCGTGGGTATCGTTTCTTTTCTGCCTTACAGCTGCCCACAGCCTTTGTGCATCTTCACTTTCTTCATGTTTATGCGCCCGTCCGGACCATTCAGTGTCTTCCACGGCGCACACGTGACACTAAGAGCCTGGTTGGTGACGTGTATACGGCGCACGAGATCCCTGTTGTAGTCGTTGTTGGGGCGGCGGGACCCTTCTTTCCTCCCTTCCCTATAGTATAGAGAAACATGCTGTGTGTTGTAAAGTTGAGTAGAACGAATCTTTGTACAATCTTGTGTCACTGGTTTAATCTTACCCTACGTTGCGCTGTCTTTAATGTAGTTAAGGGTTTTTTTTTGGTTGTTGTTGTTGTTGTTGTTGTTGTTGTTGTTGTGTGTGTGTGTGTGTGTGTGTGTGTGTGTGTGTGTGTGTGTGTGTGTGTGTGTGTTGTTTTGTTTTTGTTTTGTTGCTGTTGTTGTTGTTGTTTTGTTTGTTTGTTTGTTTGTTTGTTTTTTTTTTTTTGTTTTTTTTTTTTTTGGGGGGGGGTTGTTATTTTTTCAAAACTATATCTACATGGAGCTTTTGTTCTTTCGAAAACGTGTGAATACGTAAGAGGTATAAAGACGAGGACGATGTTAATAATGATGACGAAAATCACGGTGACGACGATTACCATGACCATGACGATGACGATGGTAATGATGATGACAATGACGATGACAGTGGCGATGACGATGCCGAGGACAATAACGATGACAATGACTATGAAGATGACGACGATAATGATGACAGCAGAAACTCACTTGCCCAGCTGGTGCACTGCCAGTAATGTCTCCGTGGCTTCCACCACCACAACCTGGCCCTCCAGTATGGCGTGCCCTACCAGCCAGTTGTCATAAACGACTCTACCGATGACCAAATCAGGGATACAGTTCCATGGAAACCTCCTGCACACACACACACACACACACACACACACACACACACACACACACACACACAATGTACGCACGCATCTCAAACACGTGTCCAAACAAAATAATTTGGACTTAAGCAAAAATAATGCTTGAACATGCTATTGTTACTTGTACAAAAGACATGCAGACAGACAGGGGCAAACAGGCGTAAGAACGCAAATTGGGCGTGGGGTCATGTGCAGTGGTTATTTAGAGAAACCTGTTTGACGAGTGTGCTAGTTTGTAGTGATTTCTGTTGGCATGAAAAAGCGTGATTTTCGCGATTTTTTGATTTTGTAGGCCAAGGTGCATGCCAGGGGGGCCGCAACAAGAGGCAAGCTGCCGATGAAGCTGGGACTTTTTGCGCAGAAGAGTGGCAAAGAGACGCCAGCGGATTTAGATGAAGAGGCTTTCTGGCCTCAACAGAAAGTAGACTAGCATTATATTACTCCTGTCAGATGCGTGCACTTGAATGGTCTGTGCTTGGGTGTTTTTATTTCTAGATGGAAGTATTTTTAGGGTGACTACGATGCCTCAGGCATCAGGGAATATTAAGGCATTTTGAGATCTCGTGCATTAAAATTTGTGTTCTTTGACCACAAAGACAAACGGGGATGGGCACTCAGACAGAGGCAGACATACACAGACGAACACAGACACACGAACACAGACGCATTAACACAGACAGACATACAGACAGACTGATAGCTCATTTAGCAAAGAGACGAATACCTGTCCACAACAATGTAGTCGATGGCGTGTCCAATGTCCATCTCACCACGAGAACGTGCGATATCGTGGATACCCTGGAAGGTCGTAATCTCGTTCGGCTGGACCATGTTCACGTTGGTTCTCCTCCCAGCAACGAGAAGTGGCTGCTTATCGATTGGCAGTTCCGGTGACGTCAGCACGGCCTGCAGGGTGTCCACTAAGGATTGGGTGAAGAGGATATCTCCGTTCGCGTAGGAATACAGTGTGGAATCGAACCTGGGGATTACATAGAGCTTATCTGATGGATAAGAGTAGTTTAACACCAAGAGTTTGAACATTCGCTACCAAGCTCGTGCGTCTCTGTTCCGATACAAATTGAATCAGGCGTCACACAAAGCTTCGGGGGAGTGACAGTAATCTATCAGTGTTTTTCACTACGAAGTGGAAAGGCCTTGCACACACAGCTCAATTCGACTGTGATGTCTCCACCATCTTCTCTCAGCCACACTTTGAAAAACTGACGCGAAAAAACACATCTCCCGGTGTCCTTTTCCATGTCTTTGGCAATACAGGACCCGTATGTAATAGTGGAGGTAAGGGCTTTTAGCCCTGGGCTCGAGTAGAACCTCGAACTAAACTAGTTCTAGGGTTAAATTTTCTGTTGGTTTTGGTTTTAAATCAAGAAGCGGGCCCATTCCAGCAAGTTGCCTAAGCTGTCATAGAAGGATTTTTCTTCCTTTCTTCGCTTCCTTTTTTTTTTTTTTTGTTTTGTTTTTGTTTTGTTTAATTTTGCTTTTGGGTTTCTTTTGTCCTAGTCTGGGTTAGGCCCGTAGCCGTGGGTTAAATTAGCCTCGACTTTTACATACGGGCCCAGATGTCTAAGCTGCTATGAAATCTGTTAACAACACGCTAAAGATATACAACTAAACCGACGATAACCAACCTAGGCTCACGTGTATCAATCGTTGACGTAGTGCTTCGATTCCAGTTCGGTTGCTTCGCGTGTTTCGCTCGGCGGAGAGGTTTCGGCTGCTTACGAGTTACTATAAAATTATATGGTATTCGAACTCAAAATCTCAGCCAGTTTTGGCGACGTGGCCGCGTACCATGTCGTTAGCGACATCACACGCGACATATGACACGTTGTCGCCAAAACTGGTGTGTGATTTACTACTACTACTACTACTCTTTCTACTACTACTACTCTTTCTACTACTACTACTACGACGCTTTCTACTACTACTACATGTACTACTCTTTCTACTACTACTACTACTACTCTTTCTACTACTACTACTACTACTCTTTCTACTACTACTACTGCTACTCTTTGTACTACTACTACTACTCTTTCTACTAATACTACTTCTCTTTCTACTACTACTACTACTACTACTACTACTCTTTCTACTACTACTACTGCTACTCTTTCTACTACTACTACTACTACTACTCTTTCTACTACTACTACTACTACTACTCTTTCTACTACTACTACTGCTACTCTTTGTACTACTACTACTACTCTTTCTACTACTACTACTACTTCTCTTTCTACTACTACTACTACTTCTCTTTCTACTACTACTACTGCTACTCTTTGTACTACTACTACTGCTACTCTTTGTACTACTACTACTACTACTCTTTCTACTACTACTACTACTACTCTTTCTACTACTACTACTACTTCTCTTTCTACTACTACTACTGCTACTCTTTGTACTACTACTACTGCTACTCTTTGTACTACTACTACTACTCTTTCTACTACTACTACTACTTCTCTTTCTACTACTACTACTACTTCTCTTTCTACTACTACTACTACTGCTACTCTTTGTACTACTACTACTACTCTTTCTACTACTACTTCTCTTTCTACTACTACTACTACTCTTTCTACTACTACTACTACTTCTCTTTCTACTACTACTACTACTTCTCTTTCTACTACTACTACTACTGCTACTCTTTGTACTACTACTACTGCTACTCTTTGTACTACTACTACTACTCTTTCTACTACTACTACTACTTCTCTTTCTACTACTACTACTACTCTTTCTACTACTACTTCTCTTTCTACTACTACTACTACTCTTTCTACTACTACTACTACTCTTTCTACTACTACTACTACTTCTCTTTCTACTACTACTACTGCTACTCTTTGTACTACTACTACTGCTACTCTTTGTACTACTACTACTACTCTTTCTACTACTACTACTACTTCTCTTTCTACTACTACTACTACTTCTCTTTCTACTACTACTACTGCTACTCTTTGTACTACTACTACTGCTACTCTTTGTACTACTACTACTACTACTCTTTCTACTACTACTACTACTACTCTTTCTACTACTACTACTACTTCTCTTTCTACTACTACTACTGCTACTCTTTGTACTACTACTACTGCTACTCTTTGTACTACTACTACTACTCTTTCTACTACTACTACTACTTCTCTTTCTACTACTACTACTACTTCTCTTTCTACTACTACTACTACTGCTACTCTTTGTACTACTACTACTGCTACTCTTTGTACTACTACTACTTCTCTTTCTACTACTACTACTACTGCTACTCTTTGTACTACTACTACTGCTACTCTTTGTACTACTACTACTACTCTTTCTACTACTACTACTACTTCTCTTTCTACTACTACTACTCTTTCTACTACTACTGCTACTCTTTGTACTACTACTACTACTCTTTCTACTACTACTACTACTTCTCTTTCTACTACTACTACTCTTTCTACTACTACTGCTACTCTTTGTACTACTACTACTACTCTTTCTACTACTACTACTACTTCTCTTTCTACTACTACTACTCTTTCTACTACTACTGCTACTCTTTGTACTACTACTACTACTCTTTCTACTACTACTACTACTTCTCTTTCTACTACTACTACTCTTTCTACTACTACTACTACTACTCTTTCTACTACTACTACTACTCTTTGTACTACTACTACTCCTCTTTCTACTACTACTACTGCTACTACTACTACTCTTTCTACTACTACTACTACTGCTACTACTACTACTCTTTCTACTACTTCTACTACTACTACTAAAAGCGTATTGTGTAGGCGCTTTACCCAATTTCTTGAATTAGCTCAACACGCACGCTGACACGCATTCTCTCACACACCTTACACAAAGCTGATTAAATGCAGCAGTCAACAATCAACTCACGATGACAAACATAAACTCAAAGACTGCAGTTGTCTTGCCGTCTAAAAAGAATTCTTCCAACCGTGCGTTCGCATTTTACGACAAGCCGCGCAGCTGACTGGTATTCAGAGGACCCAAAGCCACTGCCAATAGAGAACAGAAGGACAAAACTAATGACACCACTGACCAAAACAACAATGACAAGCTATGACGAAATATCAAAATAATACGTCACGCCGTTTCAAAGTCGTGACGTCTACGCATCTTGCTCAGTCTGTTTCATGTTCCTTATGGCTCATCTCAAACAAAGACTTTGAGTATAATTCTTTGAGGTGATGTTAGAAACAGTCAGATTTCTGTCTTCTCAGCTATTAGCCAATACTGAGTAAAATCATTTGTGGTGTAGAATTTCTTTGCGTAGTTTAAAGAAATCATAAAAAATCTTCTCTCAAGGAAAAAAAAATTGAAAAAAAAAATGCCACGTACCCAGATATTAAGAGACGCTTACTGATAAGAGACGCTTCTGTTTTGTATGGAATCTCCTCTGAGCAAATGCAAAGGCTACAGCGCGTGCAAAACAACGCCGCCCGCTTTATTCTTAGAAAACGCAAAAGAGTCCATGCCACACCCCTTCTCAAACAGCTGCACTGGCTCCCAATCCCTTTCCGCATCCAATTCAAAATTGCGACAATGGCTTACCGCCATTTCGATGGCTCTCTCCCTCTGTGCCTGTCTGCAATGCTTACAACCTATCGGCCCTCTCGCACTCTCCGTTCATCATCAGAAAAACTGTTGAAGGTTCCAAGAACAACTCTGAAGTCATCTGGCGGTCGTTCATTTTCTTATGCCGCCCCCTCCGTCTGGAACGCTTTACCTGTCACCATTAGGGATCTTCCTACGCTGACTCAATTCAAAGCCCATTTAAAGACCTACCTCTTTAGGCAAGCTTTCGATCTGTAGTCCGACCACCGCTTTTTCATCAGCACTCGGACTGTGTGTGTGTGTGTGTGTGTGTGTGTGTGTGTGTGTGTGTGTGTGTGTGTGAGCGCAAAGAGTGTTTCGTAGAAAACAGCGCTATATAAACTGTATTCATTATTATTATATAATTAGATCGTCCAAGTACAGCAGTTCAAATCAGATAACTAATCTTCAGCCTCATTATTTTCGAGGGTGGGTGGGGGTTTTGGGGGTTTAACGTCCTTTTCCACCACACACGGGTGATATCAAAGACGGGGCAACGATGAAAAAGCCAGCACAAATATTTGGCCCCAGCCGGGATACGAACTGACGACGCGAGCATTGAGAGTCCAACGCTCTACCATTCGGCCACCCCGGCTCCCCCATTATTTACGAAAAACATCAAAGATGGTTTATCTTCATGGAGTAGCTGAAACATTTTGTTGTGATAAATATTCAACAATTTTTTTTTTCATTTTGAAGCATTCGATTTCTCTCTCTCTCTCTCTCTCTCTCTCTCTCTCTCTCTCTCTCTCAGAACACAGCAATTAACCCTTTCACTGCCGCCGTCGCAGGATATCATGAATCGCACTGGCAGCATCACTGTCAACTTAGTTAAAATGTTATATTTAGAGTTTTTAGTAGTTGGGGGAAAAACTCTTTGGATGCAGTATAGGTTCTGATTCCTCTTTACAGCATAGTGATGCAAAGAGATGTTATCAACGAGTGAATCTAAACACGTGTCTGGCAATAAAGGGGTTAACCATAGATAAGACACGGCACAAAGTACTGCAAGATGACTGTACTATTTTAAAACCTACTCTTGTCAATATCCACTCACAGACTGTCACACGGACGAGCAAACTCAAAGCACAAGTTTCAGATGACAATGACTGGTACAGTGTACCGTTCAGCTCATAAGTTCTATGATTTGTTTCAGTCGAGTGAATGCAATTTTCTTATGTTTTTAAGTTCGTTGTTAGATTATTGTAGCGATTCTAAGGTGCCCAGAATTTGGCCTCTATGCATATGCGTTCAGTAAGTGATGTTATTAGTGTTGTTGTTGTTGTTGTTGTTGTTGTTACTCACCTGGCCATGACGTCCATGTACATGTATTTGAGAATGGGCACACCAACAGCCGTCCGACTGACGGGAAGAACGTGCCAACCGTTCTCTTCAGCACGTGACGCCACTCTGGACGAGTTGGTGAACACCACAGGGACGATCAATGGCTTCAGCTGAGCCCAGTTCCTCAAGGTCAGGTTTCTAATGAGGTCATGGTCAGCGTCAGGAGGATCGACCCACGTGCTGAATAGTGTCAGCAAAGGGACAGCACCCTGTTCTTCGATGTCATCTTGGAGGTCATTTGCCAAAACCGTTTGCGAAAAATTCTTGTTATGAAAATTGTTTCGCAAATCTGAGACTGCATTCAGTCCATCAGATGACCTGATCGCGACATCAAGTTTAGGGTCTTCACCAGACGGTTCGTTGTAAGGAAAACGAAAATCGCGACTGATGGAATTTGGAAGAAACCCCTCGGCAAATCCCGGTAACCAAGACTTTCCCGCAAACAGAAGAACGTTCACGCAAATGGACAAAGCCGCAATGAGGAATAACAATTTCGCTGTGAGTTTCATTTTTCACGGGCCCTTTGAGTGATACCTTTCTAATACTCAGTATAAAACAGCTTCACTTTTAACTTTAACTGCCGGTGAGTCAGAGTCTCATTTCCAACGGGCCCTTTTTGGCTCACTTGTGTAACAAAGTGAGTCTATGTAATAACCCTCCGTCGTCTGTCTGTGTGTCTGTGTGTGTGTGTGTGTGTGTGTGTGTGTGTGTGTCTGTCTGTCTGTCTGTGTGTGTGTCTGTCTGTGTGTCCGCAGTAAACCTTAACACTGGCATTTTCTCAGAAACTATGAGAAGCAGAGGCACCAAACTTGGCAAGCTGATAGACAGCCATAAGACCTTTCCCAAAGCATATCATAGTGATTGACCTTGACCCAAGGTCAAGGTCACTAAAGCTGTCTGTTTGGAAATTTTACGTTGGCATTTCTCAGAATCTAGAAAAGCCAGAGACATCAAACTTGGCAATATGATAGACATTGACAACACCTTTACTAACATACCTGTATTCAGTGACTTTGAATCAAGGTCAAGGCCATGCAATCTGTTTTGAGGAAACCGTCCAAAACCTTAACATTGGCATTTTCTCAGAAACAATGAACAGCAGAGGCACCAAACGTGGTAAGCTGATAGACAGCCATAAGACCTTTCAAAACATACTATAATGATTGACCTTGACCCAAGGTCAAGGTCACTAAAGCTGTCTGTTTGGAAATTTTACATTGGCATTTTCTCAGAATTTAGAAAAGCCAGAGACATCAAACTTAGCATGACGATAGATATTGACAACATCTTTACTGACATACCTGTGTTCAGTGACTTTGAGTCAAGGTCAAGGCCATGCAAGCTGTTTTGAGGAAAAACTTCCAAAACTTTAACATTGGCAATTTCTCAGAAACAATGAACAGCAGAGGCACCAAACTTGGCACGCTGATAGACAGCCATATGACCTTTCAAAACATATCATTAATGACTGACCTTGACCCAAGGTCAGGGTCACTAAAGCTGTCTGTTTGGAAATTTTACATTGGCATTTTCTCAGAGTCTAGAAAAGCCAGAGACATCAAACTTTGCATGATGATAGACATTGACAACACATTTACTGACATACCTGTATTCAGTGACTTTGAATCAAGGTCAAGGCCATACACGCTGTTTTGCAGAAAACCTTCCAAAACCTTAACATTGGCATTTTCTCACAAACAATAAACAGCAGAAGCACCAAACCTGGTTTGCTGATAAACAGCAGCAAGACCTTTCAAGACATACCATTTTGAATGACCTTGACTGAAGGTCAAGGTCATCAAAGCTGTCTAATTGGAAATTTAAAATTGCCATTTTCTCAGAATGTAGTTGTACCAGAGGCATCAAACTTTGCATGGCATGATAGACATTGACAAAACCTGTACTGACATAACTTGTACATGTACTGGCATACTTGTATTGAATTTCCTTGAGTCAAGGTCAAGGCCATTCAAGATGTTTTGTGGAGACTTTAACGTTAGCATTTTCTTGGAAACAACAAACAGCAGAGGCACCAAACAAGGCACAATGATAGGCAGCAAAGAGACCTATGCAGATATACCCATTTGAGAGACGTTGACTCAAGGTCAAGGTCATTACAGCTGTCTGTTGTGAAATTTTACATTACCATTTGTACAGAAACTACAAAAATTAGAGCTATCAAAGCTCTTCACTTACAGCTCATTTGAATGACCTTGACCCAAGGTCAAGGTCATAGAAGCTGTCCTGGGAAAACTGTTATGTTGCCATTTGCCGTTTTCTTAGGAACTATGAACACAAGACACCTTACTTCATGATAGCTAGTGATAAGAGCTTTAGAAACATACTCTTTTGAATGACTTTGACCCATCTCACAAGTGAGCCAAGGAGGCTTTGCTCCTCTAGTTCATTCAGAGATACCCTTCTGGCTATGGATTAAAAAAAAAAAAAAAAAACCTCATGTCTAACGCACCCTTTTTCTTTCATTTATGCTCTTCTGACAGCCAGTAATCTATTTTATCCCAACTGCAATATCCCTTCTCAACGAGAAGCACTGAGTGCCATAATCATTTACTGTGATGTATTTTAATAAGCTGCTGTTTCCGCTTCTGTGATGCTTGTGATACTTGTCTGTGATGTTTTTTTTTTTGTTGTTGTTGTTTGTTTGCTTTTTTAGTTGCCTCATGCTTATAATTCTCCGGTTAGTCACCAAGTGCAGGATATGTGTGTGTGTGTGTGTGTGTGTGTGTGTGTGTGTGTGTGTGTGTGTGTGTGTGTGTGTGTGTGTGAGAGAGAGAGAGAGAGAGAGAGAGAAAGAGAGAGAGAGAGAGTGTGTGTACAATTATATGAATTTAGTGATCTTAACTTCTTTATGTGTCTTATGCTCGCCCGCATGAATTGCCCTACGGGGATAAATAAAGTATTTTGACTTGACTTGACTTGACTTGACTAAAGTACGTGTCTTCAACTAGACTTCAGTCGAACAATCAAAAACCTCTTTGAAGTTGACGGAAACTTTGATCGCGCTGCTTAACGCAGCAGCATCGCCTTGAGCTTGTGACGGGCGCTATAATAATATTAATTATTCAGGTTTACAACATTAAATATTCACATTCTGTTTGATTTATATTTATCATTGTTTTACGATGTGTTCTCTAAGGCAGTTTGTACTGATGAAAAAGTCGTGTCTTTGCCAAAAAAAAAAAAAAAAAAAAAAAGGCGAGCATTTGCCGATATAATTAAACAGGCTAAGATTTGTCATTTTCTTGGAGACTTTGTGTGGTTTTGGTGACTGTTTTTGTTTTTTTTTTTCTCACTTATTTATATGTGTTTGTGGTGGCTTCCGCTGCAGCCGTTGTTGTTGTCTTGTGGTAGGGTTTGTTTTTGCGATTTCGTATCACCTCAGCGTGAACTTTCAAGTAAAGCATCAAAAAGAACAAGAGGTAAGATGCAACCGTTTAATCTTCATTTTAGGCTCACTTGTGTAACAAAGTGAGTCTATGTTATAACCCTCCGTCGTCTCTCTTTGTGTGTGTGTGTGTGTGTGTGTGTGTGTGTGTGTGTGTGTGTGTGTGTGTGTGTGTGTGTGTCTGTCTGTCTGTCTGTCTGTGGGTCTGTGTGTCCGCAGTAAACCTTAACATTGGCCTTTTCTCAGAATCTACAAACAGTAGAGACACCAAAATTAGCCTGCTGATAGACAGCCATAAGACCTTTCAAAACATACCATAGTGATTGACCTTGACCCAAGGTCAAGGTCACAAAAGCTGTCTGTTTGGAAATTTTACATTGGCATTTTCTCAGAATCTAGAAAAGCCAGAGACATCAAACTTTGCATGATGATGGACATTGACAACACCTTAACTGACATACCTGTATTCAGTGACTTTAAGTCAAGGTCAAGGCCATGCAAGCTGTTTTGTGGAAAACCTCCCAAAACCTTAACATTGGCCTTTTCTCAGAAACAATGAACAGCAGAGGCACCAAACTTGGCATGCTGATAGACAGCCGTAAGACCTTTCAAAACATCACATAGTGTGTGTGTGTGTGTCTGTCTGTCTGTCTGTGGGTCTGTGTGTCCGCAGTAAACCTTAACATTGGCATTTTCTCAGAAACAATGAACAGCAGAGGCACCAAACTTGGCAAGCTGATAGACAGCCGTTAACATTGGCATTCTCTCAGAGACAATAAACAGCAGAAGCACCAAACCTGGCTTGCTGATAAACAGCAGTAAGACCTTTCAAGAAATTACCCTTCATCAAGGCTGTCTCATTGGAAATCTATAATTGCCATTTTCTCAGAATGTAGGGGTACCAGAGGAATCAAACTTTACATGATGATAGACATTGACAAAACCTGTACCGGCATACTTGTATTCAATTTCCTTGAGTCAAGGTCAAGGCCATTCAACATGTTTTGCGGAGACCTTACGTTAGCATTTTCTTGGAAACAACAAACTGCAGAGGCACCAAACAAGGCACAATGATAGAAAGCAACGAGACCTATGCAGACATACCCATTTGAATGACGTTGACCTTGAGTCAAGGTCATTAATACTGTCTGTTGTGAAATTTTACATTACCATTTGTACAGAAGCTACAAAAACTAGAGCTATCAAACTTGGCATTATGATAGTCACTGATAAGCTCTTCACTTACAGATGTCATTTGAATGACCTTGACCCAAGGTCAAGGTCATAGAAGCTGTCCTGGAAAAACTGTTATATTGCAATTTGCCGTTTGCTTAGGAACTATGAACACAAGAGACACCTTACTTCATGATAGCTAGTGATAAGAACTTTACAAACATACTCTTTTGAATGACCTTGACCCGTCTCAAAAGTGAGCCATGGAGGCTTTGCTCCTCTAGTTCTTTTCTTTTTTCCTCCATTTTTCTTCAAGATTTTTTTCTCTCTGTTTCGTAGCGTGAAATGTGCTGTCACATACACAGCAAAAGGGCCTAAGGGTTCGGCCAGATGACAAGCTGCGCTGTAGCCGCGCTGTGAGTTAGCGGTAAGCGAGCTGTTGAGCAGTGAGAGGTGGGTGGCCACACCAAAGGCGGTGATAGCTAGCGGCTAGCTAGCGAGTAGCCAGCTGCACTGCTGGTTAGCTTGCGTGGCCACATGAATAGCTGCCGTAGCTAGTTGTATGCTAGCCTGCCGCTAGCTGTGCACGGTTTGCCAAAGAGGAGGCCTGTCTTGAACCAAAGTGATAAATTCCAAGGTTTGTTATGACATTTTCAAAAGCAGCTTCTTCTGCAAGCACTGACGTTTCGAAAGAAAGACACAAAAGACGGTTTTTTTTTTGTTTTGTTTTTTAAATACTCTATTATCCATTTCGGAAAATTCGGGCTGCCTCCCCCGGGGGAAGCGCGTCGCCGCTGTGCAGCGCAACACAATACCTATCCTATATTTTTTTAAATAACAATTTTGCTGGGGGAGGAAAGCCGGATAACCCGGAGAGAAACCCTCGATGAGCAGCCCGGCAGCCAGGAAAACCCGGTATCACATATCACAAGCTCGACCTGGGCTCGAATCCACGCTTCATCGCCGTGACATTGGTGATGGCCGTTCATTAGCGCAGCGGCTAAATCCGACGCGCAAGACCACCGCTCACCCCCATCACGTTAAAAAAAAAAAAGAAAAAAAAAAAAAGCATCACATCTATTTTTAGGCCGGTCATCGCCGCTCGAGCTTTGAGCGGTGATAATTGTTTGGAACATTACCACCGCTCGACGCCAGCAGCTCGACGCCTCGCGGTAACCGCGCGGTGGTAGCGACTCGTGTGGCCACTCCAACAATAACCCTATTACTATTTCCGCAGCGCGGCTACGGCGCGGCTACAGCGCGGCTCAACCGCTTTCCATGTGGCCGCGGCCTAAGCGACACAGATTTTATCAGCAATTTGGTCCTCTTACCATCTGACGCTGGATTTTGGACATCTAGTATTGCCAAGAATTTAGCTACCCATTTCTTCCATCTTGCGGCGTGCAAAATCTGCATAACGCACCATCCCTCAAGTTTCTCGTCCCGAGCAGCGAGTGATTAAAAAAAGGACGAGTGCTCTCCTGCATTACCAGATGAGTTGATTTACGCCATTTTTAGTCCAGGCGGGACGATACCATCACCATGTGCACATTCGTTCCACTGTAGCATCTCACCAAAATAATCAGACTTAGTCATAATATGGATAGATTGGTTCTTTATGACTGCTAAGTGTAACATTTAATTCACAAGTTCTTATCTGTTCAGTTTAAGTCGAATGAATGCGATTTTCTGATGTTTAAGTTTGTTTTTTAGATTATTGAATCGATTCTAATGCTCCCAGAAGAATGCCTCCAAGAATAGGCACCCTATTATTATTATTATTATTATTATTATTATTATTGTTGTTGTTGTTGTTGTTGTTATTCACCTGGCCATGACGTCCAGGTACAAAAAAACAAGACGAGAATACCATGAGCAACAACAGCAATTACAACAAGAAGGAAATAATATTATCAGTCGTATTTAACACCCAACACCAAGAGAACAAACAGATATCAGATATCAAATATACGGCACGCATCCCCCCCCCCACACACACACACTCCACTGTTTACCACTTGTTTACCACTGCAAACCCTTGTCAACACCTAGCAAATGTTGAGCAGTGTACTTCACGAAAACCAACCATGCATGCAGAGGATTTCGGTACTCACCTGGCCATGACATCCAGGTACATGTATTTGAGAATGGGCACACCAACAGCCGTCTGACTGATTGGAAGCACGTGCCAACCGTTCTCTTCAGCACGTGACGCCACTCTGGACGAGTTGGTGAACACCACAGGGACGATCAATGGCTTCAGCTGAGCCCAGTTCCGCAAGGTCAGGTTCCTTATGAGGTCATGGTCAGCGTCAGGAGGATCGAGCCACGTGCTGAAGAGTGTCAACAAGGGGACAGCACCCTGTTCTTCGATGTCATCTTGGAGGTCATTTGCCAAAACCGTTTGCAAAAAATGTTCAGGAAGTTGTTTCTTGCTAAGGAGGTTGTTTCGTATGTTTGAGACAGCATTCAGTCCCTCCGATGACCTGATCGCAACGCCAGGTTTAAGGTCTGCACTCGACGGTCTCTTTCCAGGAACAAGAAAAACGCCGTTGATGGAATTTCGTAGAAACATCTTGGCTAGAGGAACCGTGAACCTGGACTTTCCCGACAAGTATGTGCCAAACAGACGAACGTTAACGCAAATGGCCAAAGCCGCAATGAGGAATAACAATTTCGTTTTCAGCTTCATTTCTAAACGGGCCCTCTTTCTTTGAGCGATACCTTTCTAATACTCAGTATTTAACATCTCCACTTACATAACTACCAGTCAGTGGGTGGACAAAGTTCCACACAGGAGTAACAGTTCTGTTCTGCTTCGCCTTCCTAACAGACCTTGTTTCTTTCACTTATATTCCTTTCACAGCCGGTGATCGATGTAAGTACTACTCGTTCGTGTTTGGTCATCCGTGTGAGCAGTATGGTGCTTGACAGAAATCATTATAACAGGTTTGCCGACAACTGGACTCCAAACGAACAATCAATAACTTCTAAGGCATTGTTTGATGGCGCTGTGAAGTCGCTGGAAACTTTTGTTGAGCTGTTTAACTGAGTCGTGCTTTTGTGATAAAGGCGTTTCATCGTAAAGTACTATGAATTTCTTTGATGCTGCTTTTAAAGTACCATCTCAAACCCTCCGGCCTGTGCTTTTCACTGATTCGGACGGTGAATTTACAATATCCTTGGTCTTTCATTTGCAACTCGATCCTGAGGTTGGAAATATTGTCGTTGTTGTAGCATATAACTTGTGACTAACGCCATCATAATATTAAATATTGTCGTTGTAGCATATAGCTTGTGACTAACGCCATCATAATATTAAATATTTTCGTTCTGTTTGATTTGTATTTACCATTGATTTAGGATGTGTTTTCTAAGGCAGTTTGTACTGATAAAAAGGTCGTGTCTTTGCAAGACAACTAGTGAGCATTTCCCGATATAATTAAACAGGCCAAGATTACTTCATGTGTTTTGTGTTTGGTTTTGTTGTTGTTGTTTTGAGGGGAGGGTTTATTGTGGGGTTTGTTTGTTTGTTTGTTTGTTTGTTTGTAAGGATGACTGATTGTAACTCGTTCAAAAACGCTTCAAAACGAAACACACACACACACACACACACACACACACACACACACACACACACACACACACACAAAACAAGTCACTGCCGCTCTTAGAAGGTGGGTGGGTGTGACAGGGCCTAGCAACTTTTCCCTCGACATATGGCCGATCTTAAATGATGCGAATGTAACTCAGACAGTGACCTACGTCATCATTACTGATGCTCCGTAAACCGAGCTGGAATACATGTACTCCGGATGTGAACGCCGTGTGTGTGTGTGTGTGTGTGTGTGTGTGTGTGTGTGTGTGTGTGTATGTGTGTGTGTGTGTGCGTGTGTGTGTGTGTGTGTGTGTGTGTGTGTGTGTGTGTGTGTGTGTGTCCGCAGTAAACCTTTACATTGGCATTTTCTCAGAATCTACAAACAGCAAAGGCACCAAACCTGGCATGCTGATAGACAGCCAGAAGATCTTTCAAAACATATCTTTTTGAATTACCTTGACTCAAGGTCAAGGTCACTAAAGTTGTCTGTCTGGAAATTTTACATTGGCATTTTCTCGGATTCTACAAACACCAGAGGTTTTCAAGGGTAGATTCGATCCGACGCAAGCGTCACGGAAGCCCGGTCGGAAAAGGGTAGATACCAAAGGCAAACTAGTTACACTATCATGTGGTACAGAAGCGCAGGCAGGCATATAAGTGAGCTTCTATTAAAAAGCGTAAACGAAAAATGGGTGAGAATATGCGTGTAACATGCAGGTGGGATAGAAGGGGACGAGGCGGGATGAAGTTTGAAAAATCCGCTGCTGCCGAGCAAACTGAAGTCTGTCTTCTAAGGGCGACGCTGGTGCAATGAGCTGGACACATCAGACACAACCCTGTATCCGGGTCCTCGCTTCTCTTGGATCCTGCGACGATGCCCAGATCGGTCTAACCGAGACCGAGCCGAGCTAAGTGATACATAAGAAGGAAAAAACAAAAATACTCGGTGACAAGGAAAGTGGACAGTTGCGAACAACTTTGAGGTCCTATTGTTATTTCACAGTGTGCACAGAAGCGATGAAAACTGTCGCATTCACCAGCACAGTACATTTTCAGCCTGGTTACAGCATGTGTTGTCTCCCTTGCCGCAACAAGCATGTGGCAGAGCTCAACAGCTCCCACGAAAAAGGCATGCGTGCTGCGGGTCTGTGTATGCACGAGGGACAACTCATGCAGGAAATAATGCAGGACCTCAAAGTTGTTCGCCGGCAACTGTCCACTTTCCTTGTCACCGAGTATTTTTATCATTTATCTCACTATCCGGCCTGACGGTGTAAATGGCGAACGACAAGAAGAAGGAGATTACTGATGCTTCGTAAACTGCGCCAGAATTCATTCTCGGCCGGAGGTGAGTGTCTGTACTAAACCGACGGGCTTCAAACTTCAGCTCTCTAAATATTTCTGGAATAGAGGAGAGAGCCTGTATGAGCCACCTGCCATTGCAATAGATGGGATTCTGCAGGAGTAAAGATCCCTAGTTGTGATTTACTTCAAGTTGTATACCTGTCTAGCTGTAGCACATGCAAACTGTACAGTGCACTGGCTTATATTGCTCTTTCCTATCATAACGGGGAACACTTCGACATACAGAGAGTTTTATATCCTGACCGGCTGCTGTAAAGACATATTTATAAACGCCAAACCGAAAGGAAACGTGAAGCGTAATACTGTCACCGGTGTCTAAAACACTCGTTGTCTTGACTCAGCAAACAGAAATTCAAACAACATACTGGGCTGGTAAGGCATTTTTTGTTTGTTTGTTTCGGTTGTTTGCGTGTTTGACATGTGATAACTGAATGAGGTATTAGAAAATCCTTTTGTCATTTGTCATGCGCAATACTGCGTCACGTTTATTGCAGGTATGTCTGTGCATCATGCGGGGAAGGGGGGGGGGGCATGAGTGAAGACATCTGTGTGTGTGTGTGTGTGTGTGTGTGTGTGTGTGTGTGTGTGTGTGTGTGTGTGTGAATGAACAACACCAAGACATGTATATGTTTGAAATGGCAATAAAAGTATCTGTATTTGTATCTATTTTGCTTTGTGTGTGTGTTTATTTGTTTGTTTTCACGATTATTTTATTGTTCATTTTGTGGAATTGCTTTGTTGTGTCTTGTTTTAACACAGATAATCCTCATTATAATCCTACATATATAATCCTAAATATAATCCTATGCAACCTGTAAAACCAACCAACCAATCAATATAAATGGAGAACAGCAAAAGCAAGACAGTAAAGACAAACCAAGGTTTGTAGTAACATCGTATCTGGAAGATGGTGTGGGATTTGGGGGGTTCAACACCCTTTTCAGCTAGATACGGGTGAAACCAATGATGAGGCACCGAGGTTAGTAAGTTAGTTATTTAGGGCTTAACGCCGCACAAGCAACAAAGACTATTTCGCGGCTATTCAAGGTCCATCTTCGCCAGACTAAACAAAAAAGGAAGACAATGAAACAAGGTGTAAATATATATTTAAAAAAAAACTATCCGGTTTAAATAATAAACACGTTATACTTCTTCGCCCTCCCTCCCCCCCCCCCAAAGAAGACAATAAAACAAGGTGTAAATATATATTTTTAAAAAAAAAACTATCCGGTTTAAATAATAAACACGTTATACTTCTTCGTCCCCCCCCCTCCCCCCTCCCCCCTACCCTCTACCAATAATTATTTGAACGCACAGCCCGAGCTTTGAACATCCAACGCTCTGCCATTGGGCTGTCGCGGCTCCCCACACCCCCAAAACAGGCACCCTTTTCACCCTAGATGGTATCCTCCCCTTTCAGTGCATCGTTCCAACCCTTGAGCGTGGAGTGAGTGAGTTGAGCTTTTGAGGCTTAACGCTGCGCAACTTGAGCATTGAGAATATGAATGTGTTACAACATCTTGTGGTTGTGTCCTGTAGGGAGGGTGGGTGTCTTTTTTTTTGGGGGGGGGGGGGGTAACGTCCTTTTCCACCACGATGGGGTGGGTTTGGGGGATTTCAACACCCTTTTCCACTAGATTCGGGTGATATCAAAGACGGGACAACGAGAACAAGGCCAGCACAAATGCCCTTCAGGCAGCTTTATGACGGTTTTATCTATTTCCGAGCATCGCTCGTTGTGTGCCCCTGCAGCTGTTCTTCGTTCAAGCTGGCCACCAGACAGATTGAAAGTATCGAACCTTCGTCCGGTAACCCATAAAGACAGAGAGCAGGTAGTTATTTTACGATGACATTAAGTTTCTGTCAAACGAAAATATACACAAGCTGACGGGTACAAGCTAGCGGTGAGTGGTTTGATAAGAAACAGTATGCAGAACGGAAGCCCACAAAAATGAACCGCAGACTTAAACTCTTACTCCTTATTGCGGCGTTGTATTGTTGCTGTAGCGTTCTGATGTACAGCATAAACTTGCCTCGAAAACTGTCTGTGCGAAATTTCGTCATGGGCGTTTCTCTTTTTCCTGAAAACAAATCGTCACATGGAGACCCTAATCTTGACGCTGCGACCAGATTATCTGAAGGACTGAACGCTGTCTCAAACTTACGAAGCAACCTGCTTAAAAAGAACAAACACTCTCCGAGAACGCTTTTGGCAAGTGACCTCAAAGACGACAGTGAAGCACGGGGTGTTGTCCCCTTGCTAACACTCTTCAGCACGTGGCTGGATCCTGACGCTGACCATGACCTCATTAGAAACCTGACCTTGAGGAACTGGGCTCAGCTGAAGCCGTTGGTCGTCCCTGTGGTGTTCACCAACTCGTCCAGAGTGGCGTCACGTGCTGAAGAGAACGGTTGGCACGTGCTTCCCGTCAGTCGGACGGCTGTTGATGTGCCCATTCTCAAATACATGTACATGGACGTCATGGCCAGGTAGGTGATAATTATGATTATCATCCATTGGCGGCTTTTTTCCTTTGATCACTTCCGTTGTATAAGTGTGGGAATCTCACTAGTGAAAATACATGACAGACGTGACTCGTATTTGCTCCATGTACGGATCTGCGTAATGGAGCAAATACTCGTCCGTGTTCAACCAAGTCATATGGTGTAACAGCTAAATACAGCAGAAGCTGTTGTTTAGTCCGTGCGTGCGTGTGTGTGTGTGTGCGTGTGCGTGTGTGTGTGTGTGTGTGTGTGTGTGTGTGTGTGTGTGTGTGTGTGTGTGTGTGTGTGTGTGTAAATTTATTTCTTTTTATTTTGTTGTTGCTGTTGTTGTTTTAGTTGTTTCTGTTTGGTTTTGGGTTGATTTTTGTTTGTTTTGTGGTTTTTGGTTTTTGTATTATGTTTTATTGTTGTTGTTCTTGTTGTTCTTGTTCTTTTGGGGTTTGTTGTTGTTTTTGTTGTCGTTCTTCTTCTTGCTGCTGTGTTGTTGTTGTTGTTGTTGTTTGTTTTTTTTGCTTTGTTTCTTTGTTGTTGTTTGGTTGCCTGTGTTTGTTGGGGGTTTTGATTGTTTGCTTTGTTTGGGGGTGGGAGGGGGAGGGGGCCTGCATGTAATATCTGCTGTACGTTGCAGCTAAAGACGAACAAAAGCACTATCGACAAGTCTCTATTCGAGCATAACGTTTTTTTAAGAAATCGCCACATTCCCCAGGTTCAATTCCACTCTGTATGGCTACGCCAACGGGGACATCCTCTTTACCCAGTCTTTGGTGGACACGCTACTGGCCGTGCTGACGTCACCGCAACTGCCCATCAAGCATCGGCCACTTCTCGTTGCTGGAAGGAGAACCAACGCGATGATGGTCCAGCCGAACGAGACGACGACCTTCCAGGGTATCTACGACACCGCACGTTCTCGTGGTCAGATGGATGGCCCATTCTCCATTGACTATTTTGTAGTGGACAGGTATTTCATTTAAATCTCTCTCTCTCTCTCTCTCTCTCTCTCTCTCTCTCTCTCTCTCTGTGTTTTCATTGAACTTAAATGTGTTACTAGTTTCTACATGTTCACCCACTATATTCCTGTAACTTATAGATTTGTCTTCCTTTGCCCATATTCTCGCGCGTGTGCGTGCGTGCGTGCGTGCGTGCGTGTGTGTGTGTGTGTGTGTGTGTGTGTGTGTGTGTGTGTGTGTGTGTGTGTGTGTGTGCTTTCATTGTGTTTAATTGTGTAACGTGTTTGTTTCCTTTTTTTTGGGGGGGGGGGGGTAAGGGGGTAGGGGGGCCCTATATTCCTGTAGCTTATACATTGTTTTTCCTTTACTCATATTCTCGTAGTGTAGCAACGGTAAGTTCGAACGTGGTATTTCTGCCAAAACTGTTACCGTTGGAAGAGAAAGATTATTGTCATTGTCATTGTCATTAATTCAAATTAAAATCTTGAATTTAAATTCAGAATATATGCTTTATTAGCTTCTAAGCGTGTTTGGGTTTCAGGCTTTCCGGAATGTTTCGACAGCCTTACTAACTTCCACAGCTTGTTAAAACACAAACACATCTTCGCGAATTTGTATTCGGTCAGCAAATCTGCTTTCTAAATGTGAACAATCCTTCCACTCACTTCCCGTATTAGCAGATTCATCCATGCGTCGGTCAATGACGCTGCTATATAAAACTGTGGTTCTAAAATGTGTGTGTGTGTGTGTGTGTGTGTGTGTGTGTGTGTGTGTGTGTGTGTTTGACAGAAGCTTTCCGTGGGATCACATCCCTGACTTGGTCGTCGGTAGAGTCGCGTACGACAACTGGTTGATAGGGCACGCCGTACTGAAGGGCCACCTTGTAGACGCCACGAGTACATTACTGGCAGTTCACCAGCGGGGCAAGTGAGTCTTTACCATCATCATCAGCAGCATCAGCATCACTTGGGAGCTGGGGAGGCGGGATGCGGTAGAGCGTTGGACTTCTAATGCTCGGGTCGTGAATTCGTATCCCGGCTGGGGCCAAATATTTGTGCTGGCTTTTTCATCATTGCCCCTCTTTGATATCACCCATATGTGGTGGAAAAGGACGTTAACCCCCCCACCCCCCCCCCCCCCAGGGAGCTGGGATAGTTGTAGAGCGTTGAATTTTCAATGCTCGTATCAAAAGCATATTGCGCAGAGATGCTGCCACTATTGAGTCAGTGGTCCTCCCGAAGTGTATTTTAGAGCTTTGTCATGTAGCCTGCGACCACTTAGCCGTAGCTATAACCTGCTTCATTCAAACGCGTCACTTCACTTGCAAGTGAAGTGGGCTGCAGGCGCATGTTTTGCCTCAAGATTTTGGCTCATATCCTAGCAATGACAGCCCGCAAATGGTACATATCTTGCACAAATCTGTATGGTACCATGTTCTTGTCATCGTTATAAGCCTAGGTCGGTCTGTGAGCTTAAAAGACCTGCAGGTTGTATCTTTCAGTTCCCATTTGTGGTCATTAACCGCCCACTTTCCTGTGCAGAAAGGGTCTCAGAGAGGGGCGTCGACGCCCGAACTCCACATACAACCGGAAGCTTCTGCTTCGTCTTCATCTCTTTGGTCAGAACCGAAATCTCAACTGTGCGCCGTGGAAGACGCTGATTGGACGAGACGGGAAAATAGCCGTTGAGAAAAATTTGAAGCAGCCTAGACGCTGTAGAAGGTTATGAGACGAATCAGTTACTGGATGCACGTAGGAACAAAAGGCCGGAATGATTTCACAGTTTATTTATTTATTTATTTATTTATTGTGTATTTATTTAGTTTTCATATACCTGAATGCAGGCCACCGCTAAAGAACCATTCCTCGTGTCTCAATCTCACATGTAACACACACACACACACACACACACACACACACACACACACACACACACACACACACACACACACACACACACACACTAACTAACTAAATAACTAACTAACTTTCAAATCGGGGAGACAATTATTTAAGGCACCAAGACCGGTAAAAGCGAATTGCGTTATAGTGGTTTGAAGCGGCTGCTAGTGGTCTAAAGATTTCAAGTAATTTTTGCACTGGCTGGGGGGGGGGGGGGGGGAGTTGGGAGGGGGCCTACATTTAATATCTGCTGTACGTTGATGGTTGTAGCTAAAGACGAACAAAATCACTATCGACAAGTCTCTATTCGAGAATAACGTTCTCTTAAGAACTCGCCACATTCCCCAGGTTCAGTTCCACTCTGTATGGCTACGCCAACAGGGACATCCCCTTTACACAGTCTTTGGTGGACACGCTACTGGCCGTGCTGACGTCACCGCAACTGCCCATCAAGAATCGGCCACTTCTCGTTGCTGGAAGGTGAACCAACATGATGATGGTCCAGCCGAACGAGACAACGTGGCTTTTGGGAGTGTATGTATATGTAAAGCGGCCAAAAAGATTTTGTTGAGAGCAAGGCTGTTTATCTTTTATTTTCTTCCTCTCCTTCTTCTTCTTTGTCTTTCAGGTTTTTATCCTACATCTTTCATTCTAATTGGGCCTTGCAATTTCCTTCGCTGCCGTCTCCGTGTTAGAGTATAGCTGTATGTCAAAGAAAGTAAGGCACACGAGGCTGCATGCTGAGCAGGACAAATGAATAGTCTGAAACCTCACAGCGGCTACATTTGCCGTGCAAACATGCACCCAAGTGGTCAATATGAGACTAGGGAAAAGAAATCAAACTTTCACCCACTCCCTTTCACACTCAAACAGTACGTGGTTTCAGGACATTAGATATTATAGTCTGTATTAAGACCAGGAGCAGGGCTTCGATTTCCGCTCAAGTGCGGCTCCATGTTTGGTTCGATCTTCGATATTACAATCAATCAATACATCTTTATCGTCCCAGAGAAAAATTTGGGTGTGGTGGACAAACAAAAACAATAATACACATCAAAATACACATAAGATAATACATAATAAATACTACAATTAAAATAGAGATTTCTGTGAAATAAAGATCACATAGGCAGTCTTGGTATTAAGGTAGATATAATATAAAATAGCTATTTAAGATTATCACACATACTTAATCACATTAAAAAATCACAGAGTTCATCCTCCACACACCCGCTCCATTTGATCACATTATGCGACGGCCAACACACACACACACACACACACACACACACACACACACACACACACACACACACACACACACACACACACACACACACACACACACACACACACACACACACACAAGGATGATTGAAAGACGTTTCTATTCTTCTCTCTCTCTCTCTCTTTCTCATTCAATCACACACACACACACACACACACACACACACACACACACACACACACACACACACACACACTGACACACACACACGCACGCACGCACACACACACACACACACACACACACACACACACACACACACACACACACACTGACACACACACACACACACACACACACACACTACCAGCAAGATGATTATGTGGCAACAGCTATTGATTAGGGGGAGTGAAGAGGTGGGTTTTCAGATTTTGCTTGAAGCTGGTTTTGTGTCTGCATATCTGACTGATGCTGGGAGATCATTCCAGCAAGTCGGACCCTGGTATGAAAAGCTACGCTGACCAAAGGTCTTTGTTCTGCCTTGAGAGATACGGAGTTTCCGAGTGTCGGCAGCAGAACGAAGTAGTCTCGAAAGGAGTGTCAAGCTGAAGCAAATAAGATAGATATGGAGGACAGGAAGAGGTAACACAGTTGTACGTAAGGGATGGCGATGATTGTTCTCACGCAAAGCCAAATGGACAATCATACATCTTAACATTGTAGTGACGCGTTGGTCAAAGTCATTGCCTGGTTGATAAAACGACCCCTTACTCAGTATCACGCAGACAGACCGAAATCTGTTGGAAACACTCAGTGCTGCTCAAATCTGAAAATGGAAACACTGGGTGCAGCTGTTCAGACACACTCTGACCGGACGGTGCTACGGGTCGTGAGTTTGTATCCCTGCTGGGGCCAAATATTTGTGCTGGCTTTTTCATCGTTGCCCCGTCTTTGATATCACCCGTATGTGGTGGAAAAGGACGTTAAACCCCCAAACACCCACCCACCCTAGTTAGTTAGTTAGTTAGTTAGTTAGTTAGTTAGTTAGGGCTTATTCCGTGGCTAATCAAGGTCCTTCTTTTCCGGACTAAAATAAAAGGGAAGACAATAAGACAAGGCGTAAAACGTCTATCCTGATTAAATAACAAACACGTTTCACTTCTTTGTATATCGAGCATACAGAGGTCGAGGGTAGCCCTTATTACCTGAGGTGTATAAATTTTATAGAACAGATTTCACTCTTTCAAGAGGCTAAAGATGCTGTCAGGGGGAACATCAGGAAAAAACAACTTCAAACAATCTGCGGAGTAATGTTTTACGCGAATCTCGGCAAGGTACACGCACGAGATTAAGAAATGTGCGACTGTATTCGGCTCAGGACATGGTTGAAGCGGTGTAGCACCAGAAACAGTGGCATCCATATTGACTATACCCCGTGAGCGAGTCCCATGCTCTGCTATCTCTGCATCCATGTCTCCTCTGTTGTTGGCCAAACAGATGGATAGATCGTTCGTGGGGCTTCTTTTGTTGACCGCTTTAGGCAACTGTAGATATGCCAGTAGCTGGTTAATTTAATTCAGGGAGAGCTGCACATCTGAAGAATTTGTTTGAACGGTCCTTCTTTGGAAAACCTTTGATGTTCTCTGTGTATTCAAATTATTATGCCCCCCAAACGTTTTAAAATATACCCAATAAAATTAGTATTCTTTTGCAGCAGAGATAGCAGCGTGGACTTAGGGCTCTGCGACACGTGGTCTAATGACTATAGGCGTTCTATCGTCTCTAGATAAAAGGACCTAAGAATTTAGAA
This sequence comes from Batillaria attramentaria, assembly GCA_018292915.2. Classification (NCBI taxonomy): domain Eukaryota; kingdom Metazoa; phylum Mollusca; class Gastropoda; family Batillariidae; genus Batillaria; species Batillaria attramentaria. The sequence continues at coordinate 175,665 of JACVVK020000624.1, forward strand.
GCACTTAGACCATTTTACCATTTACAAGTCGAAATTGCCTCAGTCTAAACATTTGCTATGCATTTAAACTGATTTTCCGAAAGGACAGTTGTGAAGTGGTGCGGTGTAGCCACATACCTGATAGCAATCGTCTTCGAAAGTAGCAGACACGTAGCAGCTCCGGGAAAAACATATTCCGCCATACTGACTGACACCCCCCCCCCCCCCCCCCCCCCCCCCCCCCCCCCCCCCCCCCCCGGGCAACACACCAGTCAATTTCTCCAGCAACGTGTTCATTTATGAAAAACACAAAGGATGGGGCGGTTCGTAAAAAATCTGCCCTTCTTCTTGGCCATAATTCTGAGCTCTGCGGCACTGTATGTGTACATCATATCACCAGGTAAGACCAGCAGCTCATTCAAACCTATACTTTTACACATGCATTTTCCAGTGTTTTCATAGAGCGTTGTGTGTGTGTGTGTGTGTGTGTGTGTGTGTGCGTGCGTGCGTGCGTGCGTGCGTGCCGTGAAGGAACCGTTAATCTCGCCTGATTATCACATGCAGGGCCAAAACCGAAAAAAAGTCAAAATTGTGGGTACTCATGCGCACTACGAAATGTGTTAATGGCAGTCAGAAGCATTAGTATCAGTGTTAGAAGCTGAAGACGTAGGTATTATCAGAGTTAAAACAGTGTGTGTTTATATCATCATCATCATCATCATCATCATCATAACAACAACTCTAACTTTCTACATTGGGAAACTTGACTTTGACAGTATATGATAATAACATCAGGAAAAACAACGTAAACATAACTTTACTTTACTGAACTTTACAATACAAAACACAGCTGCTCAACGCATGTAAGCTTTACAACAGCAACAGCCAGTAGATTATCATTCGGAAAGAGAACCCCACACTAAACAATTTGCCTGTATAGCCGGGCCAGTATGCACAAAGGGGCATAAGCATCATGGTTTCATTGAGTTACGCGACATTTTTGTGGTCCTCGCCTTTTTTTAAGATTATATTTTTTTTAGGCACAAGCTGATTTTTAGTACATCGATATATGTACGATTCTTGTTTTTGTTGTTGTTGTTGTTGTTGTTGTTTGTTTCCTGATCTTGTTTTCAGATGGACTCGGTTCCTCTGTCTCAATACCCAGTTACTGCTATTCTTCTTCTTCTTATTATTATTATTAAATGTACGAATCTTTTTTTTTTCTGATCTTGTTGGACTCGCTTCCTCTGCTCATACGCCTTTGGTTTGTTTCCAGGAAAAACGCACGATTTCAGAGAGTCAGCAGAGCAATCTGTGTCTTTGGAGAAGAAAATTAATGTGGATCCCGAGCCGGACACAGAACAGCACACGTGGCATGATACGTGTATGTACTGTCGTTTTATTTGTGTGATTCAGTAGGGATTACTGCCGACAACTCCTCTGTGTGTGTGTGTGTGTGTGTGTGTGTGTGTGTGTGTGTGTGTGTGTGTGTGTGTGTGAGGAGGACCAAAATATCTCAAGGAAGGGTAAAGCAATCACTATATTTGACGTGTGTGTACATCATCAAACGCCAAAGAAGTCTGTTTGATTTGGTTAGCTGACCCTACCTAAGATTGTCCTTCAAAAGAAACGCAGAGATCATGCTACCCCACTTCTGAAGCATTTGCATTGGCTCGCCGTAAAACTGCGCACAGAGCTTAAACTCGCATCCCTTGCCTATCGCTTCTTCGATGGTACACTGCCAGCATACTTGTCATCTTGTCTGACCGATTACGACCCGCCAAGAACTCTCCGGTCCAGTTCAGAAAAACTTCTTACCATCCCCCGTGTGAAACTTACATTTAGCAGGAGGTCCTTTTAGTACCAGGTCCCGATAGTTTGGAATTCACTTCCGCTACATGTCCGTCAGTCTCCATCTTTCGCAGTTTCTAAAAACAAACTACAAGCCCACTTCTTCCAGTCAGCCTTCTCTGCTTCTTAATTAGCTGCGAAATGGTCTTTGTTGCTTGCGCAACTCTATCCATCTGTAAATACTCAACCCCCCCACCCCCCACCCCCAGAGCTCATGTTATCGAGATCCCAGCTGTATGTTATGAAAGTGGTGTGTGTGTGTGTGTGTGTGTGTGTGTGTGTGTGTGTGTGTGTGTGTGTGTGTGTGTGTGTGTGTGTGTGTGTGTGTGTGTGTAGTGTAGAGCGCTCTGAGCCAGCGTCTGCTGGGATACTGCGCTATATAAAAGCAATTTTATTATTATTATTACCCTGTGCCAGACCTATCACCGTCGAAACCGGAAAAGCGAAGTGGCAAGGGACACAACTCTCTGCACCGCCAAACTACCTCAATACTCACGTAGCCTGCCTGTCTCAGTGGTCGTAGCTGTGTTGCGAAGTACAAGCAGCGGTGACTTCCCGTCAGTTCCTGCCCCCCCTGGTTGATCACCGTGTTCGGTTGTGTTCGCTGTTTGTTCGGACGAACAAAGCACCCCGTGTGACGTCACCCTAATATACTCTGATGCATTCTTTTACTTTCAGTGTCCATTGACGATTCCGTGGCACGAGAACTTAGCACCCAAACGCGCGTGCTGTGCTGGGTGCCTGCGCGTGCCTCTGACATCACCAAGAGCATCCGGGCGGTGAACGAGACGTGGGTGCGGCGCTGTGATGGTCACTTATTCTTCGTGGAAACGAAGCAGCCGGCCTGGGACATCGTGTCTGTGGGCGTCGACGGCACCAACAGACTGGCGGAGAAAATGTATGCCGCTACGGTGTACATATACAAGCATCACTTGGATCAGTACGACTGGTTCTACAGAGCAGACGACAACACTTACGCCATCATGGAAAACCTGCGTCTGCTGTTGTCTAAATACGACCCGAACCAACCCGTCTATCTTGGGCAGTTGTGAGTGTCGGTTTTGCAATTCTGTGTGTCGGGTTACCACGGGGTGTAACGTGGTGGTTTGAGGATGTACGATGAGACAATTTACGAAGATAAATCATAAATTATACGGTTAGCGGTATGTTTGTGGGTTCAACGTCCTTTAACCCGGTGGTCGCTGATGAGGACTGATCGAGTGCGTTCAGCACTGAACTAGTCCGAAACACACACACAACAAACGTTATCACACAAAAAGGAATCAAATCAACCCACGATGTGTGTACGGCCGGCCACAAAGGCCTTTGCATTGCAGGGTGCGTAGTGAACACACCCCCTTACAAACCACATACGGGTGATATCAAAGACGAGATAAGGAGGAAAAAGCCACAACAAAGATTTTGTCCCACGGTTGGCGTAATCTGACAAAAATAACACTTTTTCTAAAGAAAATCGACCCAAAAAAAGTATGTTTAATATAGCTTTCTTATTCTTTCGTATTTCAGTGTCTACTCTATCATAATACATGGCGGAGTTTCTGAGTGGGTAAAAAAAAACACGATTTTTTTTTCTTCTAATTAACAATAGCTGGGTGTTTTATACATCGATCAGTAGTTCACAGTACGTTTTGCAGATACCAAGTGTACACACCACACGGGTTCATGGCGGGAGGGGGAGGCTGGCTGATAAGCAGAGAAGCTCTTCGTGTGTTGATTGAAGAGGGATTTGAAAAGGTGTGTGCTACAGTCCCATAACACCCACACAGCCTCTTACATGTTCAATGTATTCTATGTTTGTTGTCCTACCTTTGACCTTCCTTCGTTGTCTTCCCTTTTCTTTCTTGGTCAGCGTCGTTAAGTTTCATTGTGAAAGGTATTACATCGTTCTGGTGTTTGTTTATTTTTTTTTGTTGGTGTTGTTGGTGGTAGTGGTGGTGGTGGTGTGGTTTTTTTTTTTTGTTTTTTGTTTTACTAATTATTATCTATGGATGGATACTTTATTGTGGTGTGTAGTGTATTGCAGATCTACTGCAGCGATTAATATATTGCTGTGTGTGTGTTTTTTGTTGTTTGGTTGGTTGGTTGGTTGGTTGGTTGGTTTTGTGTTTTTGTTTGGTTTTTTTTTTTTTTTTTATTTATTTGTCTAATTATTTGTTTACGGTTGGATATTGTATTGTATTGTTTAAAAAAAAAGAAGAGGAGAAGCGTTCAAACACACACAAAAAAGTTTATAAATGGGTTGCCTTACAATGCTTTGCGCGGTTTTTTGAGAGAAGGGGAAAAAATAAATAAAAATCACACAGATCTGAAATGCAGTGATGTGTTTTTGAAATGACTCCATCAAAAACTCATGTCCAATGTTTTGCAGAACAAGTGTCCACCTGTGGAGCGCCATTCAGATGATATTCATATTGCAAAATGCCTGCATGCTGTGGGAGTGAAGCGTCATTATTCTCTTGACAAGTTTGGCAGGGAAAGTTTCCACCAGCAAAGTGCGCAAGAGGTCATCGCTAGCAAACAACTTACTCGCATTATGAAGAGACTTGCGCATTTTCCGCAGCAGGTGGTAAGCAATGTAAAGAACTGCCTAGAGTCCCCTGGCGTAGTAGTATGCACCTCGGACTATGGACCGAGAGATCCAGGTTCGAATCCCAGCCGAGGCAAGAGTTTTTCCTACAAAGGCCGGTTTCGGGCTCAGTGGGGAGGCTGTTGCCACACACACACACACACACACACACACACACACACACACACACACACACACACACACACACACAATTTCAGGGTGCGACTGTAGGGATGCTTCCCTTGTGTTGATGCGTCTCATGATGTGGATGACAACATGGCTAGTATCGCAGGTGCCGTAGTTCCCAGTTAACGCCGGGATATCTCGGAATACGGCTGTATCACTCAGTCCCAAACGGACCTCCATGGTGAATCACCCTCATAGTCCTCATTATGTATAAGAAAACTGGTCCAGCTTCCCTGCCCTCCGTCCATTTTCACCCATGATGGTATGGTATGGTATGGTATGGTATGGTATGGTAGACTTCTCCTCGGCGCACGTATTCATCTCTACTGAGATGCCCATGGCGCCGCAGGGCTGGAGGACGAAGCAGTGAAAGCCTGCTGCCGCTAAGCGCTACTTTATGTGCAAACCTCCACCCTGCTATTCACTCTGGTGCGTGCGACAGTATTTCTGTTTTACCACGCCACCGCGGCCACAGCCTACTCTTCTTCGAAAGATGAACGTGGGATTTTTAGCGTTCACACTTGATATTTGTGCGTGCATGTGTACACGAAGGCGAGACAGGCACCGTAAACGAGTCTCCACATGGATTTGACTCGATATGGTATGGAAAAATCCAACCATTTTCCTGCCCACCGGGGACTCGAACCAGGCAGCTCAGGATCCGAAGTCGGATGCCTTAACCACTAGACCAAATCCCCATGACCTAGCAAGAACACCACCGGAGCTGGCGAGGAAGTGGGGCAGCAGAAATAAGTAATAGATCGTGTGCTGACAGCAACATCCTGCACATTCCACAGGTCAAGACTAAGACACTAGGTCAACGTTCATTGCTCTATCATGGTCCGCATCTTTGGAACAGTCTGCTTTTTCACGTTCGTCAGGCTGAGTCTGTTGAGTCATTCAAAACTGCGTTGAAGACGCATTTCTTCCGGCTGCATTACGAATCAGCTTTTCATCATCATCATCATCATGATGTTTGTAAGAATGTATTGTATGACTGTGTGTATGTAAGCTATGTAATGTATGTATGTATGTAATGTAGTTACTGCTGTTCTGCTATTGTAAGGCGCACAAAGCTCCAGCAGGAGGTTGGGCGCCAAAATATCCTCATTATTATTAGTAGTATCAATCTCATTATTATTCGATGGCTGTGTGAAATGAGGGTTTGTGTGCTAACGTCAGTCACCGAGGGATGTAGCCTTCTTGGTGATTTGGTGAGACCCGATGCTCTTTTAAAAAAACATTATGTGCTGCTATCTGTCTTGTCTGTTTCAGGGTCGGAACTGTTGCAGCGAGCTGACCATCAGTTTTCACGATGTCGATCCGGACCAAATGCTTGTTCTGGACCACCTTTTGTACCGGACTTCTGTCTATGGCCGTGTTCAAGATCCCGCCAAGCTTAAAGATCTATTTCAAAATAAAACTATCCCCATGCCATGAAACATGGACCAGCTAAAACTAGTTCATAATTATTCAGCTCCTGAGTGACAAACACATGCAGAAAAGGTAAACAGGTGCTTGGTTTTTGAGAATACGTGGAATGAGTCGATCGTACATAAATAAAGCTAAGACTCACCAGTGACAATGCATATGAGTACAGTAGTTCTAGTTGGTCAGAACATCCTTTCGCATGAGAGCTCTATAGATGTATATCGCTGTTTTTTTCAAGACCTTTGTAATGATCATCGAAATGCACTAGGATAGTTATAGAACTTCTTAGGAATATACTGGATTCTTAAGTCAGCAAGACTAGGACAACAAAGGATAAAGTGTAGCTCATCTTCTACGGATGTATGACACATAGGACAGGCCATACGTTATGCCTTGCATATCGAGAGGAGTGTAGAGTAATATCTGATCAGCCAAACCTAAAACGTACCAGCGCTGTCCATTTAAATCTGTTGATATAAAGCGATGTGTATGACTCTCGTCGAAATCAGACTTAAAAGCCTTATAAACGGGGCATCTATCACTGTTACTGGTATGGTATTCCAATCCTCCCAATGACATTCTACAAGTCTGCCTAAGGCATCCAATGAATCCGTCAACTGATTGCACACGTTGGTTAAAGGTCTGCAATCTCAGCAAAAAGCCCCAAACATTGCGGTTTTTTTTTTTTAAAACTGCGACTCCTTCGACTGTGCATAATCCAGGCAACTCTGTCACAGTTGCAGAGTTTTCGGCGCTTCGGGGACCCTTATAAAACCAGAGCACGAGTTTGCCGTAACATTATCTGGCTTTTGGTCAGTGAGCGAGACACATCGCTACAGGGACCAGCAGATGTTGAGAGCTGCACGATTTTTCTCGCTAAGTGTCAAAACGCAAACTGAGCTGTGAAATCAGGCTGCCCTTGGCTTTTATTGGGGTTTCAGGGACGCTGAAAACTCTGCAACTGTGACAGAGTTGACTGTGCTTGCACGGTCGACTCTGTACATTTGTTTTTTTTTCACACTTCGGAAAGCTTTTTGTTGGGAGCTTAGATCTTTAAGCCACATCTGTTGCCCAGCATGCTTTACCTTTGTTATCTAGTCTTTCTAACAATCTATACGTCTGATATGGAAGTCTGTCTGGTTCCATTCTGGTAATCTTTCACCAATAGTTAATATACCTTGTATACAGAATCACATACAGAGGGACCCTCCCAAGGTAACCGTGCAGCATATCAGGCGAACACAGGTTCACACCAAGAAATCTTTTCATGGCATACAGGTGGACCCGTTCAATATCAAAGCAAGCAGACTCATAAAATACAGTAAGACTGATTTTCTAAACTAAAAAGTGTACTAAGAATAGCTTTTTTAACCTTTGGTGTAAGGTTTTCACATACGTGCGAAAAACTCAACTTTCTTGTGGCCAATGTATTTGTAAGTATTGAAAACTTCTATTTGTACATTGTCATACACCCATCTCTCACGAGCTGCCAGAACACCACCTTTTGTAAATACATTCATATTACTCTTAGAGAGGTTTACCTTTAGTTGAAGTTTGTTTGCTGAACAATAAAGACTACTTGGTTGGTTCTGAAGACTTACGAATGTTTCTGAGAAAAGAACAATGTCGTCTGCGAAAAGTAAAATTAGTAGTTCAATGATATGAAAGTGTTGTTTACCCTTTTCAATGATTTCTAGGGCTTACTAGTTATTAGGCAACGAGAATAGCACAGGACTACAGACATCAATCTGTTTCAAACCACGGGTACAGTTAATATAATCTGGCGCATTTCAGTCTATCCTTTTGTTTTGGGTTTTATCACTGGTCCTTGTTCTTGGTTTTTAATCTTGGTCTCTGCCTGTATTTTTTTTCTACTCAGTTGTGTGTGTGTGTGTGTGTGTGTGTGTGTGTGTGTGTGTGTGTGTGTGTGTGTTCTTTTCCTTTTATAGTTGTTCTTACGTAGTGTACATTAAGTGAATGGTTTTGTTTTGTTTTTTGTTTTGTTTTTTTGTTGTTGTTTTGTTTTTACTTTGGTTTTAGATTGTAAGGCGCATAGAGTTTGTTCCCCGGGGATAGGCGCCCTATAAACATTATTATTATTATTAAGGACGCACCACTCACCACACCAGCTTTCACGGAGTTATACATTTTTTTTTTATGTTGTTTCCATAGTAATGGAAACAACATCATAGGACAGGCTAAATTTTCCACGTTCATAGGCAAGCATCTGTGGTACAAACGCACGTCACTGCCGATCTCCCGCAGAGACGATTTTGCAAGTATAACTCTGACAATGACGTAAGACGTGCGTCATCGATGCTGACATGTATGGTGCGCCGAACGCGCTTCTCCTCCTCAGTGAGTGCCGTCTGTTCGTATGTGTGTGCGTGTGTGCGGTGTGCGTGTGTGTGTGAATTGTGTCCAGGCCTGTTTCTCCAAAAATACTTAACCGAATGGCTTCAAATTTGGGGTATCTGAATATATTAAAATGTTAGATTAGAGCAACCGACCGTGTGATGAGAGAGAGAGAGAGAGAGAGAGAGAGAGAGAATGACAAATTTTATTTCAGTTAGGCTCTTGGCCCATGACTGAAAGGGGGGAGACATTCGACCCAAAAATACAACTTCATACAGTAGACAGTATACGATGGCATATATATATATATATATATATATATATATATATATATATATATATATATATATATATATATTTCGACATACACATGTATATATGTACATACATATACATACATACACATATATATATATACACATATATAATAGGACATACGTGTACATGACATTCACACACAATAACACAAACCATACTTTACATGAACCCACAAGACACAGAAAGCCATGAATACACATATACACACAAAATTGTTCTTATGGAAACCAGCATAATTATATATATGTAATACGTACATGTACAACTTACATAGTTCTAACAGCAGGCCTCACCAGCTTGCAGCATAGAGCAAATACATGCATACCACAGTTCAAGACAGGGACACAACAGTATTACACATGCCCTTTCCACACACACACACACACACACACACACACACACACACACACACACACAGGGGGGAGTTAGAGAGGGGGGTGGGGGTGGGGGGCAAACTGGGCGTGTGTGCACAGACACACACAGGTCACATTCACCCACTAGCACGCACACATTTACTCATCCATTCACTCACCCATTCTCACACCCATTCATACACAACAGATGATGATGGCCATAGGCCAGTACAATATTTTCAACCAAGCAGTTTTCTTCTTTTCTCCAGAAAGAGGTATATGTATGTACAAAATCTCCTTATGTCAGAAGGAATGCTACTGTTAAACATACGCTTCAACTGATTATAACCTACTCCCGTATTAGTATCAAGATATCTAGCACGAAGATCTGCGTACACTGGACAAATAAATACTACATGGAATTCATCTTCTATTATGCCTGGGCAAAATGGGCACTGGCGTGAAGCAGCAGACAATGAGAAATAATGTCTATGATTGTTTATTTCTGACACACCAATTCTAAACTGTGCAAGAGCTTTTCTGAACTGATTTTTATCTATAACTTCTATATATGTTTCACATTCAAGACAACTTTTATAACTGTCATAAAGATGAAACCGTGTACTGTTACCTAAATGTGAAAACCAATCCTGGCAGAAGACATCACACAACCTGTTCCTAAACTCTTTTAAAAAACGTTTCTGGTTGCCCACCTCCCCAAACATCCATGCGTAACCAAACCCATTGCTATAGAGCAGACCTTTAACCCTTGACACCCAGTTTACATAACCTTTACTGTCTTGTAGACATAACATGTCATAGGCTTTTCTTGCATATCGGGTAGGTGGCAGTTTTACCAGACGAAACCAGTTTTTAATGCATCTCACAGCAGAAATAATATATAAGGGAAACCTGCCCAGATCACCATATACTAGCTTATTTGGTGCTCGCAATGACACCCCAAGAAATTTCTTACATGCAAATAGATGGACTTGTTCAATGGCATTTGTTTGGTTAAAACCCCACACCTCAGATGCATATAGCAGCATAGGGACAATCTGTGTGTCAAACAACTTAAAGAAGATTTTGGCAGAGTTACATTTTAGCCTCCTCATGGTATTCAAAATCTCAACAGTGCCACGTTTTGCTCTAACAACTGCATCTTTAACAGCAATATTGAGGCTCAACATTGTTGAAAATGTCGTACCAAGATAGGTGTAGGAATTAACAACTTCAAGCCTTGTTTGGCCATGCTTTTGGTCAAGGTCATTCAAATGAGATCTCATCCATGTCTATCATTATGCCAAGTTTGATGCCTCTAGTATTGCAGTTCCTCCTCTAGCCGCGAATTAGCCTTTGTTGCTTGCGCGGCGTTAAGCCCTAAATAACTAACTAACTAACTAGCAGTTCCTCCGAAAACAGTAATGTTAAAATTCACAACAGACAGCTTTCATTCAGAAAGGTAGGTCTCATTGCTGTCTATCATCATGCCTCGTTTGGTGCCTCTACTATTTGTTTTGTTGGAGAAAACGCCAAGGTTAAATTTTCTTAAAAAACGCTTGCATGACCTTGACCTTGACTAAAAATCACTGAACACAGGTATGTCTGTAAATGTGCTGCTAATGTCAGTCATCGCAAATATAGTTTGATGCTTGTGATTCTTCTGGATTCTGAGAAAATGAAAATGAAAATTTTCCCAACAGACTGTTTTAATGACCTTGACCTTGAGTCAAGGTCATTTAAGGTGGTATGTGTGCATAGGTCTTATCACTGTCTATCAGCACGCCAGGTTTGGCGCCTCTGCTTTTTGTTGTTTCTGAGAAAATGCCAATGTTAAGGTTTCACAAAAATAGCTTGTATGGCCTTGACCTTGAGACAAGGCCACTGACTACATGTATATCTGTAAAGTTCTTATCAACGTCTATCATCATGCAAAGTTTAAAACCTCTGGTGTTTGTAGATTACGTTACAATGTAAAATTTTCAAACAGAGAGCTTTAGTGACCTTGACCTTGAGTCAAGGTCATTCAAAATGATATGTTTTGAAAGGTCTTGTTGTTGTCTATCAGCATGCCAAGTTTGATGCCTCTGCTGTTTGTAGATTCTGAGAAAATGACAATGTTAAAGTTTTCTGCACACACACACACACACACACACACACACACACACACACACACACAGACGACGGAGGGTTAATACATAGACTCCCATTGTTACACAAGGGAGCCAAAAAGAAAGACAGAAAAGAAACGCGCGCGCGCGCGCGCGCGCGTGTGTGTGTGTATGTGTGTGAGAGAGAGAGAGAGAGAGAGGGGGGTGGGTGCTTGGTGATTTAACGTCCTTTTCCACCATAGACGGGTGATATCAAAGACGGGGCACAAATATTTGGCCCCTGCCGGGATACGAACTCACGACCCGAGCATTAGAAGTCCAACGCTCTACCATTCGGCCATCCCGGCGAGAGATTAAACCCCCAAACACCCACCCACCCCATCCCGGCGAGAGAGAGAGAGAGAGAGAGAGAGAGAGAGAGAGAAGTTTGGTGCCTCTGCTCCATGTTGTTTCTGAGAAAATGGCAACGTTAAGGATTTAGACGTTTTCAACAAACAGCTTGTATGGCCTTGAACGTGACTCAAGGTCACTGACTTCAGGTATGTCAGTAAAGGGGGTATCAATGCAAAGTTTGATGCCTCTGGTGTTTGTAGATTCTGAGAAAACCCCAACAGTAAAGTTCCAAACAGACAGCTTTAATGACCTTGGACCTTGAGTCAAGGTCAATCTATAGGGCATGATTTGAAAGGTCTTGTTACTGTGTATCAGCAAGCCAAGTGTGGTGCTTCTGCTGTTTGTAGATTCGGAGAAAACGACAATGTTAAAGTTTTTTACACACACACACACACACACACACACACACACACACACACACACACACACACACACGGACAGACAGACGACGGAGGGCTAATACATAGACTCCCTTTGTTACACTAGTGAGCCAATCAACAACAACAACAACAACTACAAAACCTCCGGTAATAATAACAACAGAACAGACAAAAAATAGCATGAAATTTGCAAAACTCCTTTATGTAACATTTTTATGTAACATGTCTCAACAAAAAACTTGGAAATTATACGATCTTAGGCCTCGCGGTCTAACTGTGCATGCTAGATGAATTCAACTACATGTAGTCGTGTTTTTTTGTGTTCACTAAGGCGAATGGCTCAGGCAATTCGCTCAGTGAAGCATCTGCATTTGAAAACAGTGACCCCTGTTTGGGAAAGTAGGAAACGTTGCATTTCACACTGAATTAAAGTTTTCCATCAAATTCGTCTGCCAGAACTGAGATTTATTACACGTCTTCATTGTAACGGGCGCACTGACCGTTCCAGCTAGCAGCACACAACTCATAACATCTCAGTTTATTCTACGCTACAGCCTTCAAGACCTAGATAGGCGAGTGAACATTGTTGAGTACTCCCTGTGGAGCAGCACGCGGTTGTATAGCTTAGCTAGTAGTGGGCATAGAGGGCAGTGTGGTCGGCGCCAGTTGTTTGCGGGTGAAGAGCAGAAACACTTGTTCCAGTGACGTCTGCTGCAAATTGTATTCCTGCACGTGCATGCTCGTGCTCTCTCGGACCGCTTTCTCCATCAGCTCAAACAGGTCGGCCTGACGCACATCGGGGTCAGGGACCTGCAGCAGACGTTATCTCTTTAAAGGCCCATGCCATGTGGGGCTCGGGCTCTTCAGAGTTATACCACAGAGTTATTAGACTCCAGAGTGCAGTCCCTTTTCGGCGGGGCGTGAAAATGTGACTGCTTACAGCCAGCGCCATTTTCCAAAAAATTGCACTTTTTTTTTTTTTTTTAAAGAAAAGCGTAGACTTGTGTGTCATATGATTCGATTTGAAACGAAGTCTTGAATATTCGATTACTTTTCGTTTGGGCAAAATCTTTGCCAGCGGACAATTATTGTTGCACTTTGATGGCACTGTTTACGTGGTACACTGATCCAACAGGATCATGCCCGATGTGAGTAAACGGCAAGGGGGTTGCACTCTGACAGGCAAAGGTGCACTCTCTGGGGCACAGAGTCTTTCAGTGGAAAGTACCTCTGTGCACGGTGGGGAAATGGCGCTCACTGCGCTACCGTGACGGGCCTAAATTGTCTCGGTGCTCTCAAACACAAGGTCGCGCACTATGTCATCCTTGACCAGCTTTGAACCCAGAGGGATCCTCAATGGCGCAAGTGATGGCAGGCTGTCTTCAGAGTGAAAGTAGGCGTGTTTCTGAATCAGAGACATACATAACATGTCTGTCTGAATGGACAGATCTATTATTACATTCAGTCGTAGAGCACGGGTGTGTATGCTTTTGTAATCGTCTCTTATTCCACCACAAGGCAGGTACGTGATCGTCTGCACCGTGCAATAATACTTGCCTGTAGAGTGCAACACCTTGGCCTGTCAGAGTGCAACCCCCTTGCCGTTTACTCACATCCTGTTGGATCAGTGTACCACGTAAACAGTGCCATCAAAGCGCAACAATAATTGTCCGCTGGCAAAGATTTTGCCCAAACGAAAAGTGGTCGGATATTCAAGACTTCGTTTCAAATCGAATCATATGACACGCAAGTCTCTGCTTTTCTAAAAAAAAATTCGCCATTTTTGAAAATGGCGCTGGCTGTAAGCAGTCACATTTTCACGCCCCGCCGAAAAGGGACTGCACTCTGGAGTCTAGCAAAGGTGTTGCACTCTACAGGCAAGTATCATTGCACGGTGCAGACGATCACGTACCTGCCTTGTGGTGGAATAAGAGACAATTACAAAAGCATACACACCCGTGCTCTAGGACTGAATGTAATATAGATCTGTCCATTCAGACAGAGACATGTTATGCATGTCTCTGATTCAGAAACACGCCTACTTTCACTCTGAAGACAGCCTGCCATCACTTGCGCCATTGAGGATCCCTCTGGGTTCAAAGCTGGTCCCTCTGGGTTCAACACTTCCATTTTCATGGGGCTGCTTTCATTGCAAGACTTGTATCAAAGTTATTACGTCAAATGTATTATGCGTCATCCCAGTGAGGAAAAACGTCACAGATTACAAAGAAAACAACTTGACGTCTCTCTTCCAAAACCAAGATTGGTCTGACAAGCCCGGTAAGTTGTTTCCATTCACAGAGAGAGAGAGAGAGAGAGAGAGAGAGAGAGTGTGTGTGTGTGTGTGTGTGTGTGTGTGTGTGTGTGTGTGTGTGTGTGTGTGTGTGTGTGTGTGTCCCCTCCCGAATACATGGTATTACAAAAGAACGACCGTGACGACAGCAGGCGATTAAATGGAAACAACGTATTGGGCTGGTGGCCATCTTGTTAAACCTTTGCTGTAAACGTGTTCAACTTAGTTAAATTTCCCGTTGGCTCCAAGGAAACTTGTGTGATTTTGTTTTTGAACAAACAAGAAAATAAACAACAAAAACGTTGGTTCAGTGAAGGGAATCGGTCGGGGGACATTACACACACACACACACAGTGACACACACACACACACACAGTGACACACACACACACACACACACACACACACACACACGGCAAAGGCAGAAAGGAAGGTTAGAAGGCCAAGTACGCGCATGCACACACACACACACACACACACACACACACACACACACACACACACACACAGAGACCTGAATGTGGACGTATCCGTCGTGTTCATCGAAGACATAGGCGTCCGGATAGTGAGAGTTGATGAACAAGAGCAGCGGCATGTGCGGCGAGTATGTTCCGTCCTCCCCCAGCTCCATCTTAGCGATCAGCGTGTAACCCTGCGCGAACTTGGTCTTCAAATGCTGCGGGCTGCCCAGGCATACGAAGCTACCGTTCACCATGATGACCACCTTTGTGCACAGCGCCTCGCACTCCTCCATGCTGCAACAGCCGATTTGGGCACAGATCAAATCTAAATTCAAAGATACTTTATTGTCTGTTCTAAAACTACATTTTAAAACGGAACATTGTCTGAAGACACATACATTCGCTCCGCTCCTTATGCTGTGATCATAATGTAAAATAAGTTCTGTTTAACGACCTCTTGCGTGACAGCATCACGGCTAAACACACACACACACACACACACACACACACGCGCGCACGCACGCAAAGATATAATACAAAAAAGACTAAAAACGAGAACTGGTTTATATGCTTAAAATGGTCTATTGTCCATGACCCAAAGGGAGGAAATGTCTGCAGTGTTTAGTGAATGTTGCAGACACGTTATGCTAGGGGTGTCCGGAATTTATTTTTAATTGGACTAAAATCTGCGCAGTTTGGTGTATTTTTGGCATGATTTCATGTGCTTCAGAGGAGGAAACACTTTTACTGGAGAAAAACTTTCAGAATTAGACCAAAATCTGTGCAGTTTTGTATGATTTGTTCTGCTTCGGGTAGGGGGGGGGGGGGGAGGAAACACTTTTTTTTTGGGGGGGGGGGGGGATAATTTTCAGCCAAAGTTGGAAATCCGTCAAAAAGGCGGAAGATTTTTAAGCCCTGGCAGAGGCTAAAGCGCCCGCTACGGATCTTCGGGCACAGGCTGGAATCCTCGGTGGGCCTACCTGATCCTTCCCCCTTCTATAGCCACATTTGGCGGCCTCACCAGGATTGGTTCAAACAAGTTTATTGTGGAATGCTCTGCCTCAGATATTGTCAGTCCATTTGCGGCTTGAAATGCGCTCCAAAAGCTTGTTTGTATAGACTGTGCTTTGAGTAGATGGTGACGGTACAGTGCATCATCATTTGTGTGCTTGCATGTGTGTGTTATGTACAGTGCTGTAAATGCTGTGGGTCTGATCGTTTGTACATGTTATTGTTGCAAATTTGCCAATGTCACTATTCAAGTGTACATTGCTAGTAGTGTCTATCAATCAATGTTTATTTGTATTTCTTTCTGTAAAGCGCCTAGAGCCGTAAAGAATATGTGCTATATAAATACCCATTATTATTTACTATTATTGCAATATACAAGTTGTACAAACGAACAAATAATTGAGCATGAACAAGCCGAGGTTTTGGTAATGCCCTGGGTGGAGTAAACAACATTTTGACAGTATTGCAATGGCTGACTAAATGGATCCGTAATTATGATAAGGAGCGGTTCTCGTGGACACTTCCGGTCTTGTCCTCTAGCTGTTTCAATTCTTTGTGTTATTCTTTTGATTCTCAAAAATGAAAATGGAGAACACTCCTGATCGTACAGGTCAACAGCAAAAGCCGAATGCAGCTGAGCCGCCAACGGTACTGACCTGTGTGACGCAAGAACCAGTGTTCTGCCGCTGGCCCTGACGTCAGACAAGACCTTCCACAGAACGCGTTTGGCGTCAGCATCCATTCCACTGGACGGTTCATCCAGCAGGATGAAGTGAGGATGACCCACTAGAGCAATGGCCGTGCTTAGCTTTCGCCTGTTGCCTCCGCTGTGTGCAGACAGCACGAGACGTCAACACCACCACAACCACCACCACCAGCACCCCCCCCCCCCCCCCATAAAAAAAGCAAACAAACAAACAAAAAACAACAACAAAAAACCCCACACAAAACAAAACAACAACAACAAAAACTAGAAAGGCAAAAACCTCCATGGCTCCCTTGTGACAGGGGTCAAGGTCATTCAAAAGAGTATGTTTGTAAAAATCTTATCACTATCTATCATCAAGCCAAGTAAGTTGTCTCTGGTGTTCTTAGTTCTTGGCAATATTACTCTTTTTTTCCCCCCCAAAACTTACTATATGGCTTTGACCTTGGGTCAAGGTCATTCAAATAAGATATCAATGCCTATCATTACACGAAGTTGGATGACTCTAGTATTTGTAGTTTCTCCAAAAACAGTAGTATTGAAATTCACAACAGACAACTTTAATGACCTTGACCTTGAGTCAAGGTCATTTAAAGTGGTATGGATATATAGGTCTTATCCACGTCTATTAGCATGCCAAGTTTGGCGCCTCTGCTGTTTGTTATTTCTGAGAAAATGCCAATGTTACGGTTTCACAGAAATAGCTTGTACGGCCTTGACCTTGACACAAGGCTATTGAATACAATACTGTAAAGTTCTTATCAATGTCTATCACCATGTAAAGTTTAAAACCTCTGGTTTATGTAGATTCCAAGAAAATGCCAATGCAAAATTTTAATACAGTTTTAGCGACCTTGACCTTTAGTCAAGGTCATTCAACATGATATATTTTTAAAGGTCTTACGGCTGCCTATAGGCATGCCAAATTTGGTGCCTCTGCTTTTTGTAGATTCTGAGAAAATGCCCATGTTAAGGTTTACTGTGGAAATACGGAAAATAGCTTGTATAGCCTTGACCTTGACACAAGGCCATTGAATACATGTACATTTGTAAAGTTCTTATCAATGTCTATCATCATGCAAAGTTTAAAACCTCCCGTTTTTGTAGATTCCAAGAAAATGCCAATACAAAATTGTCAACAAACAGCTTTAGTGACCTTGACCTTGAGTCAAGGTCATTTAAAATGATATATTTTGAAAGGTCTTATGGTTGTCTATCAGCATGCCAAGTTTGGTGCCTGTGCTGTTTGTAAATTCTGAGAAAATGCCAATGTTAAGGTTTTCTACGGAAATGCGGAAAATAGCTTGTCTGGCCTTGACCTTCACACAAGGCCATTAAATACGTGTAAATCTGTAAAGTTCTTATCAATATCTATCATCATGCAAAGTTGAAAACCTCTGGTATTTGTAGACTCCAAGAAAATGCCAATGTAAAATTTTCAAACAGACAGCTTTAGTGACCTTGACCTTGAGTCAAGGTCATTCAATGTGATCTATTTTGAAAGGTCTTATGGCTGTCTATCGGCATGCCAAGTTTGGTGACTCTGCTGTTTGTAGATTCTTAGAAAATGCCAATGTTAATTAAGGTTTACTGCGGACACACAGACAGACAGACAGACAGACACACACACACACACACACACACACACACACACACACACACACACACACAGACGACGGAGGGTTATAACATAGACTCCCATTGTTACACAAGGGAGCCAACAAACAACCAAAAACCAAACCAACTAGAGAGGCAGAAGCCTCCATGGCTCCCTTGTGACACAGGTCAAGGTCATTCACAAAAGTATGTTTGTAGAGCTCTTATCACTATCCAGTATCATGCTAAGTGATGTGTCTGGCGCTCTGAGTTCCTGGCAATATTACAATTTTCCCCAAAACAGTTTGTACAGCCTTGACCTTTGGTCAAAGTCATTCAAAAGAGATCTCATCAATGTCTAACATCATGCCAAGTTTGATGCCTCTAGCATTTGTAGTTCCTCCGAAAACAGTAACGTTAAAATTCACAACAGACAGCTTTAATGACCTTGACCTTCAGTCAAGGTCATTCAGAAAGGTAGGACTCATTGCTGTCTATCATCACGCCTCATTTGGTGCCTCTACTGTTTGTTGTTTTGGAGAAAATGCCAAGGTTAAAGTTTCCCAAAAAAAACCAAAAACGCTTGCATGACCTTGACCTTGACTAAAAGTCACTGAACACAGGTATGTCTGTAAAGGTGCTGCCAATGTCAATCATCAAACATAGTTTGATGCTTCTGATTCTTCTAGATACTGATAAAATGCAAATGTAAAATTTCCGAACACTGTTTCAACGACCTTGACCTTCAGTCAAGGTCATTTAAGATGGTATGTGTGCATAGGTCTTATCACTGTCTATCAGCATGCCAGGTTTGGCACCTCTGCTGTTCATTGTTTCTGAGAAAATGCCAATGTTAAGGTTTCACAAAACTATCTTGTACGGCCTTGACCTTGACAGAAGGTCACTGACTACATGTATATCTGTAAAGTTCTTATCAATGTCTATCATCATGCAAAGTTTAAAACCTCTGGCATTTGTAGATTACGAGAAAATGCCAATGTAAAATTTTCAAACAGAGAGCTTTAGTGACCTTGACCTTGGGTCAAAGTCATTCAAAATGATATGTTTTGAAAGGTCTTGTGCTAGTCTATCAGCATGCCAAGTTTGGTGCCTCTACTGTTTGTAGATTCTGAGAAAATGACAACGTTAAAGTTTTCTGGACACACACACACACACACACACACACACACACACAGACAGACACACAGACAGACAGACAGACAGACGACGGAGGGTTAATACATAGACTCCCATTGTTACACAAGGGAGCCAAAAACAAACCAAAACCAAACCAAACCACACCACAACACAAAACAGAACACCAAACAAAAACATAACAAAAACAACAACAACAAAAAAACCCAAAGAAACGACGACGACGACAACAACAACAACAGCAAGAAAAATCAACAACAAATTCTGCTGTCATTCTCTATAAGTCCTTTTACAACAACTATGCCTTAAGTGAACGTAGGTTTGTTCTTCCATGTCGATAGTTTACTTTTTTCGTTCATTGTTTGCTGTTTAGCGTTTGTTTAGCTTTGTGTACACGTGTTCCTGCTGCCCGCGTTTTCTTAGACTGCTACGTCTTTGTGTTCTCTAAGTTTTGTATGAAGAGTTTTCAGTCAGGCTAGGAAACTGTCTGGTTACGTTAATTAAATGCTTCAACTGTTGTTCAGTAAGGTTCCATTGATTTATTCATTCGTTGATATTACTGACTAATCCCAGTGTAGTTTAGTTGTTGAATTTTGTTTGTTTGTTTGATTTCACTTGTGTGTTTCTTCTTTCTTTTGGGCCTTTGTTTTATTTAATTTGTGTTTTATCTGTCATTTATTTACATTTGCTTGTCCGTTTATATTTCATCTATGTTTTTCTTTCCCTTGTAATGTGCGCTTTTTACTTTGTAAGTTGTTATTCGTCTAGTTATATTTTTATAGGTTTTGACCGCTGTTTTGTTTCTTCTTTGTTTTGGGTCTTTGTTTCAATTAATTTGTGTTTGGTCTCGCATTTATTTAAATTTGCTTGTCCGTTTTTTTATATTTTATTTCATCTATTTATTTTCTTGTAATGTGTGATTTTTACTTTGTAAGTTGTTACTCGTCTACTGTGAGTTGAGAAAATGCGTTGTTCCATTTTTTTAAACTTCATTTTCTACTATGAGAACTCTTAAGACCCTGGGCCCGACCACCCTCTGCCCGCTATATAATAATAATATATTATGGTATGGTATGGCAGACTTCTCCTCGGCGCACGTATCCATCTCTACCGAGATGCTCATGGCGCCGCAGGGCTGGAGGACGAAGCAATGAAAGCCTGCTGCCGCTAAGCGCTACTTTATGTGCAAACCTCCACCCTGCTGTTCACTCTGGTGCGTGCGACAGTATTTCTGTTTTACCACGCCACCGGCCACAGCCTACTCTTCCTCGAAAGATGAACGTGGGATTTTTAGCGTGCACACTTGATGTGTGTGCGTGCGTGTGTACACGAAGGCGAGACAGGCACCGTAAACGAGTCGCCACATGGATTTGACTCGATATAGCATGGAAACATCCAACCATATTCCTGCCTACCGGGGACTCGAACCAGGCAGCTCAGGATCCGAAGTCGGGTGCCTAACCACTAGACCAAATCCCCTGTCAAGACCAAATCCCCTATTACACTTGTAGAGCGCGGAGTTTTGCTTTGCTCACGCATACACACAACATTCACACGCACACATTTATACAAATCAATACAGGCGGTGGAGTTTAACTTGAACTTAAAGATCAAAAGCTAGTTTGAAAAGATGTGTTTTGAGTTCTGCTTTAAACTGTAGGAGGGAAGGGATGTTTCTCAGGGAAGATGGCAAGGAGTTCCAAACGTGGGGGGCACTATAACTGAAAGAACGTTGGCCAAATGTGTTTTGAGGCTGACCCGGGCGACCTTAAGTAGCTTTTCTGAGGATGACACTTGTGAAAAAGAACAAGTCACTGCACACCAGTAGGAGCCACTTCAAGCCACTGCTAAGGCGTGGGCCTACCCGCTACGCCCGAGACCGCTGCAGATGACACAGTAGTTCCTTGGGATGTGGTGATCTGATGATTTCAAGTAAAAAGGCGGATTTTACATGGGCTTTGAAGAGTTTATAGGCGCTTAATGCTTGTCCCACAAGGAATAGCGTACACAAAACACAAGTACCATTCACGCTTCACCTGTAGGTTCCAGCCAAATTGTCAGCCCACGGGCGGAGCCTTAAACTGTCAATCAGGTGATTGACCACTCTGCCAATGTCTGCTGACTGCAAGCCCCTTATTCTGGCGTACATGGTGAGTGTCTCTCGGGCGGTCATCAGCTCGTGAATGGCGTCAAACTGGGGGCAGTAGCCCATGTCTCGCTGCACCTGAACCCACAGCAGAAAGTCTATGTCGCAGGAATAGGTTCATGTGAGGGTGCCGTCACACGGCTACCCTTTGTATTGTATCAGTGTGTGTGTGTGTGTGTGTGTGTGTGTGTGTGTGTGTGTGTGTGTGTGTGTGTGATTTATTTTACATTATGATCTTAGTATAAGGAGCGGAGCGATTGCATGTCTAAAGACAATTTTCTGTTTTAAAATGTATTTTTTTAAAACAAATACAGTCGAACACGCTTAAGTCGAATTCGCAGGGGAAATGGATTTTTGTTCGACGTATCCGAAGTTTGACTTATCCGTGACGACGGATAAGGTCGAATTTCGACTCTAGCTTCGAGTTAAGCGAGTTGCACCTTTTCACCCCCTGATTCGGTTTGGGAACTGAAATTTATTTTCCCTGGTCAACATGAGCTTACTGCTGCTGCGTTGGTATAGTTCGCCCCCTTGTGTCATTTGCACCAGCTGTAAATGCACTGCGACCGTCTAAACAGCAAAGCGATTGAACCATTACCACAAGGTAACCCCAACCATAATTCTCAACCTAACCCTAAACCGATCTAAGCAGGCGAACTCTACTAAATGAGTGTGGATGCGTTTGAATAGTTTGCCCAGTACGGCCCAGGGGTGCGAACTATACTGAGCCTTACTACTAGGATTTGTTATATTCAATACGCTCTTGTAAGATGCCATGTCATCGAATCTCCGTAGCTATTCTGTTCACTTTGAGTTCAGAGTATTGGCTTGGTCTTACCATAGTCACACATGCAATGCAGAGGAAGGAGAAAGCCAAGTGTTTCCGATGGCTGTTTCATTCTGACATGAAAGCTGCCTGGCACCAAACGGTGATAAGTTTCCAGCTTATGTTTTCTTCTTCTTTTCTAGTTTCACTGACTCTTATTCTGCTTGTAAGATCAGCAGTGTCATCTGTGTCATCTGTCGCGCGCGCGCGCGCGCGCGCGTGTGTGTGTGTGTATGTGTGTGTGTGTGTGTGTGTGTGTGTGTGTGTGTGTGTGCGTGTGTGTGTGATATTTTCAGCTCGTTTTCCTGTCATGGTTAGTGATCACAAATATTCAGGACGAAAACGCGATCTACTGGTAAGTTTCAACCAAAAGCCTGTCTCGGCCAATGGCAAGAAGTGTACGTATTACTTTCATTGTTCGCAGTCATTTGATCGCATGCGCTCAATAAATTCTAGTGCAACGTCATAATTATAAACACAGTCAAATAGCAGATTTGACAAAGATCCAACTCTAACGGCACCAACCGGCAAACTCTCTCTCTCTTTCTCACACACACACACACACACACACACACAATTCACACACCAGGAATAACTCACTGCTTGCCCTCCGAATCCGACGGCAAATCACCTTCTTAAGGCCTCGGTCACAACCGGCCGCACGATTTTTTTATGCTTGCGATCTCCACGAAATGTCTGCGGCCTGCGGCTTCTACGATCTGAAAAAAAAAAATTAAGGTTGCAAATCGTGCGTACGATATACGTGCGATGGCGTACGTTCCCCGCGGGTAACGTCTTGCGATTTCAGTTGGTCAAAAATCGTACGACGGCCGTACGGATCGTACGTTGTCCTCGCAGTTATCGTACGGAGGTCGTACGCCTTCGTACGACGTTCGTGCGATGTTGACGATGTTTGCACGGGCTATACGGGTGTCGTGCGTGCGCCGTACGGCTATCGTAAGTGCTCTGTACGCGTGGTGTGCGTCGGTCGTTCGACGGCCATGGCCGACACGCGTTTTTCATGCATATAGGGACTAGCCTACATATATACATGTAGTTTGTTTATGGAAAGAAGACATCAGAGGATTTGGATATTATTAACAGAGAGTTTGACAAATCTATGGACACGTACACAACTTGACAGACACTGACACAGCACTGCAACACTTCTACATTGCACACCAACATTCCCCAGGGCCCGCACCTGGTCTTGCGTCAGCCTTGCGGAGCACTCACGGAGCACGTGCGTGCATCGTGGGAACATCGTACTACCGACTTGCGGTCTGTGATCACGTGCGGCCATCGTGCGATCCTCGTGGGAAGCACGCAAGACAACCGTACGTCAGTTGTGCGTTCATCGTGCGGCCGCCGTCCGGCCATCGTGACCTATTTTTCTCGCCCCGAGAGGTCAAAGTCGTACGATGCACTTGCGGCAATCGTGTGTTGGCCGTACAGTGGCCGTGCGGCCAACGCAAATGTGTAAAAAATCGCAGGTGATCGTAGAGTTTGCTGATCATGTCGAAAACCGGCCGCAGCGCTCTGCGGCCTCCTTGCGACCTGGAAATTTCGCAGGACGCCCGTGCGCCGTTCGCAAGATTTGCCACGATTTTTGGCCGTAGACCCGCCGTAGGAGCCCGTACGGCCGGTTGTGACCCTAGCTTAACACTGGCGACAGAAAACCTCAGATATCAGAGGCACAGGCTCAGATCTCACGCCTAGCTCTGTTCTTGCACGTGTTTCTCGCCAATTTCGTGTTCTACCACCCAAGATAACCAGCCCTAAGGCCCGCGGGACACATAACACCGTCAACCTGTACTTGCACGGAAATATTAAATCGTTCGACTTATCCGTGGAAAATTTAGTCATACAAAGAGCAAGTTTGGCCGGGAAAAACGTTTTGCTTCAACGTATCCGAAGTTCGACTTAAGCGTGTTTGACTTAAGCGTATGGGTCTGTAATAAAGTATTTTTGAATTCGATTTTGAATTGAATGTTGTACGCATTGGCAACACAAAAGCTCCTGTTGCCACGAGGGCGTACGTTAGCGAAAGAGTTATAAGGATCCGTTGTGTACTTGGTTGCCCTTGTATTCATAGTGTCTATAGGTCTCTATTGTGCGCGTGCGTGTGTACGTGTGCTGGTTGTCGCGCTGCGCTGTTTCTCTCACATGTGTTGTATGTATGTAGTTATATCTGTGTTCTTCATAATTTCTATATGTTAATCTTAATTCACTTTGTAAAGCACGTAGAGCCCACAATGGTGGGGATATCGCGCTATATAAGAATTATTATTATTATTATTATTGTAGGTACACCATTTCGGGACGATTTGTTGCCTTGAAAGTAGCGAATGCCAAGGATCAGGTCTGGGAGTGCGCTACTGTGTGCCAGTCGGTTCGACAGGCAGGAGTCTGTCACTTTCCTAGTCTGTTTCACCTGACTCAAGCCCTTTTTCACGAATTTTGCGCTATATAAGTATGATTCGATCAGTAGTAGTAGTAGTAGTAGTAGTAGTAGTAGTAGTAAGCCTAGCTAGTTCGTCACTGACGTTTTGACGTATGTGAGTTGCTACACGGGTACAGTTCGTTTGGCTGCAATGAATTCTGGCAGACGGAAGATTTCCAACCGTATTTTCCCAGTAGTGTGCTGCAACCTCTAGTCTATAGAGTTTGTAGAATATAAACTATAACAAAGGTAAAACCAGCAGGATATTTCCTACCTAGGTCGGCACCTACCCAGAGCAGGTGTGCTTTGGGGCCAATGGGGAGACTGTTGCCATGCAGCCGAGATTCACCCACTTCACGGGTGTGATTTTGGGGGTGCTTCCCTTGGTATGACACGTCTTATGATGTGGATGATTACACGACCGGCACCGCAGGTGCCGTAGTTCCCGGGCCTGGTTAATGCCGGGATATTTATGACAGGAAGCGTGGAATGCGGCCCTGTCCCGCAGTCCCAAACCACACGGACCTCCATCTTACCATCATCCTCATCTCCATCATCATGCATAATAAAAAAAAATGTCCCAGCTTTAACGCCCTCCGTGGATTCAACCCATTACCTGAGAGGGACACCACTGGAACAGGCAACTAGAGAGGCAGAAGCCTCCATGGCTCCCTTGTGACACAGGTCAAGGTCATTCACAAGAGTATGTTTGTAAAGCTCTTATCACTATCCATTATCATGCCAAGTAAAGTGTCTCTGGCGCTCTGAGTCCCTGGCAATATTACAATTTTCCCCGAAACAGTTTATATGGCCTTGGCCTTAGGTCAAGGTCATTCAAATGAGATCTCACCAATGTCTATCATCATGCCAAGTTCGATGCCTCTAGTATATGTAGTTCCCCCGAAAACGGCAATGTTAAAATTCATAACAGCGAAGGTCAAGGTCATTCAGAAAAGTAGGTCTTATTGCTGTCAATCATCTTGCCTTGTTTGGTACCTCTACTGTTTGTTGTTTTGGACAAAATGCCAAGGTTAAAGTTTCCCAAAAAAACGATTGCATGGCCTTGACCTTGACTAATAGTCACTGAACACAGGTATGTTTGTAAAGGTGCTGCCAATGTCAATCATCACACGTAGTTTGAGGCTTCTGATCCTTCTAGATTCTGAGAAAATGCAATGTTAAGGTTTCACAAAAATAGCTTGTACGGCCTTGACCTTGACACAAGGCCATTGACTACATGTATATCTGTAAAGTTCTTATCAATGTCACTCTATCATCATGCAAAGTTTAAAACCTCTGGTGTTTGTACATTACGAGAAAATGCCAATGTAAAATTTTCAAACAGAGAGCTTTAGTGACCTTGATACGTTTTGTTGTAGTCTATCAGCATGCAGAGTTTTGTGCCTCTGCTGTTTGTAGATTCGGAGAAAATGACAACGTCAAAGTTTTCTGCACACACACACACACACACACACATACACACACACACACACACGTCAGTTCCGTGAACTTAACCCCAGTCACGTGGCTAATCGGTCGAGGTCGTACCTCTATATACCAAGATTTATCATTGGCGTGGTGCACGAGTTACCGTGAACTAAACATTTGACGTCAGCGTCAGGCAGGTCATACACAGAGAGAGAGAGAGAGAGAGAGAGAGAGAGAGAGAGAGAGAGAGAGATGACGTCAATTGCGTGAACTAAACATTTGACGTCAGCCTCTAGCACTGAGATCGCCTGAGGATGCTTGTTTATGTCTTGTGATTTCCCTGTATGTTGGCTTTGTGACTTCCCCGATTGAATTATTTTTCACATGAAATCTGGAAAATCTAGAGGGCTGGTGAAATGTCGGAGGCAGTGACGATACTTGCTGATTTTGTCTGTGAACTAAGCGTTTGACGTCAGCCTCACACTGGTGGTATGACAGATGATGCTTGTGCACGTCTTGTGATTTCTCTGTTGCTTTTGTGACTTCCCTGACTGAATTAATTTTTACATAAAATCTGAAAGATCTAGAGGGCTGGTGAAACGTGGACTAGAATACCTTGCATTGTACTTATGAAATCGCACAATTGAAACTCTTTTGACTGGTGCTTTTCGCAGAAACTTGAAAAAGCTATGTTTATCTAAAAGTTCAGTTATTCTTAATGCTAAAGCTATAATAGTGCAGTAGTTCCTGTCATACGTGCAGTTGTCACACTAGACAAAAACGCCGGGATGATAAGTAATTTGCAGTAGTCTTTTCATAGATATTTGGTCTTAGCAAAATCTGCCCCGTCCCATAAAGTTGTTTCTCTATATAGAGAAACAACTTAAAAAACAAACAAAATCCAAAGGTAAAACCTCACCAGCTGTCCCAAGTCATGGCCCTTCACGTAAACGTTGCCGCTCGTCAGGAGAGCTTCACCCGTGAGAATCTTGAAGATGGTGGTTTTGCCCGCACCGTTCTGACCCAACAATCCGAAACACTCCTGCTCCGGCACCCCGACACACACCCTGTCGACGGCCACCAGCGTTCCGAACCGTTTGAAGAGGTTGATCAGCAACAGTGAGTCGTGTTTGGCCAGTTCCGAGGCCGGTGAGGC
The DNA here is from genome assembly GCA_018292915.2 of Batillaria attramentaria. NCBI lineage: Eukaryota > Metazoa > Mollusca > Gastropoda > Batillariidae > Batillaria > Batillaria attramentaria. The sequence goes on from JACVVK020000624.1 coordinate 202,830, forward strand.
GTTGAGCCGTCTTCGCTCTTCAGCCACGTCACTGTCCTCATTCGTCACGGTGCCTGTTATATTTACATACGTGTTAAATTGTGTGTTTGAGATCACAGGGAAACAACTAAGCACTTCTTTCTACAAGGTGACTCCACTATATCTCACCGATGAACGTTGGGCCAAAGCCGACAGTAGCCAAAAACTATACAAAAAACAAAACAAAACCAATAACAACAACAACAAAAAGGTTAAAGCACACACACACACACACACACACACACACACACACACACACACACACACACACACACACACACTATTTGCACCCACTCTAACATCCAATCTGGCGGGGGCAGCGACATCAAGCAACTCGTGGTACACACAAACAGAATCAACAGAAGTTAACTATCAAAAGCTTGGCGGAAGAGAAAGGTGATCAGATGGTATTTAAGCAGGGGCAGTGATGGCCAAAGGCGAAGAGTTCCAGACAGCCGGAGCCAAAAAGCTGAACGAGAACTCTCCGACAGTTTTCATGTTACGCTTCGGAAGTTTTCCGCCAGCTAAACGCAGGGTGCGCGACGGTTGATACGGACAGTGTACATCCGACAGACAGGGAGGACGAGAACCCTCAAAGAAACGGACAATAAGAGTGGCGAATTTTTACTGGCAGAGGAATTTAACAGAGAGCCAGTGGAGATGTATCAGCAGAGGCGTAACCTGGTCCCTCTTTCGTTTTCTCAAGACGAGACGCGGCGCGTTGTTATGCATCATCTGCAAACGAGAGATCTGGTCTGCCGGTAAACCTGCAAACAGGGAGTTTAAGTAATCCAACCGAGATGTTACGAACGCATTGACAAGTGTTGAAGCTGCACTTTAAGAGCGGAACGGCAAAGTTTGGAGATCAAGCGGAGCTCAAGAAAAGACGCACGACAGACGCTGCTGATCTGATCCCAGGCCATGGCCCTTCAGCCCTGAAAGCGAGTGGTAGACCTTCACACCCAGATATTTCTCACAATTTTGGACAAAGACCTGAGAGCTATCGATGTCTGCGACATCGTTTCCAATCAAACTGAGACACGACTGAGTTTGACCACTGAGGAAATTCCGGATTTTGCATGACTTGAAATCTACAGATCGGAAAACTCACAGTTACTTAAATTAAGTATAAGGCAGCCATTTGAATAAGTGCCTATAATATACTTTTCAAAAACTGCCTTGAAATAATTTCTGTGTGCGCCTGTCGAGCGTAGCGTTCACACCTAGAATGAACGTTGGCATACTCATCTGGAATGACCAGTTTCGGATATTAGGGAATCTAGTCATGAGTCTGTCACCTGAACGATGGACAAGCCTCTCCACGCCGCCCTGCACATTGGCATTCCGTAAGCGTCCCCACTCGTACATTAAGGTAAGCAGCAAGAAAAGGCCACCCTGGATCGCCATGCACGCTACTTCGCGACCAATACCCGGCCACTTCCGATCGAGGTGGTCAACTGCAAATAATAATAATAATAATAAAATTCATTTGAATGTGACGCCTGACCCTCAGTAGAAGCTCCAAGCACCACTACAGCAGGTAAAAACAGAAATTGTACAAGGTACTAAATCACATTCAAATGAACATGCAGACATGAATTAATTAGGATTTTTTGAGTGAAGCCACTGGTGTACTACGCCAAAATTACTTGGTAGGGATTGAGATAATTATGACATGCAAATGATTTTAAGAGCCTAGACCTGATAGTACCCCAAATAATCCAAGGCACACAAGCAGTACACCAAATAACTACGGAAACACTCACTTCCCGTCTGTGTATCCATTGCTTTGCGGGAGGCAACATAATTATTCCCATCCATCTCCTCCCCCCCCCCACACACACACACCCCAACCCCCATCCCCAAGTCGTGGATGCAAAGCCTCCCATATACGATTCATTGAAGTCTCAATACATTTGTCAGGCAAAATAACAAAATAACGCTGCGGAAGACTTTCCGTCGAGTGCGCTTTATCCGTGCATCAGATTCAGTCACTTTGGACACAATGTAGCACAAGAAACCGCTGTGGCGACTCACACATTGGCGGGTATTTTTTTTTTTTTTTTTTTTTAGTGCTACTCGAGCCACAGCCTGCCGCCACCATCTGCCGAACCTTTCTCTCTCTTTCTCTCTTTTTTTTAAATTTCTTTTTTGACATATACACATATCATAGAAATAAAGAAAACAAGACCACAACAAACAAAAGCAAAAAGGTGGACAAAAGGACACACACACACACACACACACACACACACACACACACACACACACACACACCGGCATACTATGTAAACTTGACTGAGGAGGGTCATGGACAAAGGCAAAACACACACACACACACACACACACACACACACACACACACACACACACACATTGGCGTATTTGTTGTTCTACGTACGCAGAAGCGTTCCGCGTACTGTGAGCGTTACTTGGTTGTGGACTGAACACCAGCTCGAGAGCGCTGATTGGTGGCTTGACTTGTAGTACAGGCGTGAAAGCGTTAAGCCAAAGAAAGTCATATTTATTGGCATTGGGGCGGTCGGTGGGCTAGTCGTAATAGACTTGTCACCAATGCGAGAGGTCAGGGGTTCGAGTCCCACTCGGGGCAAAGAATTTTTCCTTCTCGTATGTTGCACCGTTCATTCGGGCCGATCGTCGGGGGTTCTCTCCGGGTACTCCGGCTTCCTCCCCCTCTGCTTTGGAAATGTTCAGCCCACCAATTTTGAAAAATTGTGATTGTAATGTGTCTGTCCAGTGTGTGAGAGAGTGCGTATTATTCACGTGAGCGTGCGTGTTGGGTTCAGTTCGCGGCGCTTCGAACCGATTCATGAAACTGGGTAAAGCGCCTATACAATACTCATTATTATTATTATTGACATTTAGAAGCAGCGAAGTCATAAAAAGGGTCACAATGCCGCCCCTCTGCCCCCCCCCCCCCCCCCCAAAAAAAAAAAAAAAAAAAAAGGCAAACAGCGCTAGTGTTTTTTGCCCCTCGGAATTCATTACGGACATTGAGACTTTAAGGAATCTTGAGGTTTAGACATGTAAATACACTAGCAAAAGAAATACCAACAAAAAAAAATCAACATGTATTGGAAAAGTTTGGAGTAAACATACCGGGTTCTTCACTGTAACAGACTTCGCTGATGCCACAGAAGGGCAGAGACGCACGGTTTGGCTGCACGAAGGTAAATCTACCGGGTACTTCATTGTAACACACTTCGCTAATGCCATAGAAGGACAAAGATGCACAGCTCGGGTGCACGAAGGTAAACATACCGGGTTCTTTACAGTTACAGACTTCGCTGATGCCATACAAGGACCTCGACAGACAGTACGTGGGCATGATGGCCATAAAGATCAAGTCCCTCTCATAGTCTTCTCCGACGGGGGGACTACAATGCGACGTCATCATGGACTTGCTGAGATGCACTCCTGCCAACATAACAGGAACAAACAACTATAAAATCATGGCTATTAAATCGACGCAGAGCACGTCAGAGCAAAACAACAACATAACTGGAGGCAGGGGCCCTCATTCATTTTGGCTCACACGTGTAACCATGTTTTCAAAAGCAGGAAAGTGTAGGAGACTTCCGCAAGCACGCACAACATGTATCAACTGTGTACCGAGACTGGCGCTTCTATTGGCCTCTGCAATGACCAACAATTTCATCGGCTAACCGAGACCTGAGCCGAGCTAAGTGATACCAAAGGAGGGGGGAAAAAACACAGTGACAAGGGAAGTGGACAATTCTGAATAACTTTGTGGTCAACGTGGTATTTCACAGTGTGCACAGAAGCGGTGAGTTCTGGCGCATTCGCCAGCACAGCACAATGAGTTGTCTCCCTTGCCGCAACAAGCACGCAGTTTTCGTGGCAGAGTACAAAGTTGCCACCCGTGTCACAATTGTCACATACATGTTCACACTGCACACATAGAGGAACAGTACATGTACTAATACAAATACACAGATTTATCAAGTACGGCATTCCTTGCAAACAATGTTAACAACAAACAATACGTCGGGGGTTCTCTCCGGGTACTCCGGCTTCCTCCCCTTCTGCTTTGGAAATGTTAAGCCCAAAAAAGAAAAAAATGAATAAATGCACTTCTAAAAATTCCGAAACCTAAATTGCTGAGCTGGCCCTTCGCACCAGGTGATTGTAATGTGTTCATGTCCAGTGTGTGAGAGAATGCGAGTGATTCACGTGAGCGCGCTTGTTGGGTTTAGCTCGCGGCGCTTTGAGCCAAATATCATTATAATACTGTATATGACAGCGGAGGAGGGATGGGACCGGGCAGGTGGTGACCTGAGAGACGGGAAGGGACCGGGCAAGTGGTGACCTGAGAGACAGGATGGGACCGGGCAGGTGGTGACCTGAGAGACAGGATGGGACCGGGCAGGTGGTGACCTGAGAGACGGGATGGGACCGGGCAGGTGGTGACCTGAGAGACGGGATGGGACCGGGCAGGTGGTGACCTGAGAGACGGGATGGGACCGGGCAGGTGGTGACCTGAGAGACGGGATGGGACCGGGCAGGTGGTGACCTGAGAGACGGGATGGGACCGGGCAGATAGTGACCTGAGAGACGGGATGGGACCGGGCAGGTGGTGACCTGAGAGACAGGATGGGACCGGGCAGGTGGTGACCTGAGAGACGGGATGGGACCGGGCAGGTGGTGACCTGAGAGACGGGATGGGACCGGGCAGATAGTGACCTGAGAGACGGGATGGGACCGGGCAGGTGGTGACCTGAGAGACGGATGGGCCGCAGGTGGTGACCTGAGACGGGATGGGACCGGGCAGGTGGTGACCTGAGAGACGGGATGGGACCGGGCAGGTGGTGACCTGAGAGACGGGATGGGACCGGGCAGGTGGTGACCTGAGAGACGGGATGGGACCGGGCAGATAGTGACCTGAGAGACGGGATGGGACCGGGCAGGTGGTGACCTGAGAGACGGGATGGGACCGGGCAGGTGGTGACCTGAGAGACGGGATTGGACCGGGCAGATAGTGACCTGAGAGACGGGATGGGACCGGGTAGATAGTGACCTGAGAGACGGGATGGGACCGGGCAGATAGTGACCTGACAGAAGGGATGGGACCGGGCAGATAGTGACCTGAGAGACGGGATGGGACCGGGCAGGTGGTGACCTGAGAGAAGGGATGGGACCGGGCAGGTGGTGACCTGAGAGACGGGATGGGACCGGGCAGATAGTGACCTGAGAGAAGGGATGGGACCGGGCAGGTGGTGACCTGAGAGACGGGATGGGACCGGGCAGGTGGTGACCTGAGAGACAGGATGGGACCGGGCAGGTGGTGACCTGAGAGACGGGATGGGACCGGACAGATAGTGACCTGAGAGACGGGATGGGACCGGGCAGATAGTGACCTGAGAGACGGGATGGGACCGGACAGATAGTGACCTGAGAGAAGGGATGGGACCGGGCAGGATAGGTGACCTGAGAGACAGGATGGGACCGGGCAGGTGGTGACCTGAGAGAAGGGAATGGGACCGGACAGATAGTGACCTGAGAGACGGGATGGAAGGGGATGGGACCGGGCAGATAGTGACCTGAGAGACGGATGGGACCGGGCAGGTGGTGACCTGAGAGAAGTAATGGGACCGGACAGATAGTGACCTGAGAGTGGGCAAGTGGTGACCGGGCAGATAGTGACCTGACAGAAGGGATGGGACCAGGGCAGATAGTGACCTGAGAGACGGGATGGGACCGGGGCAGGGTGGTGACCTGAGAGAAGGGATAGGACCGGCAGGTGGTGACCTGAGAGACGGATGGGACCGGGCAGATAGTGACCTGAGAGAAGGGATGGGACCGGGCGGTGGTGACCTGAGAGGACGGGATGGGACCGGGCAGCGTGGTGACCTGAGAGACAGGATGGGACCGGGCAGGTGGTGACCTGAGAGACGGGATGGGACCGACAGATAGTGACCTGAAGAGACGGATGGACCGGGCAGATAGTGACCTGAGAGACGGGATGGGACCGGACAGATAGTGACCTGAGAGAAGGGATGGGACGGGACAGATAGTGACCTGAGAGACGGGATGGGACGGGCAGGTGGTGACCTGAGAGACAGGATGGGACCGGGCAGGTGGTGACCTGAGAGACGGGATGGGACCGGGACAGATAGTGACCTGAGAGGACGGGATGGGACCGGGCAGATAGTGACCTGAGAGACGGGATGGGACCGGGACAGATAGTGACCTGAGAGACGGGATGGGACCGGGCAGATAGTGACCTGAGAGACGGGATGGGACCGGGCAGGTGGTGACCTGAGAGACGTAATGGGACCGGACAGATAGTGACCTGAGAGACGGATGGACCGGGCAGATAGTGACCTGAGAGACGGGATTGGACCGGGCAGATAGTGACCTGAGAGAAGGGATGGGACCGGGCAGATAGTGACCTGAGAGACGGGATGGGACCGGCAGGTGGTGACCTGAGAGAAGGATGGGACCGGGCAGGTGGTGACCTGAGAGACGGGATGGGACCGGGCAGATAGTGACCTGAGAGACGGGATGGGACCGGGCAGGTGGTGACCTGAGAGACGGGATGGGACCGGGCAGGTGGTGACCTGAGAGACAGGATGGGACCGGGCAGGTGGTGACCTGAGAGACGGGATGGGACCGGACAGATAGTGACCTGAGAGACGGGATGGACCGGGCAGATAGTGACCTGAGAGACGGGATGGGACCGGACAGATAGTGACCTGAGAGAAGGGATGGGACCGGGCAGATAGTGACCTGAGAGACGGGATGGGACCGGGCAGGTGGTGACCTGAGAGAAGTAATGGGACCGGACAGATAGTGACCTGAGAGTGGGCAAGTGGTGACCGGGCAGATAGTGACCTGACAGAAGGGATGGGACCGGGCAGATAGTGACCTGAGAGACGGGATGGGACCGGGCAGGTGGTGACCTGAGAGAAGGGATAGGACCGGGCAGGTGGTGACCTGAGAGACGGGATGGGACCGGGCAGATAGTGACCTGAGAGAAGGGATGGGACCGGGCAGGTGGTGACCTGAGAGACGGGATGGGACCGGGCAGGTGGTGACCTGAGAGACAGGATGGGACCGGGCAGGTGGTGACCTGAGAGACGGGATGGGACCGGACAGATAGTGACCTGAGAGACGGGATGGGACCGGGCAGATAGTGACCTGAGAGACGGGATGGGACCGGACAGATAGTGACCTGAGAGAAGGGATGGGACCGGGCAGATAGTGACCTGAGAGACGGGATGGGACCGGGCAGGTGGTGACCTGAGAGACAGGATGGGACCGGGCAGGTGGTGACCTAAGAGACGGGATGGGACCGGACAGATAGTGACCTGAGAGACGGGATGGGACCGGGCAGATAGTGACCTGAGAGACGGGATGGGACCGGACAGATAGTGACCTGAGAGAAGGGATGGGACCGGGCAGATAGTGACCTGAGAGACGGGATGGGACCGGGCAGGTGGTGACCTGAGAGAAGTAATGGGACCGGACAGATAGTGACCTGAGAGACGGGATGGGACCGGGCAGATAGTGACCTGAGAGACGGGATGGGACCGGGCAGATAGTGACCTGAGAGAAGGGATGGGACCGGGCAGATAGTGACCTGAGAGAAGTAATGGGACCGGACAGATAGTGACCTGAGAGAAGGAATGGGACCGGGCAGATAGTGACCTGAGAGACGGGATGGGACCGGGCAGGTGGTGACCTGAGAGAAGTAATGGGACCGGACAGATAGTGACCTGAGAGAAGGGATGGGACCGGGCAGATAGTGACCTGAGAGAAGTAATGGGACCGGACAGATAGTTACCTGAGAGACGGGATGGGACCGGGCAGATAGTGACCTGAGAGAAGGGATGGAACCGGGCAGATAGTGACCTGAGAGAAGAGATGGGACCGGGCAGATAGTGACCTGAGAGAAGGGATGGGACCGGGCAGATAGTGACCTGAGAGAAGAGATGGGACCGGGCAGATAGTGACCTGAGAGAAGGGATGGGACCGGGCAGATAGTGACCTGAGAGAAGGGATGGGACCGGGCAGACAGTGACTTGAGAAAAGGGATGGGACCATGCAGAAAGTGACCTGAGAGAAGGGATGGGACCGGGCAGGTAGTGACCGGAGAGGAGGGAATAAGTAAATAACACTGACCAGAGAAGACGATGTAGACAAAACACGTAGTTGCGCTGGGGAAGTGAATGAGGTAGATGAAGTTGAGGAAGGACCAGCCGTAGAGCAGAAAGACCAGCAACACCAAGCCCAGTCTGCCCCCCTCCACGTACGCCGGCTCCTTGTGCGTGGCGAATGCGATCACGACGAGGCCGGTGGATATGAAATACACGAGGAAATCGAAGGAGAGGTTGCTCAGCCAAAAGACAACCGGATGCACACCGCTCACCAGTTGCATGTGCAAGGCGCCAACCAGCCGCTCCTTGGCGATGAAGTGGGCGAACATGGGCATGACGACCGACATGCCCAGCGGAATCAAGATAGACAATGTGCTACCCGTGGGCAGACACTTTGTGTCAGCTACAGAACCTCGCAAAACTTCAAACCAGGTGAGACCACCGGTGGTAGTGTGACCCTGCACGTAGTATTTGACCAGGCTGTTGAGAAGATACTGCAGGGCAATATTCATCCCATGAGAAGTGTGGCCATTGTAGAAAGCCCTCGCCTGCAGAACGCCCCCGGGTGCCCCAAGGAACTCGGCTCCAATGATATATTCGTCGCTAACCAAGGGCAGCCGTTTAGCGAGTTGTGCACTCATATTTCCGTCGTTGGGGTCCAGTTTTTTCACAGTGGTGGACGAGTCAAACTGACTAGCGTACTGCTTAGCGATCTCTTGTGTGACAGCATCATCGCTAAACACACACACACACACACACACACACACACACACACACACACACACATATTATAGTTTCGTTTAACGCAATTCAAACAACATCCGAAGTTTAGACTACCGTAGAGTAGATTCTAATCTAATTGGCCTGAGAAGAAACAGACAGAGATGATGATGAAACTTTATTTATCAACGGTAAAAGTTTTGACAGAAATTCGCCAGTCTGCAAACTTGCCGTTGCTAATACTACAGAGACTATCTACAAAGGAAACAAGATGGCCACCAGCCCAATATGTTGTTTCCATTCAATGACATGCTGTAGTCACAGTCGTAGTCGTTGTGTCATGTATGCAGCCCGCGCGCACACGCCGGAACGCAAGCTCTCTGACATCAAGCATGCTGACATAAAGAAAGTACTGAAAACCCTTATCGTGCCTCTATGCACTTGCAAAAACCCAAACACATGAGGTCGTGTGAGCTCGCCTAGCTGGTTGACGTCACAACTTGTTGGCGTATGCGAGGTTTTACATGGGTGAATGAATTCTTGTAATAAAGTCGTTCCCCTTTGACAGAGTTACTTCCCGCAGACCTGACTGACAGACGATTGCTTACTGGTATCGGAGAAGAGACCCTCTCTCTCTCTCTCTCGCCTTAGACGCGCGCTTGCGCGCGCACGCACGCACCCCCCCCCCCCCTACACACACACACACACATTATGCAAAGACCTTGGAATCAGAAAGACGCGTCACTCCTGCCCTCGTAAGAGAGACATATAGCGGGACAACGCGAAGAGTTGTCTGCCCGCATTAGCGCGCATCCTAGATCTGGCCCCTATAGTGACAGCGTGACGGAAAGTGGAAAGCGATCACAAAAGCCGGGCATGCAATTGTGTTCTGCGCCGAATTGTTCAAATAACAGACAAATATAAACGGGGAAATACTTCTTTTGGTATTCCTGTTGAAAAACAAACATTTTTTTTTCGCTTTCTTGTCAAAAAAAAAAAAAAAAAAGACCTCAAGTGGTACGTGTGCATGCAGTGTAAACAAACAGTAAACACACGCGGCTGACGCAGATACAGCGTAATTTTTTTTTTCCAATGACAACTTTACAAATCACGGTGACTTAAATTGTGCTAGCGTCTACCTGCATCTAAATTCAGAACACACACACACACACACACACACACACACACACACACGCACACACACACACACACACAGAGTTGTCACTCATACGGCGGCAGGTACGTTCATCGGCACTTGTTCCAGTTCACATACTGTTGGGGGGGGGGGGAGGAATCTGTAGGTATGTACAGAACTCTTTTCTTAAAAATCAAGAGGTTTGCATGCAGTGTAAACAAACAGCAGTAAACACACGTGGCAGGCGCAGACATCAGGTTTTGGTGTTGTTTTGTTGGCGGTGGTGTTTTTTTTTTTTTTTAACTTTACAAATAACGTTGACTTGAACTGTGCTAGCGGCACGTTGCACTGATACACACACACACACACACACACACACACACACACACACACACAGAACAAAATCATCCGGCTGAACTTCATTCTAACCATTGTAAAACCATATCACAACATAGAATCTGCAGGATCGTCGGTCGCAGATATGATTAATGCTGAGTTAGCAGGAAGTATTCAGCGGATGCGTCCATCTTTGGATCTCTCGCACATTCGATCTTTCTGTGTTTCGTACTAGTTTTACTTGAACACATCGAACGAAATGCACTGCGTAGCCTACGTACAGCAGTGAAAGCCAAACTAGATCTTTCGTTCGTCCTCCGGAACTTTGAGAGTACTTATGTTTTCCATAGGCCTAAAACACATGCGAAATATATGGGGGGAGACCACCTGTCAGTCGCTGACATCTTCGTTTTTGTTTATTTTGTTAAAATGTTTTACGGCGGCTAGTGTAGGGTTGGGTCAAACAAACAGACTTTTTACAAGCATGCGGATTCTATACTAAATTTACGCCAGTCACACGTCGTGGATGCGGCGATTTTGGTTTTCACGTGTGATGCTATGTGTTATGTTTGGGAGAAAACATAATCTTGGCTCCAACTTCGATACCGATCTTGGCTCCAACTTCGATATCGTAGGCATACCTACCTCTATTTTTCAAGGGGGAAATCTACAGAAAGGTTTTCCCGTTCCTGGTGTTCGCTTCTGACAGCAATTCGGCGCTGCACACCATTGCACGCCCGAATTTTTGCGTGGTTTCTGGCTTTCTGTCATACTGCCATTACTGCGTACATCTGCGGGATGCGCGCTAATGCGCGCAGACAACTCTTACGCGTTGTCCCTCAAAGGGAGGTAAGTGAACTATCTTTATGTTTCCAAGATCTATGCATTATGCTTCTGAGTGTGAGTCAGTGGCAAAAACGAAACCCACTGAAATTCCCGCTTTCCACATATCAAGTTGTAGAGATCGCGAAAAGATACTGCATTTCGATGCAAAATAATTTCTAGACCATCCCAGAACATGCTGGTGCAGTAACGTCAGTAGATTACGTCACCTTGGAAATATATTGAACCTTCCAGTAAGTTGAGAAATGTTCTAGATCTGACCTGTTCAGTACGTAAGAAGCCCTGCACAGCGTTCTGGGTTCTTCTTCTTTCATGAATTTGTTCTCCGTGCATATTCTGTTCATAAAGTATTGGAGTTGTATTCTGTTGTATCCCGTGTCTTCTCTGCGATTGCACGAAGATGGCGACATAGTAGAAGTAAAATACACCACGTCTCCAAACAGAGGAATTCGGAAAGAAAGTGGCGAGACACCCCCAAGAAAAAACAGCATCACGTCAATCAAACATGACGCACTTACTTTACGTCAGTGCGCGTGCGTCTCTTCTTCGATGTTTGTGAGGCGTGTGGCTTGTAGAGGAAATGTGCTGCGAGTACAAATTTTTGGGTCAACTGACGATAACGGCTGCAGTGAATTTTTCTAATTTTTTTGTATATTTTTTATGGCACCCCAGGCTCATTATCTATGTATAGTAGGAGCGATTTTGAGATCTAAAGTGTGTTCACCAGCACTTTCATCAGGTACGGCTTACGCCAAAAGTATAAAAGCGACAACCTCCAAAATTCACTTAGTTGAGAGTCCGTATTCATGCTATCTATGTCCAAAAAATGGAGTGGTTTAGGTAAATATTACGCCTTTAAACGCCAGAAAGCCACTTTTTCTGAAAAGAGGGATAACTCGCAAATCATGTGTGCAATCGTACCTGGATCGGGCCTTCTATTCAACAATCTTGATTCATTTAAAAACCCCAAATTTGAAATCGATCGGTTCAGTATTTTCGGAGAAATAGGCATCTGAACTGGGTTCACATGCAATGTCAACTCATGATGATGATGATGATTGGCCATTTGTATAGCGCTACGAAAAGAACTTCCATGCAGTAAGCATGCTCACGGCGCCTTTGGGTTTGGGGAAGCAGAAGAAGAAGAAGAAGAAAGAAAGAAAAAATAAAAATTAGAACTGAGAGAAAAGGTGCGTCTTGAGGTTCCGCTTGAAGGTCATGACTGACGCAGAACTCAGGCTCGGTTTACATGAAAACTATAAGAGCGACCATTTTCTAGTAGTGACTCTGTTCAGAGTCCGTATTCAAGCTATCTACTGCCAAACAATTGAGTGATTTAAATAAATATTACGCCTGTACACGAAAGACAACCAACTTGTCTCAAAAGGGCGATAACTCCCAAATCACTTAAGCAATCATCACACGCTTGAATCGTCTAATGTAACATTTTGATATATTTGGATACCCCAAATTTGAAGCCATTCGGTTGAGTATTTTCGAAGAAACGGGCCCGGACACAATTCACACACACACGCACACGCACACACACACACACACACACACACACACACACAGACGGCACTCACTGAGGAGGAGAAGTGCGTTCGGCGCACTATACATGCCAGCATCGATGACGTACGTTTTCTTACGTCATTGTCAGAGTTACACTTGCATAATCGTCTCTGCGGGAGATCGGCAGTGACGTGCGTTTGTACCACAGATGCTTGCCCATGAACATGAAAGACAACCAACTTGTCTCAAAAGGGCGATAACTCCCAAATCACTTAAGCAATCATCACACGCTTGAATCGTCTAATGTAACATTTTGATATATTTGGATACCCCAAATTTGAAGCCATTCGGTTGAGTATTTTCGAAGAAACGGGCCCGGACACAATTCACACACACACACACGCACATCCACACAGACGGCACTCACTGAGGAGGAGAAGTGCGTTCGGAACACCATACGCGTCAGCATCGATGACGCAAGTTTTCTTACGTCATTGTCAGAGTTACACTTGCAAAATCGTCTCTGCGGGAGATCGGCAGTGACGTGCGTTTGTACCACAGATGCTTGCCTATGAACGTGGAAATTTTAGCCCGTCCTATTATGTTGTTTCCATTTCTATGGAAACAACATAAAAAACATACACACATGAAAGAAAAGTGTTCGCTCTTTTTGTCCATTATTCTTCTGGTCCACTTTTACAAAGACACAAGGCTTTTGATATAAAGTCATCTACATACATTGCTCAAGACTGATGCAGAAAGTCTACAGTCAGCACTCTCCTTTTAGTTTTTGCTTCTTGAAGACAGAGGGAGAGAGAAAAACAAACCACAACAATACCACCCATGTGGTCAGCATTTACTACATTTCTATGAACATGAGTGATTATTACTGCTACCAACATGGTGCTCCATTGCTAAGGTGTGTATATCACATGTAAGCTGCATGGAAATGGCAGAAACAAGCAACATCAGAGAAGTTAGTGTTCAAACCAACAGTCTAGTTCAGCCTCAATGGGATAAATCCTGTGTAGTGGTTGATAGGGTGAGGATAGTGACCCCGAATCACCAACACACGTGGGGATGACCCGCCTGTCTCCTGCACCTAGACCATGCCTCCACATGATGAACTGCCTGTACACAGCACGGTGGTTAGCTTAGCGCTGATCATCTTTGCCATTGCAGACAACCACGTCTCGCCTCATTATCTGTGACAGCTGCAGAACCATCCTGTCCAAAATCAGGTACTGGATTTCCTAAATTAATAAGAAGAGTATTTCTGAGTAAGGTCTGTTATTTTTAACTGTGAAAAGAGAGAGGAAACAGAATAACTTGGACCAACAAGTAAATGTTTTGGTCGTAAATTTCAGGCATAAAATTATTATGCATTTGCATGAGGGGACAGGTGTAAGATTTTCACTGGTGCAAAGTAGAACTACATGTTTCATAGTTTAATAATACCAGTTTACTTTTAATGAGGAAGTAGGTAGAGGAAGTACCTACTGGGAGCAAAAATTGGCATTGACCATAACCACGGCAGAGACGTTCAAGTTCAGCATCGGATGGCATGTTTCTGCAGCAGACAAAAGTGCACCAGGAGGACTGGCCAGAATGAGGCATAGGGCTGTGGCCACCTGGCTGCCCCTCCTACAGCTCCAGAAGGCTGAATATGAGGCCTGGCTGTGCCTCAATCATGTCTACCGCCATCCCCTTCAGTCTTCTTGTCTCCATCTTGTCCATTGTCTTCTAAAAATATTGAAATATATACAATCCACAGGCATTTTAGTTATGTGTTGTCACTGAGTGAGAGGGCTCTCTCTCTCTCTTATGACAGTAATCAAAAATTCTAACCTGTTGTCCTGTTATTATTTCAACCTTTACTCTCAGCTACAAGATACCAACCTTTTCATCTTAAAACTGGGACTTCAGGATGACTTACCTTCAACACAGTGATTAAACACTACACTGTGCACACACATGGGCATGTGTTTGGCAGAGAGAAAAGAGTAATGGTATCCTACTTTTTACTATTCAGGGATATTGAAAATAAGACGAGTGTGTAATGTCTTACCTTCAACTTTCCTCCAGCATTGCTGCTATAGTACGTGTCACTAATGCTGCAGCACCTCTGCCCCATGCAAGCATGCTGGTGATACTCCCTTCTCCTACAACAGCAAAAAAAAAAAAAAAAAAAAAAACCAGCAAACCGGATGTAAAACAACCAGCTTGTATAATCTGAAGCACATTTTATGGTGAATCAGACACCGACTACAAGGACTTAGTCAGTTACTACTGTAGTAGGCAAAATTTTAATTTCGTTCTCTCCCTCTCCGGGCTCTGATGGTGTGTCTGAGTGTGACTGGAAATAAATTCCTCCCTACATCCCTCTCCTCACGCCGGCACACACACACACACACACACACACACACACACACGATTGAATTTATCAACTGGTGCGCTTATTTTGATCCACGGAAAGGAAGGATGATTCATAAAGTAAACTAGTTTGAAGATCGTGGGAAGCGTTATAAATCGATCAACACTGATATTTCATTCTTTGCCTTTGGTATCCTGTCAACGAGTCAACGATGCGCTAGCTGACCCATTGCAGTCCTACAAAACTTATAACAATGGTCACAGAAATCCAATCTGGAATGTCACAGATTGGAGATCAATGCGTGAATGTTATCAAAATTATGAAAATATGGAATAAAGCTTACCGTGATCGCACGTAGGCGGCCAGCCCACCAACAAAATCCTTCAGGCGGCGCGCGCTAAAGGATGTGACGTCACTGTGGTCTCGGTGTCCCCGGCCTAAAGCTTCACTGGCGTCTGCTTCGAACGCGATGCCAGAACAAGCTTCCAGAGCAACACATGTGCCGACCCGAGACTCTATAACGGTCTCAGACGCTATTTTGTGACCCGAATGACTGATTCTGATGCGCAAATTACTCGCATTCGATGATTTTTTTTCAACACTCTATAGTATGCTTGTTCTGCGTATAGAGCCTTTAACTACCACTCTACAAATATTCGTGCTGTTAGCAAAGACCATGGTATAGGGAAACTGATCGGACACCATAGTCATAGCTGAGTAGTAACCAATGTTAGGTTTGTCACAAGCAGACAAACGACATGCGACAAAGACAGACGATGAAGGGCTGTAACACGGAAAACCCATTTTGTGAGTAAGAAAAAATGTTACGTGATAATAATAATAAACAGAAAGAGAAAGACATAGTATACCTGGCAGCCAAGTAGGTTACCACGGACGATGGGTACATGCTCAGGTCGAAGGCAGCGAGAAAGTATCCTCCTTCCGTTTTGCTGTTCCATTTGTAGGCCGCAACAACGCAAAGACAAGGCAGCAGGATCTGCACTAGGCTCTGGATTCGTGACCTCAACACGTGCAGCGCTTTTTTCACGAAGATGGCCATTATCTGGGACCACAAGAGATGCAAGCCACTCAGCCTGCTGGGTCCAGGGTCGCCGAGCTCTGTTCGTACGTGCGAGAGGAAACGAGGACAAAGCCATATACAGTATCTCGGAGTGTTGTTTCGTTAACCGTCTTTGACTGAAAATCCCAGAGGGTTAGGGCTCGTGACTATGTGCTAGTCTTTCGCCATGTCTTTCTCTTGGTCGCTATAAGCACGAAGAAACGTCATAGACAATGTTGGTTTCAGCTCTCCAATGACGTTCACCAGCTGAACTGGATACAAACAGGCAATGGCATGCCAGTGAATACACGCGAGCTGTGCAGCGAGTGCCGGTAGGGTGCATATTTGTGGTGGGACGTCACAAAGTCCGCTTCCGTTCCAACAACGTTTGTGAAAGCATCAAGGCTAAAAGTAACTTAAAAGCGTATTAAAATAAGAGCATCTATACCACTCTACCACTGTTGCAGGTAATGGTTTAAATACAGCTTACATGGTTAGTTCGAGTGACTTTCGGCAAAACTCTAACCCCTCAATGGCTCGATTTTTTTGCGTAGCTACCGAGCCGCAACTCGTCAACCACTGAGTGGGTTATGAAATGTCAAACTCACACTTTCGCTCTCTGTTTCCTTAAAGCACTCATGGTTGACTCACTGAAAATTTGCACTGGCGAATGGTGTAAAGATCCCTAATTCACTACGCGTGGTGTACCCATAAGAATCACACGCGAATTATAGATGTACATAAAAAGTGCACGTGCACTACCGCTAGCAATGTTCCAGCAGCGTGATTTGGCTAACAGGTCTACGTCAAGATATGACACAAAAGCGACTAAATATCAATTTACGTCACGATTATTATGCAGTTCGATCTCGCACGGGAATGGGGATGAATGTGCATTTCCAGTGGCAAGATGTGAAATACAGTAGAACCTCTTTTGGGTGACTATCCCTTTGGGAGACCACCTGACTGTGTCGCCCTTGAATGTCCTACCCTGCGAGGATGACACGAAACCGGAAAGGTCACGATCTGAGTATCGTGTCGATAAATTCAAAGAAAGTACACACTAAAACACGTGATATTCAGTATCAAAACGATATTCTCAGGGGCTTTCTTTAGTGGTGTAGCTTACACCTGGGCCGCGTTTCTTAAGGCGAGCGCTTCGAAACGTTCCGGGGCGCTTTCCTATGAAACCGTCTGCAGGCACCTTGCCCGCGGCGGGCGAAAAAAGCGCCCGCGCACGAAGTCTGAAGCTAGTTCGCCGCGAGCAAAAGGTCACGTGGTCAGTTTCTATGTAAACAAAGATGGCGGCGCCCACCGAAGGCTTCGTTGAAGTGGAACTAAGAAATGGCTTAAAATGAATTTGCGGGTGGATGGAGACCTTCTGTCCCAACTTGTAATTGTGCAGAATAGTATACGAAAATAATTTGAGCTAATTGCACCGGGCCGTGGTCGCCAGTCATTCAGGGATATGTCGTGCGTGTTTGTGGGGAAGGAGTGGTCAAAGTGAGTACGTAATGGTGCCTTACGTCTCCGTTTTGCATCGAGCAGAACATGCATATTAGCGGTATATCATGCTCCAAGCCAGTAATTATTGCTCCTCCTCAAAAACGTCGTCTTCTGCGCTCAAAAGATGACTGATAGCTGCGAGCACTAGAGTTTTCCTCTTCCTTTTCAACCTTGCCAACAACAGTGTTCGTGATTCCGCCGCCATTTTGAAAGCGCCTTGGTTCTAATTGGCCGTTTCCCAACGAGGCAAAGCGACCTCCGCAAGCGCCCGCGAGCGCCTTTGCGTAAGAAACGCGGCCCTGAAACCTGAAAATTAATATCAATGCCTTGTGGATAAAGAACCCAATAATTTAGCCAGTTCACACTGACACGCTGCGTGTGGGCTACGTGGAAGGACTGAAACGTCGTTTGTCGGGAAATAAGTGCTCTAATTCCGATTCAGCTGGTCACCACTGTTTGCTTTGTCAAATGTCTTCCAGGGTCATGTTTCAACAGCTAAGAGTCGCTTTTTGTTCTGCTACGAAAATCATGCATATACGTAAGAAGAATAAATGATGATTTCCATCAAAGGCGTTTTACTTTTTTTACTTTTGCTGAGAGAGAGAGAGTTATTTAGGACTCAAGGCCGCGCAAGCAACAAAGACTATTTCACGGCTAATCAAGGTCCTTCTTCGCCAGACTAAAAGGACTTTGATTAGCCGCGAAATAGTCTTGAGAGAGAGAGAGAGAGCGAGAGAGAGAGCACTGCTTACGGTATGCAGATGCCGCATTATTCGTGTTATCAGTCGCCCTGTTCACATTCGAGTCTTCTTCCTGTTCTCTGTCTGAGTCGACACTTGTCCCGCTCGATCCTGAACTATCGGCTGATTCTGAGGTACCCTCTGTCTCTTCTTTTAGGGTACTCGTACCCTCTGTCTCTTCTTTTAGGGTACTCTGTGGCACGGACCGTGAATGTGTCGCCCTTGAATGTCCTACCCTGCGCACCCAACAGCAGTATCATTGTGATAGCAGTAATGGCAATACAGCGTTCCCTGTGATTCGAGAATGCAAGGGTCCTTGGGAACCTCTCTCCATATTTTTGAGGGTTCTTCTGTAAATTTTGAAGGTCCATGGTCTTTTTGGTATTAAAAGTCTGAAACTTTGTGTGTTTCTTTAAGAAAGTAAATCTGAAAGAATATTTTCATTCACTGACGAGACCGTAGCCTCCGCCTAGCTACATGTACTTTCTCGTGAAGATTAATTTACGCTGTGTGGTTTTCTATACATAATATGCATCATTTCGAGATTTTCAAAATTTTTACGTATAATAATAATAATAAAGGGTATTTGTGGCGCCCCATGGCCCATCTCACAAGAGCTCAGGGAGCGTACATAAACTACACATAACGTACAAAAAACATAAACGTATATAACGTACAACACACACACACACACACACACACACTGATTTTTTGCAGGCGGCGTGCAGAGACGGAGAGCGGGGAGGGGAGGGGGATGGAGGCTTGGTTCTACTGCATGGAGAAAAGACGTGTTTTAAGGTGGGACAAAGACTATATGGAGTAGAGTTCATGATCGCCTAGCAGGCTTGATGTGGCTCTCTTTCAATAGCCATTTTCTTTCAGCAGCAGGCACGCTTCTGCAAAGTAGTTCCTTGGGTACACCCCGTCTTTCTGATAACCTCATAAAATACTGTCGCGAAAAACTGGAGCCCTCTGCGTCATTTTCGATTCCTCCTTTAACAGTGTTTGATGTACAAAAAGTATTTCACAAATGAAAACTAAACGGACATCTGGCGATGATAGTATAAGTAGTACTGTTCTAAAACTATCTCTCCCATATATAGTGGAATCATTAACATACATTTATAATTTGTCCGTTGAGCAAGGGGAATTCCCGGCTGGCCTGAAAAGTCATCCCCCTTCCTAAAACAAGAGACTTAACAGACCCCAACAAATTTCGACCTATTTCTCTTTTGTCAGTCGAGTCCTTTCTAAACCTTTTGAAAAACACATCCATAAACAAGCGCAGGCTTTCCTTGAAGAACACAGTCTTCTCCACACATTACAGTCAGGTTTCCGTCCGAAGCACTCCTGTCATACAGCATTGGTTCATCTGACTGACAGGTGGCTCAGTGCCATAAACAATCCTAAAATGACAGGAGCTGTCTTCCTGGACCTGAGCAAGGCTTTTGACCTAGTAAACCATAAACTTCTCCTAGAAAAGTTGTCAGCTTATCATTTTTGTAATAAAACAGTCGCCTTCTTTGAATCTTACCTGGAACGACGGACTCAGTATGTTTATTTAAATGGCAAAAAAATCATCAAAAGGTGAAATACAGCATGGGGTACCCCAAGGATCCATACTTGGACCTTTATTATTTTCTTTATTTATAAACGACTTGCTCAACCCAACGCCACTTGTAGCCTTTTTGCTGATGATGCAACGATTGATATTTCGGATTCAAGTGTTAAATCCATCAACCAATCTTTACAACAAAGCCTACACGATGTTTCCAACTGGTGCAACAATAACTGTATGATCCCTAATCCGTCTAAAACTAAATGCATGTTAATTACCACAAGACAGAAACACCAACTGAATCCGCCCCCATTACAACTCTGCCTTGGCTCTCATCATATCGAACAAGTTCATGTACACCGTGTGCTGGGGATCACAGTGGATGATCAGCTAAGCTGGCAAGCGCATATAAATAATACGTGCAAAATGTTGTCCAAAAATCTGTTTCTACTATCCAAACTTAAATACTTTACCGATGAACCCGCAAGAAAACTATTTTACAATGCACATATTCAGCCACACATAGACTACGCGTCCACCGTTTGGGACGGCTGTAGTGAGGCAAACTTTAAAAGAATAAATTCGCTCCACAGAAGAGCGATTAAACTGATTATAGACAAAAGCATGTGCTCACTTAGCACCGATGAAAAATTTAAATCGTTGGGTATCCTGCCCCTACGGAAACAACACAGACTTAACAAAATGATACTGATGCAAAAAATAAAACTGTCAAAAAAACCCGCATATCTCGCTAGTCTATTCAAGCACTCTCAAGTGCCGTACCGAACACTGAGAAACGATTTCGTGGTGCCGAAGCCTCGTATAGATATTTTCAAAACCTCCCTCTCTTACTCAGGGGCACACGCATGGAATACACTTCCAAAAGACATCAAATCAGCACCCTCGCTTGGATTATTCAAGGCCAAACTAATAAAACATCTGGTGGACAGCTCGTAATGGGCTTGACAATACATGTACTCTGTAGGATTTTGTATTTCGGGCAAAGAAAATTCCAATACTTATTCACATCAGGCGGTTTTTTTGTTGTTGTTGTTGTTGTTGCTTTTTTTTGTTGTTTTTTTTGTTTTTTTATTGTTTTTGGGTTGTTTTTTGGTTTTTGTTTTTTTTTTTTTTGGGGGGGGGGGGGCTTTTTTGTTTTGTTTTAAAACTGTAAAAAAACATCGCCTCAAGATTTGTTTGCATTGCTCACCTATCACATCCTTTGTCCCCCCCCCCCCTTTTTTTTTTTCTCTCTTCTTCTTAGTATTGCTTGATTTATGTATGTAATAGCATGGTCGTGTGTGTGTGTATGTGTATGCTCTACCTAGTTAGAGCTTACTTTGTATATATATATATATCAGTAGCCTAGCAAGGACAAGATGTAAGACAGGTCTGCGTACCTAATCTTTTATCCTTGTAAAATAAAGTTTTGTTCGTTCGTTCGTTCGTTCGTTCTCTCCTAATGTTTGTATTGTTTCCCGTTGATTGCGTCCATTGTTCGTCTCAACGTTTGCATCACTGTCACCGTCATGTTCTGGCCAACATTTTGGTGCGTCTTTTTTCATCTTTTGACGTCGGACTTCAGAGTTTTGGAGACTTTACTCTATCTGACCCAGTTGTCAGGACTCCATGTGAGTACTCCGACCCAGTTTCCTGCCTCACCTGTCACCCAGCTGTGCGCTCGTGCGTGCCCTACTTTTGAACTCACCTGTCGAACCGAGAGCAAACGGTACGATCGGAGTACGCTACTTGCTGTCAACCAACAACCTCTGTCACATGTTTCTCCTACGGTCTGTCGCCGTCTCAACGAGCTGAACCTGCATTCACGCGCCTCCTCTTTCCCGTTTCTACGACGACGCACGAAAAAGCGTCCCTTTCGTAGCGGACGACGGAAGCAAGGCCGAAGTATTACAGTTGTCTCCCTTCCTACCCTCTTCCGGCGTAAACAAAGTTGCTGCCGTGGTGTCAATCCATCGAACCTTATTAACATCCCGCTTCGATCACTCACGGGAAACGGTTCGAATGACATTTCCTTTGCTCTCTTCTTGGCCCGTAGCGTTGGTACTCAAGATAAGCGCTCAGAAATCAGCGAATTCATTGGCGATCAAGATCTTGATCTCCTGTTCCTGACTGAAACTTGGCTCAGGCCTACCGGCGATGAAGCTAAGTGCAAAGACGTTGCCCCTCCCGGGTACTCTGTTCGCTCCTTCCCTCGTTCTTCTAGAGGCGGTGGGATTGCTGTGATCTACCGAGACACTTTCACTCCCTACATCTCCTGTGTCTCTTTGTTCAGCTTCCACCATGAATCCTTTGAACTGTGTCATGTCATACTGACCCTACCGCGTCGGTCCCTGCACTTCTTCTGTGTTTACAGACCTCCACCCAACCGCAAGAATAAGTGTTCGGAATCCTTGTTTATGGACCAGTTTCCGGATCTCTTGGAGCATGTGAACTCGCTTAGTGGTGACCTAGTCCTGCTTGGTGAATTCAACTTTCATTTCGACTGTCCATCCAACACTTCCACAGCAAAACCTCTTCTACATGTTCAACCTATCACAAGTGGTGGACAAGCCCACACACACCCAGGTCACATTCTGGACTGGATTATCGTCAGGTCGGATAGTGATTATCTGACTTCCACTGTGGTTTCTGATGCTCTGGCATCTGATCACTACTGTATTGTGGCTGGACTAAGTGTATCGCGACCTGCTGCTGTGCCAGTGTATAAGTCAGTGCGTAACATCCGGGCCATTAATCGCTTAGCCTTCAAGGCAGATCTTCGTGAGCGTCTGATCGCTGCCATTGATGTCACTGCTGAAACACTGGATACCTGTCTGCGGGCAACGTTGGATGAGCACGCCCCTTCCACCCAGCGCAGAATTTCAGCACATAGATCAGCCCCATGGCGTGCTGCCAAACAGAAGCGACGTCAGGCTGAGAGACAGTGGCGTACGTAAGTCTGGACTTACGGTGGATAAACAGTTGTTTTCTACTGCCAAGAGACTGGTGACTAGTATAGTGACGAGAGCTAAATCCTCCTTTGTCAATGCAAAGATTGCCGCATGCAGTACTAGCAAAGAACTGTACTCTATTACCGACCAGCTGCTTGCAAAGGTCAAGTCCTCACCCCTCCCCACATCATGCCCTGTGTCTGACCTGGGCCGCGTTTCATAAGGCGAGCGCTTCGAAACGTTGCGGGGCGCTTTCCTATGAAACCGTCTGCAGGCACCTTGCCCGCGGCGGGCGGAAAAAAGCGCCCGCGCGCGAAGTCTGAAGCTAGTTTGCCGCGAACAAAAGGTCACGTGGTCAGTTTCTATGTAAACAAAGATGGCGGCGCCCACCGAAGGCTTCGTTGAAGTGGAACTAAGAAATGGCTTAAAATGAATTTGCGGGTGGATGGAGACCTTCTGTCCCAACTTGTAATTGTGCAGAATAGTATACGAAAATAATTTGAGCTAATTGCACCGGGCCGTGGTCGCCAGTCATTCAGGGATATGTCGTGCGTGTTTGTGGGGAAGGAGTGGTCAAAGTGAGTACGTAATGGTGCCTTACGTCTCCGTTTTGCATCGAGCAGAACATGCATACTAGCGGTATATCATGCTCCAAGCCAGTAATTATTGCTCCTCCTCAAAAACGTCGTCTTCTGCGCTCAAAAGATGACTGATAGCTGCGAGCACTAGAGTTTTCTTCTTCCTTTTCAACCTTGCCAACAACAGTGTTCGTGATTCCGCCGCCATTTTGAAAGCGCCTTGGTTCTAATTGGCCGTTTCCCAACGAGGCAAAGCGACCTCCGCAAGCGCCCGCGAGCGCCTTTGCGTAAGAAACGCGGCCCTGCCGTCCAGGTTTTCCGCCTTTTTCATCAACAAGGTACAGGCATTCGCGATGGTCTTGACTCCCAGTTTCCTGAGGCCCACTCCGCTACAGCAAGCGATGCCTGTTTCCGGGGTCGTACTTTTTATGTGTTCAGATCCGTGTCCGATGAAGACGTCCATCGTCTTCTTATGAACACATCCCCCAAGTCATGTGAACTGGACCCTGTTCCGACGTCACTCCTATATGAGTGTCTTGATACTGTGTTGCCATACATCACCCATGTTATCAACCGTTCCCTTGCATCTGGTGTTTTTCCACAACTGTACAAAAACGCTGTTGTCAAACCTTTGTTAAAGAAACCCTCCCTCGATCACAATGAGCTGAAAAACTATAGGCCCGTGTCTAACCTACCTTTCTCTCCAAAATAATTGAGAAAATTGTTTTGTCTCAGCTGCTGGAACATGTGGCATCAAATGCTCTCATGGATCCTTTCAGTCAGCCTATAGATCTTGTCATAGAACTGAATCTGCACTGCTGAGGATCCTGAATGACTTGTTGCTCGCTCTGGATGATGGTAAGGTGTCGGTACTCGCTCTCCTGGATCTATCCAGTGCGTTCGACACGATTGACCACGTCACGTTGACCGATCGACTTCAGTTTGTCTTTGGGATTCAAGGCACGGTTCTGTCTTGGTTTAAATCGTACCTTTCAGAGAGGTCTCAGACAGTTTCGGTGAGTGGTCACCGTTCTGATCCTGCTTTGCTTCAGTTCGGTGTTCCGCAAGGTTCAGTGCTAGGACCGGTTCTTTTCCTGCTGTATATGCAACCTCTGTCCTGTGTTATTGCGAAACACTCTGTTTCTCACCATGCTTACAGTGATGACACCCAGCTGTACAAGTCCGGTACCATTAGGGGTTGAGCGGTGTTCACCGATGCGAATGGTCGCTTTCCTCCGACCTCTGCATTTGTTTGTTTATTTTTGGGGAAATTCTCTGGACTATGTTATTTCCCATCGCAGAAATTTGCATCATCTGTCAGCGCAAATCATGCCGATCAACCCGATATGTTTTCGGGTCAGTTGTGGTTGTTTTTTGGGAGTTTTCGTGACTTTCATGTACCGGCGTGCGCGTGAACACACAGCCATGCGTGCCAAGGTATTGTCAGTAGGGGCGTGCAACAAGGCGCTTTTACTGGTTTTCATGTTTTCAACACTGCTCCTGCGTTGTGGTGACGTTGAGACTAACCCAGGCCCGGTGAGGAAAACATGGAAAATATGGATAACTGTACAGTCAGTGCGGAGGAGGATATGCTGGGTGAAGAAGAGACAGGTATTTCAGTTTTTGTCATGTTCAAACGTGTTATGAGTGAGCTGAAGGATATCAAACGCTCCATGACCAAAATTGACGGGCGGATAAGCAATGTTAAGCAGTCAGTCAGCAGAAATTCCAGCGAGATTGAAGCAGTGAGAGAAGAGAATACGCAGTTAAAGTGCAATATAACCTATTTGGAAGACGCTGTTGAAAAACTTGAGACGTACTCTAGACGTGAGAACTTCAAGCTGTATGGCGTGGCTGAAACAGAAAATGAGACTTTTGATGCTTGCCGGAAACTGGTGGTGGACATATTGAACAGCTGTGCACATGACCGTACCTGGCACGAGATGGACATTCTTCGTGCTCACAGGCTTGGGAAGCGTAACAGGGCTCACGGTCAAAACCAGCCAACCCCTCGCCCCATTATTGTACGCATGTGGTCCTGGGAAGATAAACTATCCATCACAAGGAGCAGGGAGGTGAGATCTGCAATCCGTGCGCTGAACATCGGTATCGGCGACGACTTGACGGAACGCTAGTCACAGGTGCTGCGCGACCTTCGAGCCGACGGCAAGAAAGGCTACTTCCGTGGTACACGTCTCGTCATCATCAAGGATGGCACTCCGCCACAACAGGATGACAGCAACAACTTGTAGGAGCGCAGACGACGGCGCGACGACGACGACGACGACCGGTTCGACGACGCCAGCGTACAGCTCGGTACTAGTGGCGGTGCTGTCAGCACTGCTCACGACGAGTCCCATGGCGAGTCCCATGAAAGCGGTGCTCCTCCTTCCAGTGGTACCGCCGCTACTCCTACCGCTACTCCTACCGCCAACCAGGACAGGCGGGTTAACGGATCAGGGTCGGGGGGGGGGGGGGGGGGCTCCCGGTCCTCGTCAGTCTCACCCACGTACGCAGCAGCCGCAGTAACGAAGCCCAGCGATCCACCCCCCACACGCAACAGAAGCCGCCAGACTGATACCCACCCCCCTCCCCGTTCCCGCACCCCTACCCCGTCTCGTAAATTTACCCGTACCCAGGCCAGCAGTCAAAACAACATGCAGCGTCGCAGCTCGCTGTCACGGGCGGGTGATGGCACTGGTGCTGTTCCACGGGTAACCAGGAGAGCTGCAGCATCACAGGGCCACATCACAGGACAGGGTGTCATCCCTCCAGCCTGGAGACCTGCTGGTCCTGGTAGGGACCGGGGGCGGCCCTCGCCAGTCAGGTAGGGACTCGGCCGGCCTTCATCGGACGTACCACTGTCCGGTGTGTACAGCGACCAGTCGCCGCATGCTGACACTCAAGGTAACCATTGTGTAGACGATTCGGCACAACAATGCCACGACCATGTAGGTGTTTCAACTGACAGCGCTAATACAGGTTGTGTATCACAATGTGATAGTACTGAGGATAGCAATGCCAGCGTGCTATATATGACCTTAAATTCATCAGCTGGAACATTGACGGTATACATTCAAAGTTATCAGATATTTCTTTTGTTGGTTATCTGGCACAGTTTGACTTTGTGTGTCTTCTTGAAACATTCGTAGAAACGCTTTCGTCCGGAATTTTCGTAAACCATACAATTTTTAGCTGTGCAGCAAAGAAAATTTCTCACTTTGGAAGACGTTCAGGTGGGTCATCGTAATGGTACGTAATAACACTCTGCAGTACGTGCAACAAGTATACGTTCAGTATGACAATATTCTGGTAT
The DNA here is from genome assembly GCA_018292915.2 of Batillaria attramentaria. Lineage (NCBI taxonomy): Eukaryota > Metazoa > Mollusca > Gastropoda > Batillariidae > Batillaria > Batillaria attramentaria. The sequence continues at coordinate 229,618 of JACVVK020000624.1, forward strand.
TCAAGATCAGCAAAGATCTGTTTGGTTTTGCTAAGGATGTGGTATACATTTGTGTATATATCCCGCCTGCTCATTCATCGTATTACAAGGTGTCTGATATCGACAATGGTTTGTGCATGCTGGAGCATTGTCTTGCCGACCTGTACTCCAAATATGACGCTCATTTCCTTATGTGTGGAGACTTTAATGCGAGAACCGCACACAAATTTCCCGTGTTTTGGGATAGTGACGATGACGCACTTCACAACGCGCAAATAAATATTTTTGCAGAATTCCCAAGATCTTCAGAGGATGTGACTTTGAATACATACGGTAGATATTTCCTTAACCTGTGTTCTGTGTTAATCTTGATATTCTAAACGGTGTGTGCGAAGGCGACAAATACGGTCGCTATACATTCCTGTCGGAGATAGGAAACAGTGTTGTTGATTATTTCGTATCTCTGAAGATTTATTCCGATTGTTATTAAGTAGGGCGGAGTTGCGTATTGCGGAGCGAATTGAGTCGTGTCATTTGCCTTTAGAACTGGTCATGAAAATGTACTGTTCCACCTATCGTCATATTTGCACTGCGAACAAAACTTTGAAAAGGTTAAAATGGGACATGCAAAAATTGCCAGTATTTCGTGAGTCCGTGCAATCCGCCGATACTCTAGGCCAAGCTCACACGTGCGTTTCAGACGCGGATGTGAACAGGGCCTTAGCAGAATTTAACAAGTGTGTGCTGGAATGCGCTCAGTGTATAGAAATGCACGTGCCGTGCGGTCAGCTTAGGCGGAAAACCTCGTGGTTTGACCATGAGTGTGTGTTGGAAAGGAGAAAGGTCCGTGGACTTTTGCGTAAAGTGCGCAAGGTCTCTTCACCTGAAATTAGACATGAGTATCAAGTGGCACGGAGAGAGTATAAACGTCTACTGAAAAGAAAAAAGAGTGAGTATAATGGTGCTTTAAAAGATAGTTTAGTAAAATCAGTTGACAATCAAGTTGACTTTTTGGAAAAGTTTAAATAAGATATGTCCAAGAAAGAACATAGTCAGAAATAACATTTCACTCGATGAGTGGCTTGCGCACTTCAGCAGAGTTCTCGGTCCTGATGACGCTTCTGGTGATGTAAATGAACCTACGGATATAAACACCATCGATGAGTTTGATACGTTTTCTGACCTTGACCCGTCCTGTCTGGACATTGACCTTGACCCGTCCTCTCTGGATGTACCAATTACCAAAGAGGAGTTAATTAGGGCTATTAATGCATTGAAGAACTCTAAAGCTCCTGGGCCAGACAGTATAATTGGTGAAGTATAGAAATACTCTGATGGTGTCTTTGTGGACTTTTGTTGAAGTTCTTTAATCCGCTGTTTTGACAAGGGCATTTATCCTGAGCAGTGGTCAGAATCCATATCTTACCTTTGTACAAAAAAGGTGATGTCAATAACCCCCAGCAACTATTAGGGTATATCGCTTAGTGACATTAGTAGTAAACTGTATGGTACTGTTATCAATAACAGACTACAGGCATGGGCGGAATTAAATAACTAGTTGGAGAATGCCAGGCAGGATTTCGGAAAAACCGTTCCACTATTGATCATATATTTACTTTATTTGCTATTGTACAGAAGCAGTTAGTGCAAGGTAGAAAACTCTATGTAGCCTGTATTGACTTGGAGAAGGCCTCGACTCTGTTTCTCGTAAATTGTTATGGCCTGTTCTGTTTAAACATGGCATTAGGGGTAAGTTACTTCACACTGTTCGTAGTATGTATCTTTCCGTACGGGCTAGGGTGAGAGCTGGTGCTGACGTCACTGACACAATAGATTCTTTTCGTGGCGTTAAACAAGGTGATGTATGTAGCCCTGTCTTATTTTCCCTATTTATAAACGAGCTTGCTCTAGATATTATAAAACACGGGAAACATGGTGCAGTTTTGTCTCCGGATCTTTTGGAGTTATTCATCTTACTCTTTGCAGATGATATTGCCCTAATAGCGGAGACAGCAGTTGGTCTTCAGCACCAGTTGAATAGTTTGTACAATTCTGCAACACGTTTAAAGTTAGTTGTTAACATGAATAAAAGCAATATTGTGGTTTTTCGGAATGGAGGGCAGTTGGCTTCTAGAGAAAAGTGGAAATACGGTGGTTCTCAAATGAATGTTGTAAATACGTATAAATATCTTGGTTGGTACTTTTCAACTAAACTTTCGTTTAGTGTTGGATTTGATGATGTTGCATGTAGGGCTAAGAAAGTAATTATTAAAATTCTCTCTGCATTAAATAAATTAGACTGTAATGCATTTAGGGTTTTCACTAAACTGTTTGACTCACAGGTGCAACCGATTTTACTGTATGCATCAGAATTATGGGGCGTCCATGCTGATTTGACCTCTGTTGAAAGGGTGCACACTTTTGCGCTAAAAAGGTTTTTTAGAGTGTCACACACTCCGAACGATATGCTTTATGGTGATACGAATAGATACCCATTAGCTGTTAACAGCTCTATCCGTTGTGTAAAATTTTGGCTCAGGTTGACTAGAATGGATCACCAGCGACTTCCTGTAAAAGCATATGAATCCCTTAAAACGCTTGACGATAGAGGAAGAGAAAACCTGGGTCACAGGCATCCGGATTTTTCTACAAAAATTTGGATTTGGTTATGTTTGGTTTAACCAGGGTGCCGGATGTATTAGTTCTTTTATACGTTGCTTGCGGCAAAGATTAGTAGATTGTCAATGGCAGGGTTGGTCTGAACATGTAAGTAATAGTGAAAGATTTAGTTTTTATAAGTCGTTCAAAACGACCCATTGTGTAGAACAGTTTGTAACACTAGACGTTAGTAACGCTGTAATAGCTCCGTTGCTCTGGATAAGATACGGAACTTCACCCATCGCTGTTCATAGATATAGATATTGTCAAACAGGAGCTGATGACTTGTCATGCCCTCTCTGTCATGCTTATTTTGAGGATGAGATACACTTTCTACTGGTTTGTCCTTTTTATAAGGAAATACGGTCACGTTACATTACAAGTAAGTATTGGAACAACCCTACAGCATTTAAAGTAACACTATTAATGTCTAGCAGGAATTCTACGACGTTGAGAAATCTGGCTCTGTTTGTACTTCATGCCCTCCGTATGAGGGAAATTCCATTTAGTTAGTTAACCTTGCCAATGTATTTGTGATTAAGTCCGTATTATGTTATGATCATTTTGAACTTTATTTTGCAGGTAAAGCTCAGCCCATTGATGTAGGCCATTGGCCATTCAATAAACTTGACTTGACTTGAAGTCCGGTACCATTAGCGATGTCGATGACATCATCCAGAGCGTGACACGATGCATTTTGGATGTCAAACAGTGGATGAGCATAAACAGACTCAAGCTTAATGAAGACAAAACTGAAGCTATGCTCATTGCATCCCCAAACAACATCTGCATCAGCCACTCTGCCTTCCCAAATAACACTTGACAACACTACTGTTCGCTTTTCTCCTGTGAAAAACCTGGGCGTAACGACTGAGCATGATCTGTCAATGAATAAGCAGGTGCTGAATTGCTGTAGAGCAGCCTACTTAGAGCTGCGACGCATTAGTACCATTAGATACCTACTCACCCCTGAGGCTACTAACACATTGGTCTGCTCATTTGTCCTGTCCCGTCTTGACTATGCAAACTCCCTCTTGTCAGGTTGCCATCAGTACCTCCTGGATCGTCTTCAGAAAGTTCAAAATTCAGCTGCACGTCTTGTTGTAAAAGCAAAAACAAAAACTGACCATGTTTCACCAATCTTACACTCCCTCCACTGGCTGCCCATCAGAGATAGAGTGAAGCACAAGCTCTTGTCCATTTGTCATGTATCTCTCTCTGGCACTGGTCCTTCCTACCTTTCTGAACTCCTTCATTGTTACACCCCTTCCAGGCAGTTACGTAGCTCCTCTGACACTAAAGTTCTGAGCACCCCCTCAGTAAGAACTAAAACATATGGTCAGAGATCCTTTTCCTTTCAGGCTTCAGCTCTTTGGAACCAACTTCCTAAACCGCTTAGACACACAGAGTCCAGTGCCAGCTTCAAACGCTGCCTCAAAACCCACTTATTAAAACTGATTACTGATTTACTCTGCCCTTCCACACCGTGTCAGTCTGCTTGTTGTGAGTTATTGTTTAACTTTGAATGTTCCCTGAGAGTCTGTGTATGAAAGTGGTTTATGTATTTTATGATGTACGGCGCTTAGAGCCTGTTTTCTTTCATGAATAGGTATAAGTCGTCATTATTATTATTATTATTATTATAAAGACTACTAACGATTGAGCATGGCGGATTTGAGAGGGGAGGCCGTATCTGTACAGCATGACAAGGCTTTCAAATGGGAAGCGCGTCGCTACGTGTACTGTTTTGTTTCTTCCATTCATGCGTGTCAAAGTTTACATGAGGGTGATGCAGGCACAACCAACGGCTTCATTTGCATTATGTGAACTTTGACTCGATTTGGGCAGACCAATGGTTCAGATAATCAGCCTAACAAGCTTGCGATGGGTGTGGTGCTGTCACATGTGGGTGTAGCTGTGTCTTATTTAGGGCGTCGTAGTGTCGTATGCGGTGTAAAGCAACATAGAAAACTTATATATAAATATTATGTTGAAGTCTGTATCAACGGCAGCCGGGGCGATGTTGGGGCATTCCTTACCAGTCTAAATAATTACGTATACTAACTAGCCAAACAAACCTGAGGAACACGTCTTCCATGGTGGTGTCGCTACCCCCAAAACTCAGGATCCCCAGCTCCTCCTTTCGTGCTTCCAACTCCCTGAAGAGCGCTGCAAAGCGGGACGACTGGGTGTCAGGCATCAAGTAAAACAACTCTGCTCGTGTTGCTTTCTGGAACGTGGCCCCAGGGACGCCCTTTTTGATGACCCGTGTGACCTTGGATACCTTGCAGCCCGTCGCCTTGACAATGATCAGGTGGTATCCGGTGCCTTTCACCAGACAAAACCGAATATAATGTACACCGTCTTTGTATTGGCAATACAGTTTCCAGCGATTGTTATACATACCTTGAACCTGACGTTGGCATGCACACGTATTTCCTAGCGGCCAGCGTTCTCTATCTTTGATCCTACAGGTGCTTCTCTGTCACTGAAATATGGTGTCTGCCCCTAAAAAAAAACGACCCATAACTGAACTTTCTTTTATTTGGTTTTGTTTTGTGGTTGAAAACAAAACATTCAAACAAGATTTTTCAGTAAACATCTTATCAAAGTGTATCACTATGCCAGGTTTGATACCACTGGTGTTTGTAGTTTCTGCCAAAATGCTAATTTCAAAATTCAAACCAGAAAGCATTCAGACCTTGACCTTTACGGCTTTAGTGAAGGTCATTCAAGAGGATACGTTTTCAAAGGTCTCGTCGCTTTCTATTACCATGCCAAGTTTGGTGCCTCTGCTGTTGATTGTTTCTGAGAAAAACATTTTGGGCGTCTTCCACAAACAGCTGGTTTGGCCTTGACTGAATACAGGTAGATCAGTAAAAGTCTTATCAATGTTTATCATCATGCAAAGTGTGTGTAGTCTCTGAGAAAATGCCAGTACTAAAGTTCACAACAGACAGCATTAATGATCTTGACCTTGAATCAAAGTGTTTCAAAAGGGTATGTTTTGTAAGGTCTTGTGACTCAATCAACTTTTCAAGTTTGATGCCTCCGCTGTTTGTAGATTTTGAGAAATTGACAATGTTAAAGTTTTCAGCACACACACGCACACACACACACACACACACGACGGAGGATTAATACATACAAGTGAGCCGGCCAAACAAACCAAACGGCCAAACTGCCAGTCGATTCATCGGCGCGAAAATAAGATGCTGCCGAAAATAAGATGCTGCCGAAAATAGATGCCAGTTTCTGAGAGGAGCAAATTGGGGCCCCCAGTCTGACGGTTGAAGCAGCAAATTGGGGGGCCAATTTATGGTATATTTTGAATGTTTATCCTAGTATAAACTGACAGTCGACAGCGGCTGCACATAGCAGACGAACGAGTTTGTACGTCGGCAGATCACGACGCCGACAGAATAAAGTGCGCCTTTTATGCTGGCAAGACACTGTCAGTTCACCCATGAACTCAAACCTAAACAAAAACACAAGTTCTAAACTTCGACTAAAGCCACAAACAAACATGCTATCGCTTCAAGGAAATGTAAATATGCGAGGTGAATGAGAAACGGATCAAGCACAGCTCAGTCTGTTCACGCTTTGCACGATCAGGGTTCGAGCGGGGGTCTTCCTCAGTGTCGCGATTCTTCACGAAATCTGGCCGCTATGGATGATAAGACGTTTATATGTTGGTGTTTATTTTCATCAGGTTTTGTGAACTGAGTTTGGTTGGTTTCCGTGCTAGCCCTTGCGTGTCCGAAAATACGTTCCACCAGGCTATAGTAACGTCACACAGGTTTTTACCGTAAAGTTTCTTCAGAAACATGGGTGTGCCGCAACACATGAGTTTGCCGTTGGCCATGATGGCGATCCTGTCGGCCAGCGCGTCAGCCTCGTCCATGAAATGCGTGGACAGCATGATAGTGCGGCCCGTACGGTGGCGCTGCATCAGGTCCCATATTTGTCGTCGGGCGGACGGATCCATCCCTGACGTCGGCTCATCTAGAATCAGCACCTAGAACAGAAACGCTTATATGACTTTGACCGTCACTGCAGCTCAGTCAAACAGGCAATGTTATCGGCCATCGATGTGCCAAAAGGCGAAACGCTGCCAAAATCTCTGCTACAAACCACCAACTTGGCTGCCAGTCTTCATCCTCAGAGGACTTGAAATATCTCAGTTGCTAGAGGGTGACGGTTCAAATGCTAGAAACTGACCATGGCTTAAAATTATAATCCCCACACAGCAATGATAGCAACTGCAGTTGGCTTGCGTAAGGACACACACTGCGCGTGGGGCCGAGTGCAATGTTTATTTGAAGTAGTCTGTTTTGCGCAACGGACACTCGGCAAAGTGCTGCTGCGAGTCGTCTGCCCTGCCTACTGTCTACCGGCACTGAGCCGATCCTCAGTTGCCGCCTGCGGGCCGCTGCCTGACTGCTCACTGGGGACAGAGCTGACCTGAGTGGACTTGGGCGAAGTGACTCTCTGGTTTAAACAGACGGCGGACTAGCATTACTGCAATAATAAGCGGAAAGGAGACATTCATTTTTTTTCTCAAAACTCCTGTCATATACGTACGTGCCCTTGAATGGTCTGTGCATGGTAATTTTTGTTTCTAGATTGACGCATTTTCAGGAGTGAATGTGATGCCTTAGGCTAATATGGAGTATACAGGCATTAATTACGAGGCTTCCTGCATTGTATCCCTTGACCTGCTGCAGTATCGTAGTTCTGGCAGAGTACACAGTCTTTGCGAAGGCTAACACCCAACTTTCGTAGGGCAGCTCTCGGACTACCTTGGATCCGCCGATGAGTGCGATGGCAACAGAGAGTTTTCTCTTCTGACCACCAGACAGTGTACGAGCGATAGCGTGCCGCTTGGTCTCCAGTCCTACGTCCTTGAGCATCGTCTCCGTTTCCTGATGGGCTTGCAAGGATCCCTTGAACTGCAAAATACGCCTTCTGTGCTGTTGAAATTGTAATCCTGAGTGAGTGAGATTTTAGAGCTTAATAGTCGCGCCACAAAGACAATATCGCACACACACACACACACACACACACACACACACACACACACACCACACGTGTACATTAAATGTTGATAGAAAGCATAGTCTCAGGCCGTACTGCGCAAACGGCCGTCGTGGTATGGCGTACCTTAGCAAACAAGAGGAGATGCTGCTGAACCGTGAGTGTGTCAAAGAGCACATCGTGCTGAGGACAGAGACCCAAACTTTCCCTGGCAGCTCCCAGCTCCGTCCTAATGTCGTAGCCGTTGATGACAGCGCTGCCAGAGGTGGGTGGGTAAAAACCTGAGACAGGTATGTATTGCATAATTCAGGAAAACGCCAACAGCCGCTTGGCTTGTAATTCACCTGTGCATACAGTGAAATAGCCAGAGAAGCAAAAGCCTATTCGGCTCACTTGTGAAATGGGTCAAAGTCATTGAAAAGAGTTGTGTTTCTGCCGTAGAAGGGTCCGTCCTTGGCATCAAAGCAGTTGTGTGGTGTAGTAGTGAGTGAGTGAGTTCTTGAGGCTTAACGTCGCGCGAGCCACAAAGACTAATTCGCGGCTAAGTGTGCCTGCACTACATGAAAAACAAAACAAAAACAAAAAAAAACGTTGGACAACTGATGCAAACTGGTGGACGGGACAATACAATCGAAGGGCATGCAGGAGACACTGCACCTTCATGCTAATTTGTTGAACCCCCGATTACAAAAGGCGTAGAGAACAAATAGCAATTACAACCAGGTAAAACAAAATACTGAGATAAATACAAAGTGCATTTACAGCAATCATTGCAGCTTATCATCTCCTAGGCGCAATAAACCAGTTTGCAGCACATGCCCAACATTACTTATTCATAACCACTGGTAGTGCAGACGTGTGAGGGGTTAAAACAGAAGAAATGTCGATGAAATGATCGAACACAGAAATCAGATGAGAGATGAGAGAAAGGACAGAGTGGCTAAATTCGGGAAGTTTAAAAGGGAAAAAGACAGGCGAGTGGGCTGGTGAGGGATAGACCGAAGGAGATGTGATATAGGAAGATTTATAAAGATCTCATGTACAGGCAAACAGGAAGTGTGACTCTCACCGGTCAATAAAAACATGGTGGTGGTTTTCCCTGCGCCGTTGTGGCCGAGCAGCGCAGTTATTTGCCCCTCGTACATGTTTAGCGTCAGGTTATCGACAGCATCTTTCACTCCAGGAAAAGTCTGATGTATCAGAGTATACACAATACACAAGAGAATGAGACCGATACAGGAAGTACAGGCGTAACCATATTGCTTGATGTCCATACTCCACAGTTGCATAAATACGTCGAAAAAACAAGGAGGGTGGGTGGGTGGGTGTTTGGGGTTTAACGTCCTTTTCCACCACATAGGATAAAACAAGGAAACAACAACAACAACGTTCATACGACGACCACCAACAACAACAAGAACAAGAAGAAGAGGAAAAAAGACAAGATACCTTAATCAAATTGCGAATTTCGATGCCCGCTGTACGACCTGCAGGTTCAGCTTCCAAAAAGTCAGTGATACTCGATCGCTGAGTGGCGGTATGGTGGCCACTACTGCTATGTTGCTTGGGGAACCAATAGCTTGTCTTCAAACACACACACACACACACACACACACACACACACACATATATATATAATATATATATATTATATATATATCAACAGGGCTATATTCTCTTATTGAAGACACAGTACCGTACAAAAGAGAACGCCCTGATTTGGACATACAGTACATGTAATCTGGTTACGACGGTGCCTCGTCACTGACGCGACGTCCGCTTACAGTGAAAGTTTACATATGCCAAATAACAGCGAGCACACACACACACACACACACACACACACACACACACACACACACACACACACATGCACTGCATCTACAGGGGTACAAAACATTAAATTTCATAGTTACATCGGTTTGGGTGTCGTTGCATCTTTGTTTCCAGATTATTTTTGATCCGATCATGGATCACTCTATAGAGAAACAACTTAAAAACAATCAAACATTAACTGAATATGGCTAGACGTAAACTTATTAGTAAAGAAGTATAATTCTAAACTGAAAGTGCAATCATTGCCAAGACGAAGCGACAGAAGGAGGAAGAACGGCTGGGGTACGTCAGATTCCCGTAAGGAAGGAGGGTGGGTGTTTGGGGGGGGTTTAACGTCCTTTTCCACCATATAGCGTAAGGAAGGAGGAGAACGGATAGGATTCATCAGACTCACCGTGTGACGAAGAAGTAGAACGGACAGGATTACTCAGACTCACCGCGAGGAAGAAGTAGAACGGACAGGATTCATCAGACTCACCGCGAGGAAGAAGTAGAACGGATACCCATCATAGGATTACTCAGACTCACCGTGAGGAAGAAGTAGAACGGAAAGGATTACTCAGACTCACCGCGAGGAAGAAGTAGAACGGACAGGATTCATCAGACTCGCCGCGAGGAAGAAGTAGAATGGATAGAATTACTCAGACTCACCGCGAAGAAGAAGCAGAACGGAAAGGATTACTCAGACTCACCGCGAGGAAGAAGTAGAACGGATAGGATTCATCAGACTCAACGCGAGGAAGAAGTAGAACGGACAGGATTTATCGGACTCACCGCGGGGAAGACGTAGAACGGATAGGATTCATCAGACTCACCGCAAGCAAGACGTTGAACGGATAGGATTCATCAGACTCACTGCGAGGAAGAGGTAGAACAGATAGGATTCATCAGACTCACCGCGAGGAAGAAGTAGAACGGATAGGATTCATCAGACTCAACGCGAGGAAAAAGTAGAACGGACAGGATTCATCGGACTTACCGGGGGAAGACGTAGAATGGATAGGATTCATCAGACTCACCGCGAGGAAGAGGTAGAACAGATAGGATTCATCAGACCCACCGCGACGAAGAAGTAGAGCGGACAGGACTCATCATACTAACCGAGAGGAAATAAATTGGATGGGAACGGATGGGATTCGTCAGACTCACCGTGAGGAAGAAGCAGAACGGATGGGATTGATCAGAAGGGATGGGATTCATCAGACTCACCGTGAGGAAGACACAGCACGGATGGGATTCATCAGAAGGGATGGGATTCATCAGACTCACCGTGAGGAAGAAGTAGAATGGCTCAGGCACGCCATACTCGCTGGGCAAGACGGCGTCCAAATACCAGGTGATGATCAAGTGAAGGGCAGTGTCCAACAGCAGCATCAGCATGCTGTCATACAGCGACCATGGGTTTGGATACACAGCCTTGTCGTAGTTGCTCCATGTAATCCCGACACAGCCTGGCAGTTAGGTGCATGTTGTTGGTTTTTTTCTTTAATATTGGGAATTGTCAAATGTGTGTGCACATTGATAACCAACACCCCCCCCCCCCTCCAAATAAAACTTCAAATAAAAGAACAAACAAACAAGCAACAAACACCACCATCCCCATAACTAAATATTAATGGCATCTTCAGGGGAGGGGGCTGCGAGAGAGAGAGAGAGAGAGAGAGAGTTGAAACTGAAAACGGTGGTAGTCTTGGTCTTGCCGCCAATTTTCAAACTAGCCGTGTTGAAAAACAAACTAACAAACAAATACCCCCAACCGCCCCCCCCCCCCCCCCCCCTGAAACAACAACTACAACAAAAATCGAGCATACTTAAAACTGGAACATGAAACTTCACACACACACACACACACACACACACACAATTACCGCATGCATGAACTAGTATGCCTCTCTCTCTCTCTCTCTCTCTCTCTCTCTCTCTGCACCCGTGTCACCCAGCATCAACCAATTCCATAGAACGGCTGTATGCAAGCTTCAAGGCTTTACGTAGATCGCCTTCGTTCTGCATAATATTCTACCGAACGCTTGAAGCTGGTTCTATCGGACGCTTGAGGCAGGTTCAGTGAAGCTATGAACGCAATTGCCGTCAACCAATCAGAGACCGCCTACTGTCGCGCGGGTCAAGCCGGGGCCGACACGCGGGCTGTACAAAATGAAGGTATGAAAACGTGCGTATAGGGTCCATGAACTACCTGCGACTGGTCACGCGCTACGCGCGACTGGTCATGAACGACGCGCGGCTGGTCATATGCGACGCGCGGTTGGTCATATGCGACGCGCGGTTGGTCATGCGCTACCCGCGATTGGTCATGGGCTACCCGCGATTGGTCATGCGCTACCCGCGATTGGTCATGGGCTACCGCGACAACTAGCGACTGGTCATGAACGACGGGCGACGGGCGACCGGCCGTGATATTGGTCATGCGCGACGGGCCGTGATATTGGTCATGCGCGACGGGCCGATATTGGTCATGCGCGACGGGCCGTGATACCAACTGCGCTCGGTATAGAAAAGTGTAGAATAGAAGAACCACTACTTCGCCATCATCATTAGCTTGCTTTACGTCCTATGGCTTTTGGCCCTTAAGGACAATTTGTTTCTGGCATGTGTCTTTGGCTGCTTGGCTGGGCAAGTGTCTTTGGGGTGAGTGTGGGCTGATTTGCTTAGCTTTGGGCAACGTCAGAGGATCTCTGCTTGGCTTTCAGAAGCCTGGTCTGAGTATGGAGGTAGAAAATTCTGAGCTTATCCCAGTCAGATATACGTCCTTATTCATGTGGATCCATGGAGGTAGAAAATTCTGAGCTTATCCCAGTCAGATATACGTCCTTATTCATGTGGATCCGACGCCTTCCATATAGTATTGTCTAGTTGACAGATCTCTTTGTACCTTTCAGTGTTTTATGCCCGAAGTCAAGTGTATACTTGCTTTTTTTTTTTTTTTTGCTTTTTATTTATTTATTTTTTTTCCTTCTATTTTTAAGGCACTTATGATCAGTCAAGGCGTTTCGGCCGTATTCATAGCTATTTAGCTAAAAGTCCAGCCTCATCAGGGATCCAACCTATTTACTTTTTTGAAGTACATGCGATTGTCCGTTTTTAGTAATACGGAATAAGGACGTGTACTCGGTGTGTATCTTTCCTCATTCACAGTTTCGAGTGTAATCGCATCGTGTGTGGGGGATTAGTGTCCCCGTTGTTCCTATGCAGTCATGCGTAACAGTTTGTTTAGGGAAGTGTCAGGGTCTTGGCACTTCTCCCTTCGCTGAAGTGGTGTTCATGAAGATCGGAATTGGTTTGGTACATTCCGTCTATTTGAAGGACCGTTAATTTCGGCCGTTTGTGTTCGGGATGGTGTCGGCTTATCCTTACTTTCGTTTCGGTGCCTTTTTTTATTATATATTTTTTTTTTTTTTATTAATATATTCAAGGACGATAAGATTGTTTTATCGCCCATTTGGGTAGCCATCAGGGGTTTTTTTGTGGGTTTTTTTTGTTTTTTTACCTCTCTCTCTCTCTCTTTTGCAACTGTGTTTGAGTTTCTTTCACAGTGCAATTTTGGCTTTCCTTTGATTCGGGGCATGTATCTCATTTTCACGTTTCATTTGCAGTCGTTTCTCTTTGGTGTTCTGTCTGTCTTTATACATTGGCTTCCAGGTTCTTTGTGGTTGGAGGCCTGCTTTTTAACTGTGGCGGGTGTTTGTCTCCCTGTTGATTCGCATCCAAGGTGGTTATGGCTTTAGATTTTCTTCGATCGTTTCTTTTTTTGCATTGTGCCATGTACTTTGTATTCAGTTGGCTTATTATGTGCGTCCGTTGTGGCAGGGTTTACATGGGTTCATTTTACTAGTGTGTTCTTTGATCGACCCTCGTGTTCATGTTGTACGTCCACGAAGTGCTCATTTGAGTTTGAAGTAAAATAAATAAGGCAACTGTGTGCTGTGGTTATGAGCTAGGTGGTCTGAGAATGCTGGATGTGAACTCTTTTTTGACCTCGATGAAGGTCAGTTGGATCAAACGTGTATTTCTGGGTGACTCTGTGGTTAAAAATATTTTACTGGCCTCTTACCCAGCCTACGAAAACATACAGAAGTATGGCTCGGAATTTTTAAATATTGTAATGCAGCAATGTAAAAATAAGTTTTGGGCGGATGTTGCCAAGCACCTTAAAAATGTAGCTAACAGCTGTGTGCCCAAGCACTATGGTGATTTTTTGTCAGAATGTATACACTATAACAAGCATATAGTGAGAGATAGAAAAACTGTACATGTACCTGAATGGATGGATAATGGCATTTTGTATATATTAGTGACCTGGTAGGTGCTGATGGTCAGTTTCTTAATTATGTGAAGTTTAAAGAGAAATATCCTAATGTTTCTACCAATTTTATATTGTACTCCGGTATTATTAATGCCATTAAGGGCTATCTACAGTGGACTGGTATCATCCGAACTTCAACTTATGTCGGCTCTGGCAATAGGCTATGGTCATTGGTTGCGCAAGGAGGACAAAAAAAGGTGTATACGGTACTTGTACAATCAAGGTCCCAACCAGCTTGTATTACAAAATGGAATCAACTCTTTGTGGACTTGCCTGACTGGAAATCCATTTTTCGTAAACCTTTTTACACAACTCCCGATTCCCAACTCAGATGGTTCCAGATAAGATTAGTTCACCGCTTACTGCCTACTAAAAGATTTCTAAATTTGCGAAAGCTGGTGGACTCAGCAGAATGTACTTTTTGCCAGCATGAAGAGGAAACCATTATGCACCTGTTCTGGGATTGTCATTATGTACAAAGCTTTTGGGCAAAGTTCACTAACTGGCTTAAAGATAACTGTCCTAACTGTTCAACATTGACATTATCCAAGACTCTAGTTATTTTCGGTATTGCTAAAAATTTCAATACCGACTCAGTTGTTGATTTGTTAATATTAGTAGCAAAATTCTGTATCTACAAATGTAGACTAAAAGAGTCCCGGCCGGACTTCACAGCCTTTACAAATTTAGTTAGACATTGGTTTACAATAGAAAGATACAGATATGGTGTTGCTGGGCAATACACAAAGTTTTGCAGAATTTGGCTTCCATATGAGGCATTACTCCGGTGAAAATTCATCCGGTTAGTGCCTAGTGCATAACACTTTAAGGCACTTTTTTTTTTTTTTTTTTTGTCTGTTGTTTTTTGTTATTGTCTTTGTTTTGGTAAGCTAGCAAAGCTATGTGTATATGTAAGGTTATGAACAAGTGTTATATAGATAAGTTTATATATACATGTGTGTGTGTATATCAAGCCAGCTGTCATTTTTGTGTCTGTTTGTTTTTTTTTTTTGTCTTTTTGTTCCTTCCCTTTTTTTTTTTTTTTTTTTTCTTTTCTTCTTTTATCCTTTTTCCTTCTGGATGTATATATACATGTAAAATGTCAAAAAAATGCCAAGGTTAAAGCTTCCCCAAAACAGCTTGCATGGCCTTGACCTTGACTAAAAGTCATTGAACACAGGTATGTCAGTGAAGGTGTTGCCAATGTCTATCATCATGCAAAGTTTGATACTTCTGGTTCTTCTAGATTCCGAAAAAATGCAAATGTAAAAATTTCCAAAAAGACTGCTTTAATGACCTTGACCTTGGGTCAAGGTCATTTAAAATGGTATGTGTGCATAGGTCTTATCACTGTCTATCAGCACGCCAAGTTTGGCACCTCTGCTGTTTGTTATTTCTGAGAAAATGCCAATGTTAAGGTTTCACAAAAATAGCTTGTATGGCCTTG
This sequence comes from Batillaria attramentaria, assembly GCA_018292915.2. Taxonomy (NCBI): domain Eukaryota; kingdom Metazoa; phylum Mollusca; class Gastropoda; family Batillariidae; genus Batillaria; species Batillaria attramentaria. The sequence continues at coordinate 244,896 of JACVVK020000624.1, forward strand.
ACCTTGACACAAGGCCATTGAATACATGTATATCTGTAAAGTTCTGATCAATGTCTATCACCATGCAAAGTTTCAAACCTCTGGTCTTTGTAGATTCCGTGAAAATGCCAATGTAAAATTTTCAAACAGACAGCGTTAGTGACCTTGACCTTGATACAAGGTCATTCAAAATTATATGTTTTGAAAGGTCTTATGGTTGTCTATCAGCATGCCAAGTTTGGTGTCTCTGCTGTTTGTAGTTTCTGAGAAAACGACAACGTTAAAGTTTTCTGGACACACACACACACAACACAACACACACACCACACACACACACACACACACACACACACACACACACACACACACACACACGACAGACAGACAGACAGACGACGGGAGGGCTATTACATAGACTCCCATTGTTACACAAGGGAGCCAAAAATTAAAAAATACGCCTGTCTCACGGCACACACACACACACACACACACACACACAGCACGGAAAGCTCATGACTTTGGTTACGCATGGGAAATGCAAGCTGTTGGAAATGTGGCCCATTTTATTTCTATTTTCAAATGTAGGTTAAAGGATTACATTCCAGCAGGACTGGCACGCTTTGCTTTCATCTTACTCTGAGTACTGTTCATATCACCCAGAAATACTCACAGAGCCAGCTACATTGGTTATCTGAACGCGCACGAACATCGACGTGCATTGTGTCTCTTGTGTTTCACGTTACAAGTCTTTATTTTATTCTCTATTTTTTAAAAAAGGCAAAATTTCAGGACCTTGTCAGGATATAATTACAGGAAAAAAAGGGCCATAGGGGCGACGCTCTTCCGCTTGAGCCAGTTTTAAAAAGGCGGCATTAACGTATTGTGGGTGCCACTCATCCAGACTGGTATTCAAATATCGTTAGAAGGAGAGTGGGGGGGGGGGGGGTATTCACGTCCTTTTCCGCCTATGTTTGGCTGATATCGGGGCAACAAGACGGTTATGACATCAGACTTGCAAAAACATCCCAGAGTCTAACGCGCAGCCGGGACGAAATAAAAACACACAGCTATCATTACAGAAAGGAACAGAGCAACAAAAAAGGGTGTAAAGAATGCATTTTTTTTCGTAACGTTTGAAGGTACACTTTCGCAAACTTTTAAGGGCGATGCTTCATTTTGTTCGTAAGAGATGAGAGAAGTCTGTTGTAGTTTAGGAAAGTAGCATCGTGCAAATTTTGTTGTACCTTTCACTGAATGCAATATATAAGTGAAGTCGCATTCTCGCTGCGGTCTTTTCATGTTTTCCCGAGGCTCTTCTTAACACACACACACACACACGCGCGCGCAACCACAAAACAAATCACGCTGGAACCAAAGCAGAAAGTCCGATGTACATAACAAGGTGAACTTACGAGGGAAAATAAATCGCACTGAATGTTTTGATCCTGTGCGATAAAACTAATGCTACCCCCCCCCCCCCCCCCATCCACAAAACCTGCCAAAAAGCGTTTATTGAGAGGTGGTGGTCCTTATTATTGTTCTGTATTGTTCTTGTTTGTTTTGTTGTTGGGTTCTCCCAAGTGTGTGTGTGTGTGTGTGTGTGTGTGTGGCATCACACAATACGCTGACGTGCGGGTCAGTTCTTGTAATGCAGAACAGATTGCTCAACTGTGAGGGTTCGCCCTTCATACGTCATTGACACTTGCCTAGCCGACCAACTGTGCGACTCAACACCACACTACACATCAACTCCAGTGTTTGTCTGGAGATGTGCGTGCTGTCAGTCAACGACTGACCGTGACTGACAGCCACAAAACCACAAGGGGGTGGCCATCGCACTAATAGTTGACACTCCGTTGCATGACTTGCATCGGTCTGATTGGCTTACACTGACGAATGTCTCTCCCACTGCCTGTTGAAGTACATGTCAGTCAATCTATAGGATTAGGATCTCCTTGTTGAGCGGCTGAGGTGTGAAAAATGATGATGTTTAGGCCCCTCTCGAAGCTTTGTCCATGGTCCATGGCTAATTCATTCGCTGAGAACTGACAGAAATCGTCGCGCGTGTTGGGCGCATTTCTTTATTTCTGTAATGCTTGGTCGGCTTCTTTTCGTTGGTTCTGTTTTTATTTTGTAAAAGGGAACAAAAAATATATGGCATTTAAAAACTTGATTAAAAAATAAAACAATAACAAGAAACGCTCGCACCATACACACTCCTCCATCTGGTAGACGGGAAACAAAACACAAGAAAAAATTTGTTTGAAACCTCAGTTGCATGCAGGCCCCTCGACGCCTCTATTTACTTCATCATTAAATGTGCTTGCTTCATCGGCCTCTCTTTGTTGCTTCCGTCGTTGTTGTGGTTGTTTTAAAGGCTACAAAGTAAGCAACAACGTACATCGCAACACAAAGACGAAAACGGTTATCATATTTAGAACCTCGCTTGCATGCAGGTCCCTCGAAGCCTCTTCCTTTATTATCATATAACAAAACGCTTACTTCGTCGGCCTTTCGTCTTTGCTTTTGTTTTTCGTTTGTTAAGGGTAACAACCAAAAAGCAAAGAAGTCACACACACACACACACACACACACACACACACACACACACACACAACACAATCAGCAAAAAAAAAAACAAAAAAAAACAAAACAAAAAAACATTAAAGAGAGCAACGATCTCCTTTGTTACTTGGCCCTCCTGTACACCTGTGTGACCGTGACCAAAGAAGTGATAGGTGCCACTCAAATCATGATAGACACGGGCACCTGTGCGCCGTGAGAAAACAACGTGTGCTAATCTCGCTTGATTGACGGGCGATGCTCTTCCGTTTGAGCCAATCAGAAAGGCGCCACCACTTGATTGACATGCACTTACACACACGGGGGCGACGCTCTTCCGTGTGAGCCAGTCAGAAAGGCGCCAGTGATGTGCGGAGCAGCTTTAGGTCTATTGTATTTGATAACACCACAATACACATCAACTCTGTTTGTATGGAGACATACGTGTTGTCAAGCAAGGATTGACCATGATTGGCAACCACAAAAACACACCTTATCGGCGGGCGGTCATCCCAGTACTGGTTGACACCCATGTTGCGTGACTTGCATTGCTCTGATTGGCTTACACGGAAGAGTATGTTTCCCAAGACGCGTCGAAGTACATGTCAATCAGCCTAGAGCTTAGACTCTGTTGAGCGGCTGAAGTGTGAAGTATTGTTATGCTTCGTCTGGTGTTGGATCTCACGATGATGTTTCGTGTTTAATGGCCCCGCCACTTGGGAGAGACTAATCAGATGGACAGGAAGGTCAGGCTTTGGGCACGTGCCGATGACTTGCCGTTTAACGCCGTGTAATTGCTCGCCGGGTGTGTGTGTGGGGGTTACTGGTGGGAAGGGGGGGGGGTGTACCAAGTGCCTGGCGCCAATCGGCTGCTGTTGGGTTATTACTGGCGACTGTGATACGCAAAGGCTGTGGGGCTGTGAGCTCTGTCTTTTGTTTGAAGTCGCCGGCATCATAGACAAAGCGCCAGCCAGCCGCTTATGACCAGTCGCGCATGACCGATCGCCCACCAGCACCCCCCCCCCCTCCCCAGTGATTTGTGGAGCTCTTCCCAGGTGCGATACTATGGGCGGGCACGTGCTCTGTCTTTTGTTTGACGTCACGTCGAGACAGGCGGCGGCCCTTACACGCCTCAATACCCGGTGTCTCAAAACTAAGACTGATTGACGTATGAGCTTTGACCAATCAACAGACACAGACTGGTGTGAAGGGTGACTGACGGGGGGGGGGGGGGGGTGCAAGACTGATTGAGTTTTAACCAATCACATACAGATGGTAACAACCTTGCTTAGTTACTGCACCCGCCCCCCCCGCCCCCCCCCCCCCCATTACTCCCACCGTTGTACATGTCTTGAGTCAAGGAAGAAGTAGGCGAAGTAGTGGTTCTTCTATTCTACACTTTTCTATACCGAGCGCAGTTGGTATCACGGCCCGTCGCGCATGACCAATATCGGCCCGTCGCGCATGACCAATATCACGGCCGGTCGCCCGTCGCCCGTCGTTCATGACCAGTCGCTAGTTGTCGCGGTAGCCCATGACCAATCGCGGGTAGCGCATGACCAATCGCGGGTAGCCCATGACCAATCGCGGGTAGCGCATGACCAACCGCGCGTCGCATATGACCAACCGCGCGTCGCACATGACCAGCCGCGCGTCGTTCATGACCAGTCGCGCGTAGCGCGTGACCAGTCGCAGGTAGTTCATGGACCCTATACGCACGTTTTCATATATGACAAAATGGCTGCCGGGAGGACGACGAAACCTGCCTCGGTTCAAAGTTTGGGAGAGGACTGATCTCACTTGTGGCCATATTTATTTTATTGTATCAAATAGAGGCGTGTTCAGGCTATTGTGCTGTTGTACTATGTTGGTAGTTGTGATTGTACGGCTGATAAATGGCTCCTTTGTGTCGCTACAGCGACTGAGCCGTAACTGAACTGAGGCTTCGGAGCCGGGAGGGGGATGGGAGGGCAGAAGGAGGGAGGTTGGTCAGTTGGCGTCTCGGCTACAGGCCACTAATAGCTTCCGGGGCAAGCAGCACTGAACAACTACGCTAACTATAGTAGGAAATCTTTGCCCCTTTTTAAATTTGAATTTTAAGAAATGGCAGTCTGGGCCTTTTTGTTGTCTTTGTAAATAAGTTTCATGCCAAGTAATAGTATAAATTAGGAAAAAATGAGCCGGCCTGGCTTGTAGACTATTTGTATTCACGCGTGGCTGGCACAAGAGCTAGCAGACGACAGACTGAGGAATGAAGGGGTATGTGGTCGCTGCCGCTAACATTGCCATAAAAAAAAGGAATACAGCCGCACTCGCCTAAACGAAACACTCTTAAGCAAAAAAACTCGGATAACAGAAACCAAAACCATTTCCCCGCCAGACCTCCCTCTTTGTAAGACTATTTCTAATTCGGATAAGCCAAACTCTGTCAAAAATAGCTAACTCAAACACGGATATCTCAAACGTGATTTTGACAGATAAACCGAACTCTAAACACTGTTGGAGAGACTGTTTTTTATTTTAATTTTTGCTTGAAAAACACGCCGGGAAGATAACTTATGAACATATTTCGTCACGGCTATAATTATCCTACGGAAACGAACACGTCACCTGTTTTTCAGTAAACTGATGATGATGATGAAACTGATGACGCGTGCCACATGTTTTGCAGGCGCCATTGTTTGGACAGAACGAGTGTTAGATCTAAGTTTGCGTGCGTGAATTAGGTGGTGGGTTCAGGGTTAGAGATGGGATGACCCGAGGGAGGGACACAGGGGAGGGGCAGGTCGAAAGGTAATCTTGGGAGATTTGCGATGGGCGTGGTTTATGGGCTAGTAGAAAGGATGTGAGCTCGGGCTTAGATTTGTGCGTGCACGATTGTTTCTTTGGCGTGTGTAGGGGAGGGAGTGTGTAACATGCAGTCTCCCAGTGTGTGTGTGTGTGTGTGTGTGTGTGTGTGTGTGTGAGGGGCGGGGGGGGGGGATGGAGCGTGCATTGGCTTGTGCGTATAGAAGCGCGCACATGTGTGTGTGTGTGTGTGTGTGTGTGTGTGTGTGTGTGTGTGTGTGGTGTGGGGAGGGGTGTAGGTGAGGGGGTGGTGGTGGTGGAGTGCAGGAACGGAGTGGAGCGTACATTGATTTGTGCGTACAGTAATGCACGACGCACGCACGCACGCACGCACGCACGCACACACACACACACACACACACACACCACGCACAGAGAGAGAGAGAGAGTGTCTGTGTTATTAGTCTCAGGAATCAATAAGCTCGACCCGTGTCTCTCTCAGACCGTTGCCATTATACACATTTGCATATACATATAGTATACATTTGTCCACAGAAAAGCAGCATACGCGTCTACAAACTTTCGCAATCATATATGCTTTCTCATCATGAATCGCTGCCCTCATCGAACACCTTAAACCACCACGTTACACCCCGTGACCTCCTCCCGCCCCCGCCCCCTTCCTCCCCCCTCCCCCCCCCAAAAAAAAAATTAAATAATAAAAAAGGCAGGGAAAAAACAAGACTGTGCCCTTTTTTTTTTTTGTAGAAAACCATTTTTTCTTTGCCTTTTAATTGGGGGGGGGGGGGGGGGGGGTTGCAGAAAAGATGTTTTCAGGCAGAATAAACACGACTGCTTTACGGGACTGTCCATTTTTTGTCAGAAAACCTGCTATTTTGTCATATTTTACCAATCATATATGCTTTCTCATCGTAAATCGCTGCCTCAATGAACGACGTAAACCAGCACGTCACACCCCGTGACCACCCAAAAAACAACAACAACAAACAACATAACAAACCAACCAACAAACAAAAAACAAAACAACAACAAACCCAACACACACACACCACACACACACCACCCCCCCCCCTCCCCCCCCCCCCCCCAAGAAAAAAAAACACCTCTGCAACACCTCTCTCTCTCTCTCTCTCTCTCTCTCTCTCTCTCTCTCTCTATATATATATATATATATTATATATATCATTATTATGTTAACTGTTAGGTAATAGATATTTTAAACGAGGAGGCCGACCGATTGTGCCTAACATGGAGAGAGAGAGAGAGAGAGAGAGAGAGAGACCTTTAGTGTACTTGTCGAAAATCGCTTCATAACCAAATTTCGTGGCAGTGGTGAAGGAGAGGGAGCCGGCCATTTTTTCCCTGTATGTCGTCGCGAAATACGCAGGCAGGAAGCTTAGGAAGAACACTGCTCCGCTGACTATCGCTGCCATGGTAGCTGCAACGGTAGGAACATCGTCTCGTCAGTGTAATAATAATAAGAGAGGCAAAAGCCTCCATGGCTCCCTTGTGACACAGGTCAAGGTCATTCACACGAGTATGTTTGTAAAGCTCTTATCACTATCCATTGTCATGCCAAGTAAAGTGTCTCTGGCGCTCTGAGTTCATGGCAATATTACAATTTTCACCGAAACAGTTTGTATGGCCTTGACCTTTGATCAAGGTCAATCAAATGAGATGTCATCAATGTCTATCATTATGCCTAGTTTGATGCCTCTAATATTTGTAGTTTTCACAAAGGTAGGTCTCACTGCTGTCTATCATCATACCTCGTTTGGTGCCTCTACTGTTTGTTGTTTTGGAGAAAATGCCAAGGTTAAAGTTTCCAAAAAAAACGCTTCCATGACCTTGACCTTGACTAAAAGTCACTGAACACAGGTATGTCTGTAAAGGTGCTGCTAATGTCAATCACTGCACATATAGTCTGATGCTTCTGGATTCTGAGAAAATGCAAATGTAAATTTTCCCAACAGACTTTTAAGGTGGTATGTGTGCATAGGTCTTATCACTGTCTATCAGCACGCCAGGTTTGGCGCCTCTGCTGTTTGTTGTTTCTGAGAAAATGCCAATGTTAAGGTTTCACAAAAATAGCTTGTACGGCCTTGACCTTGACACAAGGCCACCGACTACATGTATATCTGTAAAGTTCTTATCAACGTCTCTCATCATGCAAAGTTTAAAACCTCTGGTATTTGTAGATTACGAGAAAATGCCAATGTAAAATTTTCAAACAGAGAGCTTTAGTGACCTTGACCTTGAGTCAAGGTCATTCAAAATGATATCTTTTGAAAGACCTTGTGGTTGTCTACAAGCATGCCAAGTTTGGTGCCTCTGCTGTTTGTAGATTCTGAGAAAATGGCAATGTTAAAGTTTTCTGGACACACACACACACACACACACACACACACACACACACACACACACACACACACACACACACACGACAGAGGGTTAATACATAGACTCCCATTGTTACACAAGGGAGCCAATACATGTAATAATAAATTGTACTGATATAACGCTAAATTCTCACAAAGAGACTCAAGCGCGTACTCCCGCACTCATACCAACAAATATGCACACGCACACACACACACACACACACACACACACACACACACACACACACAGAGAGAGAGAGCAGCTGCATTAGGAGGACTCAGGAGGTAAGTGGGCCTGGTCGAAAGCCAGCCGGAACAGACGCATTTTCGAGTCAGACTGTGTGAGTACCCTCTATGTGTATAACCACCATCCCCCCCCCCCCCTCCCCACCACCACCACCAACAGAACGAAATTACGACACGTATGACCTCCACCTTTACTATGTCACCTATGTTATTCAATCGAACAGGTTTTGTTGTCGACCAGCAAAGTCCTACCCACACTACTATTTTCCGAAACTGTCACCCAGAGAGAGAGAGAGCCGGAGAGAGAGAGAGAGAGAGAGAGAGAGAGAGTGTGTGTGTGTGTGTGTGTGTGTGTGTGTGTGTGTGTGTGTGTGTGTGTGTGTGTGTGTGTGTGTGAACATATGTTATTTGAATTTCCACTTGGGGATAGTCGTTTCCACTTGGAGATGAAGAGACTAATGTGATTGACCGATAAGCCTTCACGCCTGACGCCAAGAGGGGTCAAACGAGCGCACATCAAGCTATGCACAGACATGGGCTGACCTCTGGTAAAGAAGACGCTCATCATGATGCCATAGGAGACGAGGGCGGCAGCGAAACACAACAGGAACACGCAGTAGACGCTGATGTCGGCATGGTCCAACAAAGGCAAAGGAGCCACAATGGTTGTGCACATGAACGCTGTACACACCGGTATGACGATTGCGACGCAGGCAGAGGAGCTGACGAACCACGACGCCCAGTAGGCAGACGGCAACATGCCCATCAGTTTCATCAACTCCTGTGTAATGAAAAGTCAGGAATTGTCTAGACTCAATCATTCATCATGTTTTAATGCCTCTGGTCTTTGTAGATTCTTGACCTTGAGTCAAGGTCATTCAAAAGACTATGTTTTAAAGAGTCTTGTTGCTGTTGTGCTTGTTGCTGTCTATCAGCATGCCCAGTTTGATTGGTCAGACAGTTTCGTGCCTCTGCTATTTGTAAATTCTGGAAAAGGGCAAAGTTTTTTAGGGGGACACACACACACACACACACACACACACACACACACACACACACAACGGAGGGTTAATACACAGACACACTTTGTGACACAAGTGAGCCAAACCACCACCAACATTGGCAACAAACAACAACAACAACAAAACACAAAATACATACACAAATACAAGTCAGTTTGTGAATATAGGTACCTCTCAGCCATGGATACACTAATACATCATGCATCAATCCAAATCACGGACTAGACGGGTTCTCAGAAGAAGAAAATGAAAGAAGAAGAAGACGGAAAAACTAGTTTCATTGAAAAGCATTGTTGCGTCTAAAGATAGCCATTTGTCTAGAGAGACCTGACTGGTCAGACAATTAATATAAGTACTGGACAGCTGACCAACCAATAAATTCTCTTCTCATTCTTCTCTTAGCATTCTTCTCTCAGTACTCTTCGCCGATCATCACCGCTTTTCTTCAGTTCTGGTTAGTTTCAAAGTCAAATACGTCTGAAATTCGTACTATAACCATGTACAGCAGTAATTTTATCACTGCTTTAGAATTTCTTTTGGAAAATTACGAAAACTTTTGAAGAAGAAATTTTGGCGATAACCTCTGTTGGTCGAGTGACCTCATTATTGTGCAAATGACCTTCATCTTGAGAAACTGGGTCAGTGGGGCCTGAGAGTTTACAATAAATGGAAGTCAGTTGAAATTCGAAGTTAGTCAACGCGGAGTAGTATTGTTATGATAGGGAGAGAAATTTTAGCAGATAGGGAAATGAACTGTCGTTAGATTAGGGACGCTAGGGACTTAGTACAAGCTGTTGACTAAAAGAATATCTCTCATCTTTGAAAGAAGAACTGTTACTTTGATGACTTTCTAACAACATTCTGACATTGTAATTGAAACTGTTTCATCCTGACAAAAGAAGTTTACACAAGAATAATAACGGCATCCTGAACGACTAGACTTTGCACTGGTCCAAACTACACTGACATCGACGATAAGGGGAGAAGTTTACAATAATAGGAAGATGCATTTATTCATAGTAGATCTAGACTAGCATGGCGTTTCCGGTTCAAGTCGCAGTTTTTCTTCTTTTTTTTTTTATAGCGGCGTAGCTAAATGATTCTAGTACACTTTCTCTAGCACTAGGGACTTTACTCACCTTTATTTTATTCTCCTTCTCCGCCACGACGTCCTTAGTTGCCTGGACGACCGACAAAATAAAGGATACAACAAGGAGCTCTTGCAGTCCAAATGTTTTCTCCATACGTGTCCGGCGCGGCCGCGGCCTCCCCATCTGGACGGGAAAGGCATCTTATTCATGGTCAACTCAAAGCTGACGTCGTTCCCGGACCACATGCTGATCAATGTCTCGGTCAGCGAAGACTGCAATGCCAGAGATCTTTGGTAAACAGGAGTCTTCAACGGAAGGGCACGGGTCAGTGTTCCCTGCGATTGGAAAATACAAGAATCTCTGGAACCCTCTCTCCACATTTTTTAGGTTTTTTTTTTTTTTTTTTTAAGATCCATACATACGAATCGAGAACCTTGCAGCAGTGAATAAGGTGGATTTGGACTCCAGGAGATTGGTGAACAGAACAGACGTGTGCTGACCTATTTTGAACTTGCTGTTTGGCATAGTCAGTTTTATAATAATAACGGCATCCTGAACAAGTAGACTTTGCACTGGTCCAAACTACACTGACAGTTTTATTGACTTGTGTTGTTTGGACTGGGTTATTGGTTTTGATAATATTGTTTCCTGCTGTTTTACTGCGTTACAGTCATGGTAAACGTTGTGCTTATTGACCATTGTCATCATGTTAGTTTTGCCGTATCATGTTAGTTTTGCCGTATGCGGCATTGCTTTGTAATTGGTCACACTTATTGGGGTGGGTGGGTGGGTGTTTGGGGGTTTAACGTCCTTTTCCACCACATAGGGTGATATCAAAGACGGGGCAACGATGAAAAAGCCAGCACAAATATTTGGCCCCAGCGGGGATCGAACTCACGACCCGAGCATTAGAAGTCCAACACTCTACCATTCGACCACCCCGGCTCCCCCACACTTATTGGGATTGTTGTGGTCATTAGGATTGTGTACATTTGCTGACGATGGTGTGTCGCCATAATTGTTTTGGTATTTTGCCGTTGGCCGTTTTTTTTTTTTTTTTTTAAATTGGTTCCCGCAAGTAGTTGTTTTACTTTCAGCTGGTTGTATTTCAGTGGGGGGGGGGGGGGGGGGGGAGAGATGTAGCCGAGTGATTCGCACCCGCTCGGCCGCTATTTTGGTCGCTGGCCCCACTACCCCTTACTTCTCTGGCCAGTGCTGTACGCTAGCCACGAGTCAGGCACGCACGCAGTGTTGCGTATCCGCGGTGGCGCGCGTGTCGATTAGTTGTGTTTGTTTGTGTATGTTTAATGTCAAATATCTCCGCAGTCCCTTCACTTAGAGTAATCCTGTAAGCTGCAGTAGTTTCAGGAGAGTTTTTACTTTCTAATCATGTTTTGTTGTTAGCGGTATTCGACAGTTTAAAGAGTGTATTTTGCCATTTTCACCCCTTTTCAAATGCGTGGTCCCGACCTTTACGCTCTTCAATCGGCGATAGGGAATTCTCTGTATTTTGCGAGATACTTATGCCATTTTAAAGTATTTTTCACGCCCTTACACCTGCCGTTTGTTTGAATTTCCTAGCTGCTATAGAACGCTCGCTACGGGTGGATATCTGGGTAACAAGAAACACAGATTCCCCCTCTAGCCGCGAATCTACTCCCCTCCAGCCACGCATCCTAGGGTTGCTTTCTTTGCGGCCCGCGCTGCGCAGAGAAAGGCAGCTCGCCACGCCTCGCTGGTCAGTCCTTGTTATTGCCCGCGAGCGTGACCGTTCCACCCAGCGCTGTGTTTCTCATCTCGCCATGTGACCCATTTTCCTCCGCGTTGTTCTATTGTCCCTGAATTCACTGACTCATGTACGTTTGATAGTAGAGTTGGATAGCGGGGTGTGGACCGACGCTGCCATTTTGTATTTGTTTTAAGTATTTGTTTACACTTCTACGAGCTGTACATTTAGTTCAGTTTGGTGTGTTACTTCTGTGTAGTAGCTGGCTAGCTGTTGTTAGTATTTCCTAGTTTTGATCCATTTTATGTGTCGTCTACTTCCATGCTTATTGCTTTTCCTTTTGTGGTGTACATGTTCTAATGTCTTTCCACTTGTGTTTTCAGTTCCGGGAGTAGTACACTGCTCCTCTGTAGCAGACAAATAAACATGTGTTTTGTTAAACCATGTCTCGACTCCCCCACTACACATCCGTGCGCCCTGCATACTCCACTTGACACCACCACAAGATTCAACCTATTTTGACATATGCAGCTGAAGTTTTGGGGTATACAGACGAATCTAAAGCCTATAGAAGCCGTACATTTTATTCGCCCTAAAGAGATTTTTTTAATGTAAGCTTTAGAACACCTAATACACTTGTCTATGAAGAATGCGGGAGATATCCACTGTATGTTAATGTATATGTTAAGTGTATTAAGTACTGGCTGCGCTTACTGAGCATGCCTCACAATAGATTGCCTCTGAAAGCTTATAATAATATTATGCTCTAAACATGCATAGTCAAAACAAAAATACTTGGGCTTCCTCCATCTTTTTTTTTTTTTTTTTTTTTTGTATCCTTATGGCTTTGGTTTTGTGTGGCAAAGTCAGGGTGTTGGCGATCCAAAACATTTTCTTTCAGTATTTAAATGTAGGCTGCAGGAATGTTACCAGCAAGATTGGCACTTTGATATATCAACAAAGGAGCGATTTCATTTCTTCCATTCATTGAAGTTTTCTTGGTCATTGAGTTCACTGTTCAGTTATGTACAGAGCCACATCATTCGAACTTGTCTGATAAGGTTCAGGTTTGGCGTCTCACCGATTAAAGTTCATAATCTGCGTTACGCTGATGCTGAACCCCTGAGTAAAATATGTCCACTGTGTCAGCTTGATATTGAAGACGAGCTACATTTTCTTTTATACTGTCCTAGTCTTTCAGATATCCGTGCCGGGTTTATTCCCAGAAAATTTTGGAACCATCCATGCAGCTTTCGACTTACTTTGTTAATGGCCTCAAGCAACTATTATACAGTTAAGAACCTGGCATTATATATTTTTCTAGCGTTACGAAAGAGACAACAGTTGCTCAGCTGAGCGATATATTTCATTGTGCAGTTTGGTTATTCCCTGTACAAGTATTGTTGTGAATAAGAATGCCTGGTTGTCACTCTCAACTTTGTATGGGCCTAAGGCCTAGCAATAAACAATTCTGATTCTGATTCTGTGCCTAATCGGGAAGACGAGGGGGGGGGGGGGAGGGAGCCAGAGTACGCGGAGAGAACCCCCGATGATCGGCCCGAATAAAGGGAGCCACGTACGAGAAGGAAAAAATCTTTGCCCCAAGTAGAACTCGAACTTGACGAGTTTACGACTACCTCAGCGCCAACGCATGCTGATAACAGACGCGACGGAATAAGTTTGAGGCTAGGGTTTAGTCTGAGGCGTGATTAGACTATATATATATATATATATATATATATATATATATATATATATATATATATATATATTAGGAACAAAGGCGTTACTAAAGCCGAAAACATGCGCTCAATCAGGTCAATTTGAAAGTAGGGGAAGTAAGTAAAGCTGAGAGCGCTCCCTAGATCTAGGAGGTTATATATATATATATATATATATATTCGTGCATCAGACCTTAGACCTCTCAGTCACCTTCTCGGCCTCCACCCCCAAAGCTCAATAAAACAAACAAGTAAACAAATCCATAAAGGTTTGTGTGAGATGCATGTACTGGGCAAAAAAAAAAAAAAAAACCAACAACAACAAAACAAACAAACAAACAAAAAGAAACCCAACAACACCAGAGCCCCAGTTATTCGGTTGTTACTTAGACTCTGGCGTCTTTCTGTAATGCCCAGTACGTAAATCGCAGACAGAATTACCTTCTGGTGGCTTTAGTATGGTTTGATAGTTGTAAAGAAATCTGAAAGGTTTCCATCTTGGAGAACTCAAGCTGAAGGCGACATGTTGAGGAAGTGTGGTGTTTTGCCCAAGGTTCGTAAACATTACAGCAGCCCATCTAAGACGTCTGGTCGTTCTAAAGTCCTGCAGTTCTGACTCATCGTTCATCCCTTGCAGCTCTGCGGAATTAAAGTCATTGACAGGTGTGCAGGTACTTACGCTTAAAGGACGTTTCTGCTTAATGCTCTTGCCATCTGTGGCTATCCGATAAATTACGAGTACTGCTACTACTATTACTACTACTGCTGCTGCTGCTGCTGCTTCTACACCGCTTAAGGAACGTTTCAACTTAATGCTCTTTGACATCTCTGGCTATCCGATAAAATTACGACTACTACTACTGATGCTGTGCTGCTGCTTCTACATGGCTTTCTTTTTCATAGCGCAGTATCTCTATCCCAGTATACTGGAGGGAGCCGGTGATACCCGAATAGTAGAGCGTTGGACTTTCAATGCCCGGGCCGCGAGTTTGAATCCCGGCTGGGGCCAAATATTGTGCTGGCCTTTTTTCTCATGTCCTGTCTTTGATATCACCCTTACGTGGTGGAAAAAAAGGACGTTAAACTCCCAAACACCCACCCGGTGTACTGGAACACGACTGGCGTAAGTGAGTTTTCAGTTTGGTCTCCAAAAACTGTAAAGGGACGGGTACACTTGTGTTGGACAGAAAAGATAGGACACCAGTGCCTGGCTTTGCAAGAAGTAATCTAATGGGAAATTTCTAAAATGAAGCGGTCGATGAGCGGTGTCCGAAGCGGATGAGACCCTGGGCCTGATGCATGGAGGAGAGATTAGGACGTAGGCTAGATGTGAGACTAGTCATACTTAGCTGAGGCTAAATGATTCGTCAGAGATGCGTAAGCGGTGAGTAGTCCAGGGGCGAGACTACCTCCGGGATACGTATCACACGCTGAAAATTACAGATCCAACGTAGAAAGCCTGAGGCCAGAGTTTAGTCTGAGACTAATGTAGTCTCTTTTCGTGCATCAGACCTCAGACTCCGTACCTCCTTCTCCACCCGCTATCTCCATAAACGAAACAAGCAAACAAATCAATAAGACCTGTGCTGAGATTAACATACCGGGTGAAATAGAGTCCCTGCGGCTGGCCAGTCGTTTCACGGTCTCAGACACGATCGTTTTAGCTAGCGTGGTGTTCGGAACAAACAGGAACTGATCCATGTATGTCGGGAGTTCCCCGTAAACTGATACCGGCTGATACAAGACTGCATTTTGTATTTCAGAAATATCATTCGAGTCTTTCCGAGCCGCAACCATGTAGGCACCCCAAAGGGGAATAATAATCTCGAAGACAGCGGCCCATTTCCTGTTCCTTATAAGCAGCCAGTTCTTCCATATCAGTAGGACCAGCTGTTTGAAAAACTTCATGTTCCTAGCTTTCAGCTGCACAACACAACTTGCGCGCGCGCGCGCACACACACACACACACACACACACACACACACACACACACACACACACACACACAAAGCGTCACCAATGTGCATAACGTAAATACTCACTACACAACAAGGAACGGTTCTATTTTAAATTCAAAGCACAATATTGTGGATTTTTCCTACCTAGTTCGGATAACCCATGATTGTCGGGGAAAGACACGGCATCCTGGGTTAGGGATCCAACCAAACAATCTCCGTTGTGGCTCATCATTTTATCGTGGCTAAGCTCAGGAAAACGTAAGATGCTAGAGAGGCAGCAGCCTCCAAGGATCCCTTGTGGCATGGGTCAAGGTCATTCAAAAGAGTATGTTTGTAAAAAAAAAAAAAATCTTATCAAAATCCATCATGAAGCCAAGCGAGGTGTTTCTGGTGTTTCTTAGTTCCTGGCAATATGACAGTTTTCCCCAAAACTGTTTGTATGGCCTTGCGCTTGGGTCACAAGGGAGCCAAAAATGACAGCGTACTTAAGCTGTACGATGGTGTTTTACTAGCTGAGCTTGATTAAAATGTTACCGGCTACAAATGGTCGCCTGCGGAAGTTAGGATCTCCTATGTGCACAGCGGAAAGGAAATCACTCAGAATGAACTCTTTAGAGTTATATCTCTTAACCAACACCAGGAAAACAACAAGCACCCGCCAAAACACAGAACACACCACCATCTACCCCACCACACAAAGGACCCGAACAAACCACAACAAACATCAACCGAGATCCCAGATCATCAATACTGAGCCTTACATGTGGCATTGATCTAATTAAATAAGAGCTATATTGTTTCCGTCAGCTCTGGTATCATAACCGTAACCAACATAGAAAACTACATTTTCATCTGCCTCTCGTTATCACTCCTGCCCCCAACATTAGAGCTGTGAACCGGTTCAAAAATCCAAACCGGTTTTTAACTGCTCCCTTGTGTAACAATGGGAGTTTATGTATTAACCCTCCGTCGTCTGTGTGTGTGTGTGTGTGTGTGTGTGTGTGTGCAAAAAAACTTTAACATTGTCATTTTCTCAGAATCTACAAACAGCAGAGGCACCAAACTTGGCATGCTGATAGACAACCAAAAGACCTTTCAAAACATATCATTATGAATGACCTTGACACAAGGTCAAGGTCAGTAAAGCTCTCTGATTGAAAATTTTACATTGGCATTTTCTCGTAATCTACAAAAACCAGAGGTTTTAAACTGTGCACGATGATAGACATTGATAGGAACTTTACAGGTATACATGTAGTCAATGGCCTTGTGTCAAGGTCAAGGCCATACAAGCTATTTTTGTGAAACCTTAACATTGGCATTTTCTCAGAAACAACAAACAGCAGAGGTGCCAAACCTGGCGTGCTGATAGACAGTGATAAGACCTATGCACACATACCATCTTAAATGACCTTGACTCAAGGTCAAGGTCATTAAAACAGTCTGTTGGGAAATTTTACATTTGCATTTTCTCAGAATCTAGAAGGATCAGAGGCCTAATAATGCATATTTACAGTACCAAATGGACCTTGGAAAGCAATACTGCACTGAAAAATTTAACTCAACTGGATATGTGACCATGATTTGGTAAAGTATGAAAGGTACAGCAGCTGCGTAATAGTGCTTGCGGTATTCAAAATCCCTCCCTTCCCCTATCTCTCTCTCTCCCCCCCCCCCCCCCCCCCCCCCCCTTTTTTTTCTCCAAACTACCAGCCTTCCATGTTATGTTATGTGACTATACTTGTTGCTTACAATCTAGATCTAGAGGGACATAATAACATAAACATTCATACATAAGTGGTCACATCAAATGGTCATCAGAAATCTTATTCATTTAAAAGAAATATCTCATGCGTTTGTCTAGATTTTTCTGCCCTCCGGTTGGGGGAATCAGCAAGCCAGTCTTCTCAGAGTTGACATATGAAATTAGCTTTTACTTGAAAACACTTTTCGCTCAGTGAATTTTCTGATTAAGAAAAGCGTGTAGAGAGCCTGTGAGATTATTTCTGCTGTTGCTGAGTCTGACGAAAAGGTATACCAATTCCTGTCATCCTGTCAGCTTTTGTCTGCCCTGCCCACCTTTGGAAATCTCTGCCTTTTCCAGTGGTCTGTATTCAGGCGCGAATGCACCGATACCTTGCAAATGGCTGTCAAAGCAGAGGAATCTCAACTTCCTGTGTTCAGGGCTTAAAGTTTTCCAACTTCTGGTGGATTTCCAACTTTGGTGAAAAATCCCAAAAGTGTGTTTCCTCGATCCTCTGAAGCACTTCAATCATGGCAAAATGCACATTCTTATTTTAAACATTTTCTTCCAAACAAGTGTTTCCTCCTTCCAAGCGGCCCCATGGGCTCGCCTTCACGCGGCGGGGCTGATTTCGCCAAGCTTGCCCACCCCTTTTGCTCTTTCTTTACTCTTATTTCTGCCTCCATCGGTCCATTCACCTGTCTTTTGCTCTCTTAAAATCTCCTCCGGGGGGAGGTCAGTAAGCGGGTGTCTGCTGACCCTTGGTCCAGTGAGACATCTGAGGGTCATTTCTGAAGGCCGACTTCACTGGATTCCCCCCACCTGGTCTTCAGCCTGGCGGGCTTTGTTCGCAGCGCCCTGCTGGTGCTGCTGAACACCTGTCACGTTGAAGACCTTCACAACGCACCCCTCTCTGGTGCGTTGTTTTCCCGAACCGCCTCACGGCGGGGAGGTTTCGTGTTGGAGCGGTCTGTTCTTCAACTGCCTCCCAGGCATGTTGTCTTCATTGGCAACTAAGGAATTTTCCTTCCTACCTTTCTGTCTATCCCTCACCAGCCCATTCACCTGTATCTTTCTCTTTAAAACCTCCCGAATTTAGCCGCTCTGTCCTTCCTCTCATCTCTCAGCTGATTTCTAAGTTCGGCCCTTTCATCTATATTTCTTCTTTTCAACCTCTCACTCACGTCTGCACTACCAGTGGTTAGGAATAAGTGATGTTGGTCATATGCTGCGAACTGGTTTATTGCGCCTAGGAGATGATAAGTTGCAATATTTGCTGTATATGCGCTTAGTATTTATCTTTGTTTTACCCAGTTGTAATTGTTATTTGTTTTCTACGCTTTTTTGTAATCGGGAGTTCGAGAAATTAGCATGAAGGTGCAGCGTCTCCTGCATGTCCTAGGTTTATATTGCCCCGTAGACCAGTTTGCATCCTTTGTCCAACGTTACATTTTTGTTTTTTTCATGTAGTGCAGGCACACTCAGCCGCGAATTAGTCTTTGTGGCTTGCGCGGCTTTAAGCCCTAAATACTCACTCACTCACTCCTCCTTCCAAGCACTAAAAATCATGCCAAAAATGCACCAAACTGCACAGATTTAGCCTCCGGACACCCCCACATAAAAGTGTCTTCAGACAGCGCTGGTGGCTTTGCCACTTCGTCACTAAATTCTACACACTTTTCTTCCATTTGGATCATGGAGACATGGACCAATTTATGCTCTGTGCGTTAGACTTGGGTATTTTCCACTGAGACGCGCACGCACTTAGACGCGCACGCACTAGTTTGTATGGGTAAAGTGTATACTTTCACATAGCTTCAGTGGTCCTATGATTATATAAATAATTGTCCAGCCACAACAGATATTTGTGTTGATTTTTTTTCTATGGTGGGATCCCTGATCCTCGATTATAGTAGAGGGGCATCATAACTAGCACCTAACCAGAGCGGGTGTGCTATGTGACTTTGAGGGTGCTTCACGATCCCCTTTTATGACACATCTCATGATGTGGGTGATTACATGGCCTGGAACCTAGAAGGCACACCTCTGGAGCTAGTGAAGCGTTGGCATAAAAAAAGCATTGTCGAAATTGACCACAGCGCAGCATTACTCCATGAAACAATTCATGCTCATTACACTTAGAAAACCAACAGTCTTGTCAGTCAGCGTCTGGTGAAGAGATGAGTAAGGCTTCGCTAAAGACTGGTCACTTGGGGCATGCAATGCAGTGTTGTTGCCAGCCAAAGAAGGCAATAGGTCAGTTGGACCTGGCTTGAAGAAGACAATAGATCCAATTGTCCTGGCTGGAAAAAACAACAACAACAAAAAAAACAATAGGTCCAAACCCACGGTGCAAACTGACTTCAGCAGAGTGTTCAGTACTAGTTTGGAAAGTAGCCTTGCGTAGGTTTTCACAAGCCACGGATAAGCTTACCAGAGACGTGGCGGGTGTACGCGGGCTGCGGCTCGGCCAGGGAGGAATTCGCATCAGAACCCGTGGCACTGTTCGGGGGCAATGCACTCGGTTAAGTGAGACTGAGAGTCAGAATCACTTACTGCCACTGGCACTTCATGCCTTAAGGCGCGTCTTAACTATAGCGATCAACCCCGAAGACCGAACAAAAAACGCTTCGCCCGAAACATTTTGGGGCCTCGCGAAGCGATTTTGGGCTGTTTGGGCTTCGCTCAACATGTTAAGCGAAGATTCGCGATCAACCTCGAATGATTTCGCCAGACGCTATCTGATTGGCTGGTCCATATTCGCCAGCTATCTGATTTCAAGATGGCGGAGGGTCGCGCTCGCACATGGCCGGTGTCGGTTCAAAGTTACAAGCATTAATATTTCGGCAATGAAGAAGTTTCTTGGTGCTGCTGGAATACATTGATTAGTAAGGATAGTGTACATTTGACTTACAATGTTACAGGTGAAGTAAGAATGCGAAATATCTGTAATTACAGCGTTTTTGCTTCGCATGCTAACGCCGTCTGCTCGCGTGGAGGCTCAGTCGCCGCGTCGTCACATGAGTACCGAGTCAACGTTCTAGTCGCTGATATTTCAGGCATCTATAACTTTCATGGCTCACTTGCGTCACTCTGATTACTGAGGTAGTGTAGAATTTTGATTTTGTTTGCTAAAATTGATGCAAAACCGCGACATTGTTGTTGGTATGACGCCGTGTGCTGGTGACCGTCTGCTACGCCGGTGTACCGGCTCGTAACTGTCTGTCGGTTCAGTGGTTTCGTTGATGATTATTTCGGTTTTTAATGCAATTCATGGTGCAGTTGGGTCACATTGATTAGTTCAGATAGTGCCCTTTTGAGTGCGTAAAGCCATGTTGTCGTGTAACCCCTTGATTTCCCTCAACAGCTACAGTTGCTACGAGACGCACTTCACTGGTAAGCTCACAATCGGCGCCATTGCTATTTTCCTTCGGTCACATGTCCCGAATGCTTGACGCCTAGTTAGTACGTGGAGGCCACGCCGAATGAAGCCGAAGAAGTTCGGTTGTCATCGCCGAGGACTTCTTCGGCTATAGTTAAGACGCGCCTTAAAGGCTGTTGCAGACTTCGTCCGCTTTGTACAAATTTCTTTCGGTGAGTTGACTGCCTCCACGCAAAAACAATAGGACATTTGACCGGACAGGGGTCAGTGCAATGGGTCAAATCGGAGATGAATCGGTCAGACACCTGAGACCGGGGCCTCGCAACTGACAACACTGCAATGCAACGACATCGGATACTTTGATATTTCGAAACAAATGTAAGCAGACCTAGATGTACATGCTCATGATAGGTGGGTGTTTGAGAGTCAACGGTCAAGATTATGAAGGAAAGCACAAACTAATATATATATATGGAATGCTGCGGTATTACGTACTCAGACTGTTGATCCTCTGTGTCTTAAACATGCGCTTCCATATTCGATGGTCCCATTATGGTGACAGTAGGACGTCTCACCTAAAATGACACCAGATCAGCAAGACTTGTGGCCATTGTGGTGAAACAAGAGTCAGAACACATTTGCTTGACGCAAGAAACATAAAAATGACGTCATGATGCAAAGACTGACTTCTAACCTGAAAATGAAGTCAGATCTGGGTCGATTTCGGCCTCGCTATGGCTTCTAGTAGGAACAAGGGAATTAGGCTAGTCTAATTAGGCTTTTTAAATAGCGGAAGGTAGAAAAAATTTCATCCTAACTTTTTATTACAGAAATAAGTAGAGCACAGGCCCCTAATGCTGTGGTGGTCTCCGTGAATTTTTTCTCCGTCCGCGTCACCGTTAAAAACGACCGTTTATCTTGCCATTTTCACTATATGAGCCCTATAAATGGGCTTTTGAGGGTGTGCACAAAGTATGCGTGTTTGCGGGTACAGAACTGCGCAGAACTCCACTCTAAATACGGTCACTGTTAGACAAGACATGCATTGTTGACATACTGAAATTTTACCCCAATCAGAATGATGCTTCCTGGAAAATTGCGGCCATCAGTTTGGACGTTGATTCAAAGGAACCTGTAAAACGGCGGTATTTGATGCTGGTGCACTTATCAGGTCACTGCAAGTGACATGTATTGCGGAAAACATTTACGATCATTGAACAATTTAGTCAGGAAACGCTTCTTTGGCGTTGTGAAGTTCCCTTGTCACCGCATGTACAGGTACGTATGAAATATGATAAATAAGTGAGCACGTTTTTCGGTAGCGATATTTTGGGGGTGTATTTACTAAAGTAGTTGCTGCGTTGTGAGTAGTGAACGGTTTTTCTCAAAGAGCAGTGCACACTCAAGAATAGTATCCCGGTTGTGTCATATCAATACTTCATTGAAATCGCTTTTGTACTTTTGTCACAAACAGCCGGCAGGAGGTTGGGCGCCAAAATATCCTCATTATTATTAGTAGTATCAATTTCATTATTATTCAATGGCTGTGTGAAATGAGGGTTTGTGTGCTAACGTCAGTCACCGAGGGATGTAGCCTTCTTGGTGATTTGGTGAGACCCGATGCTCTTTTAAAAAAAAACATTATGTGCTGAGCTAATCATGCCTTCTGTCTTGTCTGTTTCAGGGTCGGAACTGTTGCAGTGAGCTGACCATCAGTTTTCACGATGTCGATCCGGACCAAATGCTTGTTTTGGACCACCTTTTGTACCGGACTTCTGTCTATGGCCGTGTTCAAGATCCCGCCAAGCTTAAAGATCTATTTCAAAATAAAAATCTCCATGCCATGAAACATGGACCAGCTAAAACTAGTTCATAATTATTCAGCTCCTGAGTGACAAACACATGCAGAAAAGGTAAACAGATGCTTGGTTTGTGAGAATACATGGAATGAGTCAGTCGATCGTACATAAATAAAGCCAAGACTCACCAATGGCAATGTATATGAGTACTGTAGTTCTAGTTGGTCAGAACATCCTTTCGCATGAGAGCTCTATAGATGTATATCGCTGTTTTTTTCAAGACCTTTGTAATGATCATCGAAATGCACTAGGATAGTTATAGAACTTCTTAGGAATATACTGGAATCTTAAGTCAGCAAGACTAGGACAACAAAGGATAAAGTGTAGCTCATCTTTTACGGATGTATGACACATAGGACAGGCCATACGTTATGCCTTGCATATCGAGAGGAGTGTAGAGTAATATCTGATCAGCCAAACCTAAAACGTACAAGCGCTGTCCATATAAATCTGTTCATATAAAGTCATATGTATGACTCGTCGAAATCCGACATAAAAGCCTTATAAACGGAGCATCTATCACTGTTACTGGTATGGTATTCCAATCCTCCCAATGACATTCTACAAGTCTGCCTAAGGCATCCAATGAATCCGTCAACTGATTGCACACGTTGGTTAAAGGTCTGCAATCTCAGCAAAAAGCCCCAAACATTGCGTTTTTTTTTTTTTTTTTTTTTTAAACTGCGACTCCTTCGACTGTGCATAATCCAGGCAACTCTGTCACGGTTGCAGAGTTTTCAGCGCTTCGGGGACCCTTATAAAACCAGAGCACGAGTTTGCCGTAACATTATCTGGCTTTTGGTCAGTGAGCGAGACATATCGCTACAGGGACCAGCAGATGTTGAGTGCTGCACGATCTTTCTCGCTAAGTGTCAAAACGCAAACTGAGCTGTGAAATCAGGCTGCCCTTTGCTTTTATTGGGGTTTCAGGGACGCTGAAAACTCTGCAACTGTGACAGAGTTGACTGTGCTTGCACGGTCGACTCTGTACATTTGTTTTTTTCACACTTCGGAAAGCTTTTTGTTGGGAGCTTAGATCTTTAAGCCACATCTGTTGCCCAGCATGCTTTACCTTTGTTATCTAGTCTTTCTAACAATCTATACGTCTGATATGGAAGTCTGTCTGGTTCCATTCTGGTAATCTTCCACCAATAGTTAATATACCTTGTATACAGAATCACATACAGAGGGACCCTCCCAAGGTAACCGTGCAGCATATCAGGCGAACACAGGTTCACACCAAGAAATCTTTTCATGGCATACAGGTGGACCCGTTCAATATCAAAGCACGCAGACTCATAAAAATACAGTAAGACTGATTTTCTAAACTAAAAAGTGTACTAAGAATAGCTTTTTATGTTGTTTCCATAGTAATGGAAACAACATAATAGGACGGGCTAAAATTTCCACGTTCATGGGCAAGCATCTGTGGTACAAACGAACGTCACTGCCGATCTCCCGCAGAGACGATTTTGCAAGTGTAACTCTGACAATGACGTAAGAAAACTTGCGTCATCGATGCTGACGCGTATGATGTTCCGAACGCAGTTCTCCTCCTCCTGAGTGCCGTCTGTGTGGATGTGCGTGTGTGTGTGAATTGTGTCCGGGCCCGTTTCTTCGAAAATACTTAACCGAATGGCTTCAAATTTGGGGTATCCAAATTTATCAAAATGTTACATTAGACGATTCAAGCGTGTGATGATTGCTTAAGTGATTTGGGAGTTATCGCCCTTTTGAGACAAGTTGGTTGTCTTTCGTGTACAGGCGTAATATTTATTTAAATCACTCAATTTTTTGGCAGTAGATAGCTTGAATACGGACTCTGAATTGACTCACTACTAGAAAATGGTCGCTCTTATAGTTTTCATGTAAACCGAGCCTGAGTTGACATTGCATGTGAACCCAGTTCAGATGCCTATTTCTCCGAAAATACTGAACCGATCGATTTCAAATTTGGGGTTTCTAAATGAATCAAGATTGTTGAATAGAAGGCCCGATCCAGGTACGATTGCACACATGATTTGCGAGTTATCGCCCTTTTCAAAAAAAAGTGGCTTTCTGGCGTTTAAAGGCGTAATATTTACCTAAACCACTCCATGTTTGGGACATAGATAGAATGAATACGGACTCTCAACTGAGTGAATTTTGGAGGTTGTCGCTTTTGTACTTTTGGCGTAAACCGTACCTGATGAAAGTGCTGGTGAACAAACTTTAGATCTCAAAATCGCTCCTACTATACATAGATAATGAGCCTGGGGTGCCATAAAAAATATACAAAAAAATTAGAAAAATTCACTGCAGCCGTTGTCGTCAGTTGACTCGAAAATTTGTACTCGAAGCACATTTCCTTTACACAAGCCACACGCCTCACAAACATCGCAGAAAAGGCACACGCGCACTGACGCAAAACTGTATCAGCGTCAGTTTGCCGACGTCATGTTTGATTGACGTGGGGGTGTGTCGTCACTTTTCGGAAGTTCTCTATTTGTAGACGGGGAAAGCGGGAGTTTCATTGATGTAGTGAGCTTTGTTTTTCCCACTGACTCTCACTCAATAGCATAGTAGAGTGAGAGAACACCACATAGGTCTCAATGGAGCACATGCACAAACGCGGCTCGCGCAAGTCTGCGTGCGTGCGTGCGTGCGTGCGTGCGTGCGTGCGTGCGCGCGCGCGTATGTCTGTGTGTGTCTGTGTGCGCGCGCGCGCAGCAGACATAACACATAGTGAAAAAAACGTTCGCCGCGCAGACTTGTCTGTTAAACACATTGAGCCGGTATAAATTCGATCTTTACACTGCGCAGCAGCAACACTTCAATTTTCATGGGGCTGCTTTCATTGCAAGAATTGTATCCGAGTCAAAGTTATTACGTCAAATGTATTATGCGTCATCCCAATGAGGAAAACGTCATATATTTCAAAGAAAACAACTTGACGTCTCTCTTCCAAAACCAAGATTGGTCTGACAAGCCCGGTCAGTTGTTTCCATTGAAAGAGAGAGAGAGTGTAGTGTGTGTGTGTGTGTGTGTGTGTGTGTGTGTGTGTCCTCCCGTATACATGGCATTACAAAAGAACGACCGTGACGACAGCAGGTGATTAAATGGAAACAACATATTGGGCTGGTCAGTGGCCATCTTGTTTAACCTTTGGTGTAAGGTTTTCACATACGTGCGAAAAACTCAACTTTCTTGTGGCCAATGTATTTGTAAGTATTGAAAACTTCTATTTGTACATTGTCATACACCCATCTCTCACGAGCTGCCAGAACACCACCTTTTGTAAATACATTCATATTACTCTTAGAGAGGTTTACCTTTAGTTGAAGTTTGTTTGCTGAACAATAAAGACTACTTGGTTGGTTCTGAAGACTTACGAATGTTTCTGAGAAAAGAACAATGTCGTCTGCGAAAAGTAAAATTAGTAGTTCAATGATATGAAAGTGTTGTTTACCCTTTTCAATGATTTCTAGGGCTTACTAGTTATTAAGCAACGAGAATAGCACAGGACTACAGACATCAATCTGTTTCAAACCACGGGTACAGTTAATATAATCTGGCGCATTTCAGTCTATCCTTTTGTTTTGGGTTTTATCACTGGTCCTTGTTCTTGGTTTTTAATCTTGGTCTCTGCCTGTATTTTTTTTCTACTCAGTTGTGTGTGTGTGTGTGTGTGTGTGTGTGTGTGTGTGTGTGTGTGTGTGTGTGTGTTCTTTTCCTTTTATAGTTGTTCTTACGTAGTGTACATTGAGTGAATGGTTTTGTTTTGTTTTTTGTTGTTGTTTTGTTTTTACTTTGGTTTTAGATTGTAAGGCGCATAGAGTTTGTTCCCCGGGGATAGGCGCCCTATAAACATTATTATTATTATTAAGGACGCACCACTCACCACACCAGCTTTCACGGAGTTATACATTTTTTTTTTATGTTGTTTCCATAGTAATGGAAACAACATCATAGGACAGGCTAAATTTTCCACGTTCATAGGCAAGCATCTGTTAGGCTAGGAAAATTGCAGAACAAGGTAGAACAAATTTGATCCTAACTTTTTATTACAGATTTCAGTAGAACACAGGCCCCTTATGCTGTGGTGGTCTCCGTGAATTTTTTCTCCGTCCGCGTCACCGTTAAAAACGACCGTTTATCTTGCCATTTTCACTATATTATGAGCCCTATAAATGGGCTTTTGAGGGTGTGCACAAAGTATGCGTGTTTGCGGGTACAGAAATGCGCAGAACTCCACTCTAAATACGGTTACTGTTAGACAAGACATTCATTGTTGACATACTGAAATTTTACCCCAATCAGAATGATGCTTCCTGGAAAATTGCGGCAATCAGTTTGGCCGTTGATTCAAAGGACCCTGTAAAACGGCAGTATTTGATGCTTGTGCACTTATCAGGTCACTGCAGGTGACATGTATCGCGGAAAACATTTACGAACATTGAACAGTTTAGTCAGGAAACGCTTCTTTGGTGTTGTGAAGTTCCCTTGTCACCGCATGTCCAGGTACGTATGAAATATGATATCCTATTGAGCACTTTTTTTCGGTAGCGATATTTTGGGGGTGCACTTACTAAAGTAGTTGCTGCGTTGTGAGTAGTGAACGATTTTTCTCAAAGAGCAGTGCACACTCAAGAATAATATCCCAGTTGTGTCATATCAAAAGTTCATTGAAATCGCTTTTGTACGTTTGTCACTAACAGCCAACGAAAGTGCAACGTGTTTAATAATGGCTGCTAGTTCAGTACTAGCAAAGTGCAATGGAAATTATGTAGAGCACAACCTCAAGTCTATAGTAGTATGTGTCTGAATTCATTTCAAGTGTTATGAGGTATGTTAATCACACGGCAAACATGTTTTCAAGGTCAAGGTCATTGGTTTGTCTGTTTACTCCAAAACATTTTACTTCATCGCTCAGAATAAGCATTTTGGTGCTGCTAACTTTTGTCCCCATGGTTTGGTGCGTTCACAACATCCTCAGAATAAAAATATGACTGCAAAATCTTCATAACTCAAGCGTGACCTTGACCTTTACTGGAGGTCACCAGAAAGGCATTCTTATCAATGCATATTAGGCAAATGTTATGCCAAAAGTTGTATTTACAAAATTTTCACCCAGTCTCTATGACCTTTACTCCCAAGGTCAAGGTCACCAAAGTTGCCCACAACTGGGGCGGTCGGTGGTCTAGTGGTTAAGAGACCTGTCACCAATGCGAGAGGTCAGGGGTTCGAGTCCCACTTGGGGCAAAGAATTTTTCCTTCTCGTATGTGGCACCGTTCATTCGGGCCGATCGTCGGGGGTTCTCTCCGGGTACTCCGGCTTCCTCCCCCTCTGCTTTGGAAATGTTCAGCCCACCAAATTTGAAAAATAAATGCAATTCTAAATTCCGGCTTCCTCCCCCTCTGCTTTGGAAATGTTCAGCCCACCAAATTTGAAAAATAAATGCAATTCTAAATTCCGAAATTTAAATAGCTGAGCTGACCCTTCGCACCACGTGATTGTAATGTGTTTATGTCAAGTGTGTGAGAGAATGTGTGTGATTCACGTGAGCGTGCGTGTTGGGTTCAGTTCGCGGCGCTTTGAGCCGATTCAGGAAATTGGGTAAAGCGCCTATACAATACTCATTATTATTATTATTAAGAAATCTTCTCATACAAACATCGTTTGTGCTAATTTTGTTTTGCCTGGTGCTTGTGACTGCTTGTTCGTTTGCTTATTCTAACACAGCGATGAAAGAAAATGTTTGGGAGTAAACAGACGAACCGATGACCTTGACCTTGTAAACATGTTTGCCGTGTGATTAACATACCTCATAACACTTGAAATGAATTCAGCCACTTACTACTGTAGACTTGATGTTGTGTTCTACATACCCTCCATCACATTTTGCCAGTAATGTATGCCAGTGATTTTCATTTGTAAACTTATGAATGTCCAAAAAAAGAGGCAAATTAACGGCGTTTGTCCCAAGGAAAAACACGTTGAAAATAAAAGAGATTTCACAGATTTGCTTTTGTGTCTATTGTTTTTCATTTGCATTTGTGTGATATTATTTTTCTGGACGTTTCATATTAAGTTTGTCTAATTTCTGTACCTGTACCTCAAAACAGGAATTAATGAAAATGTCCGACATTTTCTGAGTGCGTTAGAATTTGAGGCAAAAAGGTATACTTGTAATAGTATTTTAGGGATGCTGGACCATTTCGCTAACGTATGATGTGCGTCTGCAAATGATCTGTCAAGCGTAGCAGCTGCAGCAGCGTAATATATCAGCCCGGTCCCCATCAGTAAGAGAATTGGCGTCTATATGGAAAAAGGAAGATTTGATAACTGAGAGCTTCTACAGGCAAATCTGTCGTCATTTCGTTGGACCACCACAGGGTGTCTGGCCTAACATATCCAGTAGTCAAACTTGAAGTGTGTGCACAATACCTGCTGCAGCGGCGTCATTTGAAATCTTTGCTGTGTATAGTCAATTTTTGAACTCAACCACAATATGGATTCCCGTCATTTCCCCTCACAGCCAAAAGGACATAGTGGATGGGCTAGTAACACGTAAGTGCCAAGCCTCTCCTCTAAAAGTTGGTCAGTAACAAAAAAAAAACGCTGTGTACACTGTGGCCGTCATATCTGGCTACTTGGTAACCTACCCCCGTAGCAATTAATGCTCTGTTTAATTAGAAAAAGGTGATTTAAGTCACCTATTTCAAGCAGTGAAGAGTTCATGAAATTTGATGTGGGATGCACGTTTTCCTTCTCCTGGAATCACTCTATTTTTTCCAATATGTAAAACAATGACAAGTTAAAACTGGTGGCTGCTAGCAGCAAAATATAAACCTACCCCCCACGCAGCATGTAATGAAGGAAATGGAAAAAAAAATGGGTAAAATAATGACCGCTGTAAAGAAGACGTGCTTGTTTAGATTCAGGGATCTTTCTTCATACGACTAGTCATTGTCTTTCCCTCCAAGACAAATGTATAAAAGGAAATTGCATCAAGTGTAGCAATTATGGCAGGCTCTTTTGGTGAGCACCGCTTTCAGCCCATATAGGGAACTGATAGCTTCAATTAACGGCCATCTATAAGCAATAATCTCTCATACAAGTTCTTGAAGATACTTCTGAAACACCGAGCATGTGCCCGAATATTTGCATCATATTATACTTGTTTTCGCGGATACACCTTATCACAGCAACCAATCAAGTGTCCCTACTCCCATCATTACGCATATTCAGCCATTATTAAACAGGTTGCACTTTCGTTGGCTGTTTGTGACAAAAGTACAAAAGCGATTTCAATGAACTTTTGATATGGCACAACTGGGATATCATTCTTGAGTGTGCACTGCTCTTTGAGAAAAACCGTTCACTACTCACAAAGCAGCAACTACTTTAGTAAGTACACCCCCAAAATATCGCTACCGAAAAAGGTGCTCACTTGGATATAATATTTCATACGTACCTGGACATGCGGTGACAAGGGAACTTCACAACACCAAAGAAGCGTTTCCTGACTAAATTGTTCAATGTTCGCAAATGTTTTCCGCGATACATGCCACCTGCAGTGACCTGATAAGTGCACAAGCATCAAATACTGCCGTTTGACAGGGTCCTTTGAATCAACGGCCAAACTGATGGCCGCAATTTTCCAGGAAGCATCATTCTGATTGGGGTAAAATTTCAGTATGTCAACAATGAATGTCTTGTCTAACAGTAACCGTTTTTAGAGTGGAGTTCTGCGCATTTCTGTACCCGCAAACACGCATGCTTTGTGCACACCCTCAAAAGCCCATTTATAGGGCTCATATAGTGAAAATGGCAAGATAAACGGTCGTTTTTAACGGTGACGCGGACGGAGAAAAAAATTCACGGAAACCACCACAGCATTAGGGGCCTGTGCTCTACTGATTTCTGTAATAAAAGGTTAGGATCAAATTTGTTCTACCTTCCGCTATATAAAAAGCCTAATTAGACTAGCCTATGTGGTACAAACGCACGTCACTGCCGATCTCCCGCAGAGACGATTTTGCAAGTATAACTCTGACAATGACGTAAGACGTGCGTCATCGATGCTGACATGTATGGTGCGCCGAACGCGCTTCTCCTCCTCAGTGAGTGCCGTCTGTTCGTATGCGTGTGCGTGTGTGCGTGTGTGTGTGAATTGTGTCCAGGCCTGTTTCTCCAAAAATACTTAACCGAATGGCTTCAAATTTGGGGTATCTGAATATATCAAAATGTTAGATTAGAGCAACCGACCGTGTGATGAGAGAGAGAGAGAGAGAGAGAGAGAGAGAGAGAGAGAGAGAGAGAATGACAAATTTTATTTCAGTTAGGCTCTTGGCCCATGACTGAAAGGGGGGAGACATTCGACCCAAAAATACAACTTCATACTGCATAAACATACAGTAGACAGTATACGATGGCATAATTATATATATATATATATTTCGACATACACATGTATATATGTACATACATATACATACATACACATATATATATATATACACATATATAATAGGACATACGTGTACATGACATTCACACACAATAACACAAACCATACTTTACATGAACCCACAAGACACAGAAAGCCATGAATACACATATACACACAAAATTGTTCTTATGGAAACCAGCATAATTATATGTAATACATACATGTACAACTTACATAGTTCTAACAGCAGGCGCACCAGCTTGCAGCATAGAGCAAATACATGCATACCACAGTTCAAGACAGGGACACAACAGTATTACACATGCCCTTTCCACACACACACACACACACACACACACACACACACACACACAGGGGGGAGTTAGAGAGGGGGGTGGGGGTGGAGGGCAAACTGGGCGTGTGTGCACAGACACACACAGGTCACATTCACCCACTAGCACGCACACATTTACTCATCCATTCACTCACCCATTCTCACACCCATTCATACACAACAGATGATGATGGCCATAGGCCAGTACAATATTTTCAACCAAGCAGTTTTCTTCTTTTCTCCAGAAAGAGGTATATGTATGTACAAAATCTCCTTATGTCAGAAGGAATGCTACTGTTAAACATACGCTTCAACTGATTATAACCTACTCCCGTATTAGTATCAAGATATCTAGCACGAAGATCTGCGTACACTGGACAAATAAATACTACATGGAATTCATCTTCTATTATGCCTGGGCAAAATGGGCACTGGCGTGATGCAGCAGACAATGAGAAATAATGTCTATGATTGTTTATTTCTGACACACCAATTCTAAACTGTGCAAGAGCTTTTCTGAACTGATTTTTATCTATAGCTTCTATATATGTTTCACATTCAAGACAACTTTTATAACTGTCATAAAGATGAAACCGTGTACTGTTACCTAAATGTGAAAACCAATCCTGGCAGAAGACATCACACAACCTGTTCCTAAACTCTTTTAAAAAACGTTTCTGGTTGCCCACCTCCCCAAACATCCATGCGTAACCAAACCCATTGCTATAGAGCAGACCTTTAACCCTTGACACCCAGTTTACATAACCTTTACTGTCTTGTAGACATAACATGTCATAGGCTTTTCTTGCATATCGGGTAGGTGGCAGTTTTACCAGACGAAACCAGTTTTTAATGCATCTCACAGCAGAAATAATATATAAGGGAAACCTGCCCAGATCACCATATACTAGCTTATTTGGTGCTCGCAATGACACCCCAAGAAATTTCTTACATGCAAATAGATGGACTTGTTCAATGGCATTTGTTTGGTTAAAACCCCACACCTCAGATGCATATAGCAGCATAGGGACAATCTGTGTGTCAAACAACTTAAAGAAGATTTTGGCAGAGTTACATTTTAGCCTCCTCAAGGTATTCAAAATCTCAACAGTGCCACGTTTTGCTCTAACAACTGCATCTTTAACAGCAATATTGAGGCTCAACATTGTTGAAAATGTCGTACCAAGATAGGTGTAGGAATTAACAACTTCAAGCCTTGTTTGGCCATGCTTTTGGTCAAGGTCATTCAAATGAGATCTCATCCATGTCTATCATTATGCCAAGTTTGATGCCTCTAGTATTGCAGTTCCTCCGAAAACAGTAATGTTAAAATTCACAACAGACAGCTTTCATTCAGAAAGGTAGGTCTCATTGCTGTCTATCATCATGCCTCGTTTGGTGCCTCTACTATTTGTTTTGTTGGAGAAAACGCCAAGGTTAAATTTTCTTAAAAAACGCTTGCATGACCTTGACCTTGACTAAAAATCACTGAACACAGGTATGTCTGTAAATGTGCTGCTAATGTCAGTCATCGCACATATAGTTTGATGCTTGTGATTCTTCTGGATTCTGAGAAAATGAAAATGAAAATTTTCCCAACAGACTGTTTTAATGACCTTGACCTTGAGTCAAGGTCATTTAAGGTGGTATGTGTGCATAGGTCTTATCACTGTCTATCAGCACGCCAGGTTTGGCGCCTCTGCTTTTTGTTGTTTTTGAGAAAATGCCAATGTTAAGGTTTCACAAAAATAGCTTGTATAGCCTTGACCTTGAGACAAGGCCACTGACTACATGTATATCTGTAAAGTTCTTATCAACGTCTATCATCATGCAAAGTTTAAAACCTCTGGTGTTTGTAGATTACGAGAAAATGCCAAAGTAAAATTTTCAAACAGAGCTTTAGTGACCTTGACCTTGAGTCAAGGTCATTCAAAATGATATGTTTTGAAAGGTCTTGTTGTTGTCTATCAGCATGCCAAGTTTGGTGCCTCTGCTGATTGTAGATTCTGAGAAAATGACAATGTTAAAGTTTTCTGCGCACGCACACACACACACACACACACACACACACACACACACACACACACACACAAACGACGGAGGGTTAATACATAGACTCCCATTGTTACACAAGGGAGCCAAAAAGAAAGACAGAAAAGAAACGCGCGCGCGCGCGCGCGTGTGTGTGTGTGTGTGTGTGTGTGTGTGTGTGTGTGTGTGTGAGAGAGAGAGAGAGAGAGAGAGAGAGAGAGAGGTGGGTGGGTGCTTGGTGATTTAACGTCCTTTTCCACCATAGACGGGTGATATCAAAGACGGGGCACAAATATTTGGCCCCTGCCGGGATACGAACTCACGACCCGAGCATTAGAAGTCCAACGCTCTACCATTCGGCCATCCCGGCGAGAGATTAAACCCCCAAACACCCACCCACCCCATCCCGGCGAGAGAGAGAGAGAGAGAGAGAGAGAGAAGTTTGGTGCCTCTGCTCCATGTTGTTTCTGAGAAAATGGCAACGTTAAGGATTTAGACGTTTTCAACAAACAGCTTGTATGGCCTTGAACGTGACTCAAGGTCACTGACTTCAGGTATGTCAGTAAAGGGGGTATCATTGCAAAGTTTGATGCCTCTGGTGTTTGTAGATTCTGAGAAAACCCCAACAGTAAAGTTCCAAACAGACAGCTTTAATGACCTTGGACCTTGAGTCAAGGTCAATCTATAGGGCATGATTTGAAAGGTCTTGTTACTGTGTATCAGCAAGCCAAGTGTGGTGCTTCTGCTGTTTGTAGATTCGGAGAAAACGACAATGTTAAAGTTTTTTACACACACACACACACACACACACACACACACACACACACACACACGGACAGACAGACGACGGAGGGCTAATACATAGACTCCCTTTGTTACACTAGTGAGCCAATCAACAACAACAACAACAACTACAAAACCTCCGGTAATAATAACAACAGAACAGACAAAAAATAGCATGAAATTTGCAAAACTCCTTTATGTAACATTTTTATGTAACATGTCTCAACAAAAAACTTGGAAATTATACGATCTTAGGCCTCGCGGTCTAACTGTGCCTGCTAGATGAATTCAACTACATGTAGTCGTGTTTTTTTGTGTTCACTAAGGCGAATGGCTCAGGCAATTCGCACAGTGAAGCATCTGCATTTGAAAACAGTGACCCCTGTTTGGGAAAGTAGGAAACGTTGCATTTCACACTGAATTAAAGTTTTCCATCAAATTCGTCTGCCAGAACTGAGATTTATTACACGTCTTCATTGTAACGGGCGCACTGACCGTTCCAGCAAACAGCACACAACTCATAACATCTCAGTTTATTCTACGCTACAGCCTTCAAGACCTAGATAGGCGAGTGAACATTGTTGAGTACTCCCTGTGGAGCAGCACGCGGTTGTATAGCTTAGCTAGTAGTGGGCATAGAGGGCAGTGTGGTCGGCGCCCGTTGTTTGCGGGTGAAGAGCAGAAACACTTGTTCCAGTGACGTCCGCTGCAAATTGTATTCCTGCACGTGCATGCTCGTGCTCTCCCGGACCGCTTTCTCCATCAGCTCAAACAGGTCGGCCTGACGCACATCGGGGTCAGGGACCTGCAGCAGACGTTATCTCTTTAAAGGCCCATGCCATGTGGGGCTCGGGCTCTTCAGAGTTATACCACAGAGTTATTAGACTCCAGAGTGCAGTCCCTTTTCGGCGGGTCGTGAAAATGTGACTGCTTACAGCCAGCGCCATTTTCCAAAAAATTGCACTTTTTTTTTCTTTTTTTTTTAAGAAAAGCGTAGACTTGTGTGTCATATGATTCGATTTGAAACGAAGTCTTGAATATTC